>CM032413.1:5634791-5965544 GCA_019049475.1 Eueides isabella | reverse complement strand
AGTTCAGTTACTTTGAAGAGCATCTTCTAAGCTCTATCGATCTTTGTTTAGAAGGCTTGATGTGAGACTCACCATTCATGCAAATGTATAAAGATGAACTCTTATTATTTGTTTACAACTTACTTTTGCCGACGGTGTTTTAGTACATATTTCCATTTGCAGGTGATTAGTCAACACTCTGACTTGGTAAGTACGTATCATCTAGTGGATCTCCATAATCTGTATTACTTGAAATATTTTTGATACTATTACACATTAGATTTTGAGAAGGCTGCTTTTCGTCATCTATATTTTCATTATATTGTGTAAATGATTCAGATTTTTGATTATTATTTTTTATTTCTTAATTTTGTATTCGTGTAATTCTTGATAAATATAATTATTGTTGTGTCTTGTTGCTGTAAACGAAATTGGTTCTTGGTAAATAATACGCACAGAGGTCGGGTAACAACTGACTACTTTTTTTTTCAAAAAAAGATTATTAGCACATAGTTTAGCCAATGGCGCTAGTAGGTATATGGCATTTGTGTTATACATTTCAATATCCCCACTTCAACAACAAAATAATATGCAACACACAATACATATTCCATTACACAACATAAACATTAACAATACATAAATATATTTTTTTATCAAAATAAACCACAATCCTAAAAAATATAATGTTTCATTTTACATGAACCCTTAGCAAGTAAATTTGCGGCATCTCTATAGTCGACAAGTATTTAATTTTTACAAGCTTTCAAACGCCTTTTTCTCAACAAAAATGATACCGCACATCTATATATTTGACCTTTATGGTGGACAGGCTAACAACTTAAGGGCGCCGACTGATTATCATTAATATTGCTATAGAATAAGTTATTCCAGTTAATTCAAATAACAAAATTTGCAAATACACAGCTCTTTACAAACATTCTTAAATTATTATTCTCTTTATCTATATGAGCCTCCGTACTTGACAGTGCTACGAGGAAATCGGCTTCTTAGTTCCAAGATATTGCACAATTCCACAGCCTGAAAAAATATCGTGTATAAGAGTTCCTATTAATTACATTACTTGCCCAATCTGCATCTACAAAAGCAAAATCTACAAAAGCTTCTAAGTCATATTACCACTAGCTGAAAATTTTAAATACATAGATGAAACACATAGTTTTCTTTAAGTACTTTAGAATCCTCCTTTGCATAGGTGCAATGTCTTTGTGTAAAAATTCTTAAATTGGCTTTAGGAAATTTAACTACATATCAAAACAATTAGTTTCTGATAAGGTAATTTTTTACAACAATTTTCAATTTTAGTTAAATTCAATTTATGTCCATAGGTGTATCTGCAACTTACAATCAGAAATATTAAACTTTAACAGTAATTCATCAATATACCTTTCTTGACCTAAAGTTATAATTCAATAGTCCTCTTTATCGAATTGCTTTCAAACAATTTTAATACATCCCGAATCTTCAAATTTCAACTTTGATTACCTATTTTCTTTTAGTAATACCGGTTTCCCTTTGATTATTTGAAATATTACGAAGATCGTCAACACACATGCAATAATACTTTTATATTTTTATCCATTTTTTTAAATATGGTTCTAGTTTTATTTTTTCAACCATGGCATGTATAAAAAAGTTGATGATTGCAACACTCCATCAATTCTTTTATACCATGGTCTTGATGACTGTTTTTGAGCCATAAATAGCACCTTTTAAACGCATAACCTTGTTGACATTATCATCACTACATGAAAACATAGAGGTTTCATCATATACACATTTTCTTTAAAGAAAACCATTTAAAAATGCAGTATCTATATCCAAGTGACAATATCCAACTGAGGTCAATTGACTCTACGTTTTAGTTAAAAACCGTTTGTATGGGAAAAAAACGAGCTGTGTTTAGGATCTTCCTGTCATTATTTCATTTTTCTCGCCACAATAACCTTAAACTTCCATGAAATATTTCGAAATTGGCCAGATTGGCCAAATTGGTCCAGGCGTTGTTGCGTTTATGCCTTACCAACCACATTTTGCGATTTATTTTCATATTCAAGATATAGATGAATACAGACATGCGAATTATATTCATTTATGTAACTTATTTATTGATAATGGTTGACGGTTAATAAAACTTTGAAGTGTTTCCTCTACAGTATTGTGGTTCTAAGGCACGGTATAGTATTGTTAAAATTCACGATAGCTTCTTCAGATGGCGTGCAACATGTCTTCCTGCTTCGTGACCAGTATTTTGCAAAAAGCAAAAGGACACGTTCAACTGGTTCACGCACTTCCACTTCCACAACCGCACAATTGAAGAAAGTTGATCTTTATGTGGTTTTGTCAGGAGTAGAATTCAACGTTAAAAGAAAAATATTTGGCTTTTTGTAGTTGCCTCTAATAGTGTAATTTGGCTGGCCATAATTTTTATAATATTTTCGTATGTTGCAAATGATAAGTAAGAGGCTGGCCCTTTCCGGGGTTGCCAAAATACTATTTTTGGAAAGAAATGCATCAAACTCTTAAACAGCTTCCGAAATCATCAGAAAGTTTCCATTATTTCTGGATCCATTATGTCTTTCTATGAAAATTCCTTGATTGTAAGAGAATCAAAATTTCGGCATCTGAAGCATAATAATTAAAGATAAAAGTAAAATATTACAACAATAATGCCATATATTGAGAACAGTGGTAAACTTTTTTTGCAGTTATGTACTTGCCTTTCTGTAATTAACCCTCTACCGCATACGAACCCATTTATGGTTTTACAGATTTGGTATTTTTTTTTCGCGTAGCTATGCAGGAAAAATAACTAAACGCCTTCTTGTCAGCATGTTTATTATGTTGGCAATACGAAAATATTTTTTGTTGTCGGTGGTTATATGCCAATTCGTCTATAAACCTCATTTTAACAGCGCGGCTGAGAAGGCCTAAAGCACTGGGTTGAAAATTCATTTTTCAAAAAAGTTTTGCTGCATGAAAAAGGGTAAGTGTCGTTTATTAAAAAATAGGCTTACTAGTGATGATGAGTAGCTTCTGACTCTGACAGTGAAAATGTTGCTTATAGACCATTTCAACCTAACCGGCGGTCTGTTATCATTCCCGAATCTGATAATGATTCCTCCGACGAAGAAATTAGCCCTCACACCTCCCACGCAGAAAAATAAAAGTGGTAAAAAAACCAAACCATTTATGAAACAATGACATGCAGTCGATTTGAAACAATAAAAAGAATTTACATTTAATGACAACCTTAATTTTATCCCATTGGCAATCCAGGTCATGACAATTATTCAAGTGCGCCCCGCTTCTAGAAGGTATTAGAACCAACTTTTACTCGTACCTAAGAGGAATATTTAGGCAGTCGACGAACAGATAATCCCCCACAAAAGTTCGTCATGACTTGAAACAATACAACCGTGCAAAACCTCATAGATGGGGTTACAAGAATCAAGTTCTTAGTGGAGTTTCTGGTTTCAGTTACGATTTTGATATTTTCGCTGGTGACCAAAGTAATACACATCATGAAGGCGCACCAGACCTTGGGTGTAAGTGGCAATGTTTGTGACCCGTCTCACCGAAACGGTACCTAGACATGTAAATCATAAGATCTTTTTTGATTGTTCATCTTACAGTCAGATCGTCCTTTTGGTCCTTAGGTACTGTGCTGTCTAAACTCTCCGTCTTGTCTTACGTCTAATATTTGAATATGCCACCGGAAAAGAATTGAAAAAACCAGAACGTGGTTTTTCTATTGAAAGTTAGCTACCATTGACGGCGTAAGTGTAACTGCTGTTACTTGGTTTGATAATAAACCATTCATATGCTTTCGACATATGTAGGTAGTGATCCAACGACAATGAACGAAGATACTTCAGGAAAGAAAAACAATATAAAACATTACTTTCCACAAGCTGTCGAAGTATATAACCAGCATATGGGGGGCGTTGATTTGCTTGACTCTATGTTGGGCCTCTATAGAATTCACTTGAGATCCAAAAAATGGTACAAGCGAATATTTTTCCACATGATAGACTTGTGTGTCGTAAATGCTTGGATTCTTTGGCGCAGAAACAATGCTAACAGTTACATAGCTTTCTTTTGACTTCAAACAAGCTGTTTTAGAACACTTACGAAAATCAGGTAAAGCTGTATATCACGAAAAGAGGGCGTTCTGTAAATCACAGCAGAGATGGAACACCCGTAAGTTTTATCAGGGAAGTCCCGCTCCATCCAATCCAGGAACTCCAACTCAATTAAAGAAGAAGAGAAAAGCTCCTACCAGCATCAAGATCTCCCTTAAATCTGTTAGAACTGATAACACCGGCCACATGCCTGAATGGGAAAAAATCGCGTCAAAAATGTCAATTTTGTGGCCAAAAAACTTATACAAAATGTAGAAAATGTTTTAGTATTTCTATGTTTATAACGACAAACGAAACTGTTTATCCACAATTTCATGATTGAAATAGCTGAATTTGTCAGTTTTTCTTATTTAAAATTACAATAAATGGTTTGTGTTTGATTCTAAAAATTCTAATTAAATTTGTGTAAGTGCATACGAACCCATATAGGGTTAAAAAAAATTTTTAGGCATTGAAAGAGCTAATTTTTTTTTGTTTTTATTGTAAGTTTTATTCATTAGTAAACACTTATTAACCATCAAATATTTTTTGTTTTTCATTTCCTTCATAATTCATGCAGTAGAGGGTTTAAACGCAGATTCTTTTTTTTTTTTCAAAGTATCGTTAGGTTACTTCTTACTTTTATTGTTGTGCCCATTTATTATTATTTTAAGCTAGAAATAGAAATAAATAACTTCGTTGCTTATATTTCATCAGTTTGAGATTAATATCCGTTTCACGTAAAAAATGTACTACATGATTTATTATTTTTATTATAAAATATTTTGATTTTTATATTTATTTAAGTTTTTTATAGCACAACTACAAGAAATATTTATATGCATATACGTTACACGTTTTTGAAGTTAATTTGTTTTACAATTAAAATAATACATACTTTAAAGATTACCGGTAAGTATCGGTTTTTTAAACGTATATCGGAACGTAAAGCCATGATCAAAGGGATTTGAGCAAATGATCAGTTGATTACAGTTTGACGAATGTACGTTTTGAAGTGTGAAACGCAAAAAACCTAACTTCGTGCTTAAAGATTTGACAATTACAAAAAAACGGAACATTCACTTAACCCTTAATTTGGCAGATTTTTTTTTTTACATAAACCGATTTTTTTATTGAAATCGGGTTTAAGACGTTGTTAAGGCATTACAAAAAAATACGAAAAAAAATCTTTACGTTTCAGTTTTCCTGAAAACTCATGTATGACACAGCATACATTGCCAAGTGAATAGAAAACCAAGGATCAAAGTCGTGTATGCTGGGGATATACATTGCCAAGTGCAGTGACTAATGAAATACCGACGAAGTGAGTCCTAAAACTTATGAAATTTCGACGGGAGTTTATCCAGGAGCAGGAATAGCAAAAAAAATACAAAAGATAATATAGTATAAACGTTTATTGAACTGAAATGACTAATTTACGCCTTTACATGGTAATCTAATTGACAGTTTCTGGGATTCTTCCCTGTTACGAAACATAGCCGCACTTTGCATTTCATGCACAATACAGTGGTAAGCTTCTGACATAGCTTGCACCTGCCTTGAGTGATCATTATCATAAAATGACCAATGGCATCGTATCGTAATGATTCCACTGGGTTAGCTGATGGCACACCTTTTCTGGCTTTGTCATTTTTATCAGCACGACCAAATTTTTTCAGGCCTTCGTATATTTCGTACCTAAAATCTTTTAGAGGTATATATTGCTTGCTTGATTGAGCTTGATCCCGCCTATATAAAAGCCAGGCATTATTTATGCATATGTCAAGTATTTGAACAAAAATACCTATGTACCAACGCCTACTTTTAAATGGTGTTTTATAGAGAGATATAAGCATGTCGGCTAAGTCGACTCCCCCCATATGTTTATTATACTCCTTGACTATTTGGGGACAGTCGACATCGATTTTTGCTTTTTGTCTCCTTACAGTATCTTTTCATTTTTTCGACAGGTTCTACGCCTACATATGAACTAATTAGGGTAACAGGTTTGTTATCGTCCATCTCACTACCGATAATCTATTTTTGTTGCACACTACTTGTGAATAACTTCCTCTAGGCTTCTTTTTCATCTCTTTCTCTGAAGGCAACACTTTTTCTGCTCCTCTAAGTCTATTGTTTCTTATAGTCCCCAAACCAAATATACCGTATTCTTCGCGTAGAATGTAAACAGCTCAGGGCAGGAAAAAAAAATTGTCACAGAAAACAAAAGCCGGTTTGAATTTTTATGCTTTGACATAAAGCGATTACAATTCGTCCTCCGAAACCTATAGAAGCTTCCTTATCTGAAAACGTGTAAAATCTGAATGTATCTTCGCCACCATAAAGAAGAAAATCATATACCATGCCTGAGACTCCGGCGCGGACATAATTTTTGAAACCCCACTTGTTGGGTTTGTCCTTCATATATTGACGGCGTTTTCCAGCTTTGGTTCCTTTATACGGAATCATCATCTCGTCTATACTAAACTTCCGTTCATTTTCCTGTGCTAGACAATTTTGTCTTACTTTCTGCACAAATGGCCTCACTTTGTAATATCGGTCGGAATCCTGTATATTATTGTCAACGAAGTGCAAATTGCGACGTATTTGTTGATATCGTTTTAGTGTCATCAAATCTGCTACTAAGTTATACCTGTATCGTAAACTCCAAAAGTCCGTATATGCTGGCATATTCACGACCCCCATTATAATATGTATGGCTAGAAAATCGCGAAGCTCATCTTCCGTCAAACCAAGTGAACGTCCAGTGTTTCCTATTGAGTAAGAATTGTTTGCTCTACGATATCTGTTAGAATGTCTGGCGAAAAAAATTTATAAAAATAATCCATCGCTGATATATCCGGAACATCTGTATAATTGGAGTCTTCTTCTATAATAGCTCTGTGTCGAAAAACGGCTTTTTTCCACTGATAGTTCAAAGTAAATTTTTTCATTAGTCTCGGTCTTTTCCGGACAGGGACGGAGGGCTGACGACGTCGGGATCTGGTTTTTGGATTTGGTGGATTTACTGGAGTAAGAGGAGTTGTTGGGAGTGACGGAATATCACTCAGCACCGGTACTTTATTGCAATTTGGTTCTAAAGACGGACTGAATTGACTTGAATATACTGTTTGAAAAATGGGCGTACGTGGAACATTGTCGCTGTTGTAATGTTCGTCATCATCTACAATGTTTAGTCTTTCCAAGGAAGAATGAATAGAAGGTGCTGGAGAAGAAAATGAAGAAAGCGGGGTGCGTACACGAAATTCCTCTTCGACATCTGAGCGCTCGCTATCGTCAGAGGGTGCATTTTCAGCAGGCACAAGAGCTAATATTCTACCACCTCGAGTTAGTAGCGTTTGCTGGCAACAAAGAAACAAAAAAACATGCTTCAACCAAAAATAAAAAGCAATCCCAAATCACAAATACATGCGGTATCTTGCAATTACAAAATAAAGCATTTCATTACAAACTTGGCAATGTATGCTGTGTCATACTGATAAAACGAAGGGTCTTTCATTACGAATTTGGCAATGTATGCCACAGCATACATCAGTTTACCGACCAAAATAAACTCAAACACAAAGTCACCATACACAAAAACATATCAAATCCATTCGATTATACTGTTATGCATAAAATATAGTTCATAAAAACACCACAAACCATGTCAAACCAAGTTCATTCATTTATTCATTTCTTCAATTATGGCGTTTCGAGCGTGCCAGTTGAGCACAGTTCACTTCGCCAATGTCACGTTGTATGGAGGACTCACGGGAGAAATTAATCAGTACAAAAGAAATGATTGTAAATAATGATATAATACATGTAGAAAAGGGACCCAGTATAATTACTGCCTTCACCTATAACAAAACATACAAATATTTACAAAATATACACATACAATACATTATGTTAGTAATCAACCAAGTTAAAATAATATAAATACCTTAGTCAACACAGATGAGCTACGCCGGGCCGCCATTTTCGAGACCGAATGTCAAAATAAGTGTTGCCAGAGACGTGTTTTATTTTTCCTTATAAAAATAATTAGTATTGCAATGAATTTAAAATGATTTGTGACACAGACATTTTTATTATATTATGTCAAATATTTTTACAAAGTTAATGTATGCCAGTACATACACTGCCAATTTAAGGGTTAAACTGAATTTATTTTAAATTCAAAAATTAATTAAAACTAAACGCGAATGTTGAAGTGGTAACACAGAGTGAGTAATGAAATACAAATTATCAATTAATTTTATTGTGGAAACTTAAACTTACTACCATTATTTATGTGGAAACTTACTTAGTAATTGAAAAAAAAAATGGTGCAGTGTGGTCTGAAGTTGCACAAGAATTGCTGGTACAGGGCCGCAGTGTGTGGTCTTCGGCGAACGCGGTGCCTTAGGGTTGTCGTATAACATAACTTTTCCCCCCCTAGATCAGGGACTATTTGAAAACGTTGAGTGCAAATGTCACTGGCAGCGATGTCTCGTTCCCGGCTCGTTCAGGCCCTTCCACAGGGTGGTTATCTTGCTTAACTAATTCCTTCCTCCTCATGTGAGGAGGAAGGAATTAGTTAAGCAAGATGACCACCCTTTAACCATGTGGTTAATGTACCGCCGAGAGAGTAAGGCGATAGTAAGTGCGAGTGGCTGAATGAAAAAGTTTATAAAATGGAATAGTTGAATGATATATACTTTAACGAAGATGATATTGTTCATATTGTTCATTCAGGACCTTGTCCTCAATGCTTCGTTGCCCTTGTATATCTATAGTTTTCAGTTTCAGTCAGGTGAGGGATTTTAATGTTCTCTTTATTTGTGTAATGTTCAGGAATTTCAGTTATTTTCAAAGGCTGTCCTCTAACTTTATCTTGAAAGTTAGCAATGGTGAACTCATAGGTATGTAGTGAACACGTTTCGGAATCGTGGCTAGATAACTGTAAATAGGGTGATGAATTTATTAGGCTGTTACATTTCAATTCGACCTTCATTGTTCGTGTAGTTGCTCTATTGTTTTCTCGACCAATGTAACTTTAGTGGGTCGGCAGGATCTATCAATAGGCCTAGATGGTAATAAGAGTCTGGATTCAATCTTACTGTTCTCAGGCTTGATGTTGGACGTTTTCCTCTCAGAGATATTGCTGATTCAACTCGGGCATTCAGCCTGCATGTACATGAAAGCTTTACCATCGGTAGCTTTGAGAGGATATGGTAGTATAAATATACATTATTTAAAATCTATGTGTTGTTCTTTATAATTTCACAATAAACTTTTCGTAGCACACGTGACGTGGTCTATAACCTTAATTGAACTTTTATATTTTGTTGAATCTTGACTTTTTTGACATTCTTTTATTACATGGAGTTATTTTGTATATTATTGTGTGATATTATTTTTTTCCACTTAGCCCATTCTGTTCTGGCGTGTATAGATTGGATGTCTGGTGCAATATTCCATGTTTTTAACTAGGATTCAAATATTCTACTCTTGTATTCGATCCCATTATCGCTTCTGAGAAGTTTTATTTTTATATTCAATTCATTGTCAACTCTATTCTTAAATTCTGTTAATTTTTCGGATACTTCACTTTTATTCTTAATAAAATATACTTGTACTCGCCTAGAAACATCCTCTGTAAATACCTAACTCTGCCTATAGACCAATGCTCCATACGTCACTGTGGGCAAGCTCTATAAAACTGGAGCCTTCAGTGGGGAATGATTTTCTTGTTTGCTTACCTTTAAGACATGTTATGCAATTCGAATATTCTGTTCTTTACACCTTCAGTACTACATTTAGGTAATTTATTAAGAGTAGTAAATTTAGGTGACCCATTATCTGGTGCCACATATAAATATCATCATCAGTCTTGGCCATCATGAAGTGTATGTCTTTATTTTTGTAAGTATTTAACAAATATGTCTCATTGATCAGATCTGATTTTGCGACTAATTTGTTACTCGGATTGTAAATGCTACTCGACATCCACTTTTGATTATTTTGCTGACGTACAATAAATTAGTTATCAATTCTGGTACATGTAAACATTCCTCACCTGTACTGCATCGGTGCTGCCAACTTTTGCATATATTTTGATACATACATTACCACAGCATTCAACTTTTAATACTTTGTTATTCGCAATTCGTATGCTCGGTACAGGTGCAGATTTAACTTCAGTAAACTAGTCCCGTTACATCGTCATATGCATGGTTACCCCTGAGTCCACATGCCAAAAATTGAAGTCATTTGCTGTCGATGCTGAAAAAGCTGCAATACCGTGTTTTTCTATTTTATTTTTTGTATTTTTATTGTTGCCTGTCTTTTTAAACCAATAATTTTTGCCCAATTGCCCATATTTATTGCAATTATAGCATCTGTGGCCTTTCTTATTTTTAGTTTGGTTTTTTTAGGTTGATTAGTTCTGGAGTTAGTATAAAGTGCGGTAGTGTCCGATGCTTTTACATCTTGTAGTCGTTTATTTTTCGGCACTAATCTTTATAGCGGAATTCTCTAATCATAGGCTTGTACATTTCTGGCAGTCCCGCCAACATTATTGTGCCTAACCTGAGTGGTCGTCTACATTGAAATTTATATTTCTTAACTTGTCTGCGGCTGTCATAATTTTATTTACATAATCTTCGACTGACAAACTGTTTTCTAGGTTGGTTTTAATAAGTTCTTTTAATAAACTTCTCGAGTCTGACCTCTGTCTTCAAATGCCTTTGACAAATAGTCCCATACCCAAACTTAAATTTAAAAAGCGTATAAGAATTTTGAACGAAGCAGGATTTGAACCCGCGCCTCTAGAATACCGTTCCAGCGCTCTGACCAACTAAGCTATTCATTCTCACGGGTTCAAATCCTGCTTCGTTCAAAATTCTTATACGCTTTTTAAATTTAAGTTTAGTATTTTATGCTTTTTGAATATGTACATACAGAATTGGGTCGACTAACAATATTAACTTTGACATCGTTTTAGTATGTTGTTTACTTTTGTGTTGGTTGTTCGAATTTGAAACTTCGACATCTGGTACTTTTAGAATGCAATTGTACAACTCCTCATGTTGCAAGTATGCCTTGACAACAAAACTCCAACTCGCTCCAATTTTTTTTTACCTTTACCAAACAGTTGGCTGTAAATAACGTCTCGCTTATAAGTTGATCTATTATGAGACCTTCTTTTAATTAAAAGTTGCTAACAGAAGATTCTAACTAAAAACGAGGCGGAATATGGTAGGTTGGATCGTAAAATTAAGTTTCATTTTTATTTAGGTTAAGGATTTGGCCGTTATTTTTTATTATACCATGATAAGGTCTAAGTCCATCTGTTCTATTATATGAATTTGCGGCACGTTGCTCGTGTGGTCCTTGGATTTTAATTTATGGACAATTGCTTGGGGCTGGGCTTTTGGGCTTGGTGTTTATAATAAATATGTTTTAAGTTTTATTTTAAACCTTTTTAAATCTGATTCCCGGCGTATTTCTTCAGATAAATTATTAAGTATATAAGGTATACATTTCTTAAGGATTCTATCTCTAATAATTACGTACTTTGGGTACTTCGATTTTTCCATTTATCATGTTCATCATTGACCAAAATAAGGCCAATCTACGCTATGCTACGCTGGATGTGGATGGCTATGAGGTATTTATGTTTTAAATGGGCCTTTTTTTAAATGACTTGTTTAATTTATACATATTATTTGTCAGTCTAGCTGTTGTTATTAATTGGTTTTGCTTATTGTAAATCTCACAACCAGTTTTATTGAAAATCACTTTACAGCCATTCTTAAGCCAGGCTTCCTCTAAGGACAGATCACCAATATCTGCACTCGAGCTCTCTGTACACATATTTCAAATATGTGTACAGAGTAAACCATACCAATCTGGCTGACGTCTTGCTCTAGCCGGCATGCTTTTTACAACACTCTTTGAAGAACTGTCTGAGCTTTCATCTTCACTTGGTACAAATGTGACATCAGAACCATTATTTATGGAGACAAATGAATCGTCTGACTGACCATCATCCCCCACTGAATCCAAAGTCGGCCCTTCTTCATTTGTTTGAGTTTCTGAACTTTGGTTGTCAACTGTCACTTGACTGTCATTCGAATCCTTCTCAACAATAAAGACATCTCGACTTGTTGTCACTGATTTAGTCTTAGGATTGTAGACTCTATATCCCTTCACATCTTCAGCATACCCCACTAATATACACTCTTCAGATTTTGTGTCCCACTTTTGTCTTTTTTGTTTAGGCACATGTTTCATTACAACACTTCCAAACACTCTTAGATGACTAATGTCAGGTCTACTATTAGTCCACAGCTCATATTGTGTTTTATAATTTAGTCCAACTGATACAGTCCGGTTCTGCAAATAAACAGCAGTATTAGTGGCCTCTGCCCAGAACTCCTTGCTCAGATCAACATCAAACAACAAACATCTAGCCTTTTCAACAATTGTTCGATTCATCCGCTCACACAATCCATTCTGTTGTGGAGTATAATAATTTGTCTTCTGGTGTAATATGCCTTTATGCTTTAGAAAATTTTCAAATTCACTACTGCAAAATTCACCACCATTGTCACTTCGTAGCACCTTGATTTTCCTATCAAGTAAATTCTCAACTCTGGCTACATAAGTTTTAAAGCATTGAAAAGCTTCATTTTTATTTTTTAAGAAATATATGTATGTCATGCGACTATAATCATCTATGAAAATAACGAAGTACCTTGATCCACCTAGAGAAGTAGTTTCCATAGGCCCGCATACATCTGTATGCACTATTTCCAAAAGTTGAGTGCTCCTGTTTCCACTGCTTGGAAAAGGTAAACGACTCTGCTTCCCTTTACAACATGTAACGCAGGAAGTTGTGTTTGTAGTTGCATGTTCAATAGAAATACCTTCTACAGCATCCTGCATTTTTTTCAAGTAACTATTATTGACGTGACCAAGTCTTCGATGCCACTTTTCATTTGATACAACTGCTGCAGCTGATAGATGTACTGGAGTATTAAGTTTATACACCCCATTGAACAATGTGGCTGTCGCTACCAAGACATCTTTTTTATTGTAAATATCACAACCATTGTTTCTGAAAATTACTCTATTTCCTTTGTTTATTAACTGACTTACGGACAGCAAGTTAGTAGTCAGACTTGGAACACACATGAACATTGAACTCTTTCACTGTCACATCAAAGTTGCAATTATCAGTGCACGTAGTAATCTGCACCTCACCGGTACATATAACTGGTACTTTACTTTCATTTGCAACAACAATCTCCTTAGATTGTTCATAAGTTGCGTTTTTTATCCAATGTTTATTTGTTGACAAATGCACGCTTGCTCCCGAGTCAACATACCAGTCTAATTTACTGTAGGCGCCATTTAGAAACACTGCATTAAATGCATTGGTTTGCTTGTGATCCATTTCTTTGGAATTTGTTAAGATTGGACACTGATTCCGGTAATGACCTACTTTGTTGCACTTGAAACATTTAATCGCTTCCTTATTTGACTGACCGCCATCTTTTACTTGGTTATTCTTGTCTGTGGAATTATGTTTCCATTGCTTCCACTTATTTTTGTTTCTTAAAAAACACCAAAAGCGGCGCTGTCACTGTCATTCAGGTTCACTTCCGCTTCCATATCTAACAATTTAGATTTAATGGCGTCCGTAGTTATACGCATTCCTGAGTGCTCTATGGTCATAATCATTGGCGAAAAATTTTCTGTTAGCCCTGCCAACAATAATGAACCAATCCACTCATCATTTATATTAAAACCAGTTCCTGCCAATTTACTCACTAACTGAGTTACGTAGTTATTCATTGAAGTACATTTTTCTAGTCTTATAGAAATGAGATTTCTTAGCAAACTAATTCTGCCCTGTAAAACCTGAATCATCATACAAAGATTTTAGTTTGTCCCATAGTTCCTTTGTAGTTTTTACTTCTTTTATATGAACATAAATGGATGGATCTATAGTTAATACTAATTTGTGCTGGTTGATCTTGCTCTGGCTTGATGCATCCTAGCGTGCCTTCTAACACTAGAAAGTTCTCTGCCGCAAAGCACCACTCACTATAGTTCTACGCAGTCATAAGCCTATGACAGATCACAAAACATATTATAATTGTACTCAAAATCAGTGTTACAATCAAGTTCTCTGCCGCAAAGCACCACTCACTATAGTTCTCACGTCCTTTAAGTTTAGGTACGCTCACTATGTAATTTGAGTTCGTCGCCATTGTTGCACATGTACAAAATAACCGCACAAAAAAAACACAATTACCTACTGTCTCTCTTACTGCAACGGATTATCAAAAGTCCAAATAACACTCTGTCGCGAGAAACTAGTATTTAGGACCAGGGACGGCCTGGGCCCATAACCTGTTATTATTTTATAATATTATATACTTTTAACAAATAAAACAACGTGCTATTTTGAGAAGACGGAGAACGACTGACTTTATTAATATTCATTCAGTTATAGTTACATACATCATAGATGGCGCTACTAGTTGATTTAATTGTAACACCGATTTTGAGTACAATTATAATATATTTTGTGATCTGTCATAGGCTTATGACTGCGTAGACCACGATCCATTGTAGAATCAAAGGCAGTGCTTGTGATCTTCGTACCTGAGAAGCAGCACGTTACTTTAAATAATGTTAGAAGAAAGTAACCAAATATGGGCTACCATTTTGTTTTTGCCTCCAAAATAAAAAAAAATATTAAAAAATTAACCATTTATTGTTGTCAAAATAATCACACATAGAGCGGGCGCTGTATGGAGTTGAGTGTGCAAAATGTGAGGACCGCATTCTATAAATAGTTTTAAACTCAGAAAAGCTTGCAGATTATGATTCTGGATGTTGCCGGGATATTTGATGGTCCATTTTTTTAGCCCACTCCCTTAGTATTCAAGTAAATGGACTGATTAAGTGCTATGAAACTATTTAAATTAATTAGTAAAAAAAAATAATTATTCCTTATGATTAAAGATAATTTTAGTTAGTCAATAAAAAATCAACCAATAGTCAATTAATCTTTTTTATTTTGGCAGTTATTATTAATACATTTGCACAACGAAATACAATTTAGTTGTAACTTTTTGCAAAAACAAGCCTTTGTTTGACAATTGAATGTACATTTGCAGGTAATGGTCGCTTCGTCAATTTAATTTAATTAAACGGATACAATTTACCATCTTTTTTTTCATAGCATAGCCTAATAAGGTGTAATAGGCTGTAGTACTGTTTGGTCAGAATTTATCCATATATATGTTTGTGCTGAAGCACTTAACAAATGTAAATGTAGAGCATCTTATGTGCAAATTAATTTTATTAATTTAAGCCAAAGCCAATATTTTGATGATTTAATTTATAGCGGTATAAGCAGTTAATGTTTTTTTTTGACAAAAAATGGTGATGGAGCTGCAAATGATTTCTAATTCCGTTAACAGTTCGACTGTTAGGTATGGATTTCCTAAATGCCTTAGACCATTTTGCACAAAATCCAACGATACAGCTTTTAAATTATTTTTTTGAGCCCAATCTGCTAGTCGAATCGCAACCACTTAGAGAGTGCTGGCAAAATACGAGAAATGTTATCGCCAAGGGATTGAGCAGCTAAATGACAACCCTGAAATGTATTTTTTCTTATAAGAACCTTTAAACCATAGACCTAAACAACCTATACGTGCTGGATTAGTCCAAAAGTAGATTCCTAAACATCTGTATCAGCACTAAGAAATATAATATGAGCAGAATGTTTTTTTCGTGAAATATGTGACAAAACATCCTTAAATCTGCTTCTAAATGATTCGAATTCAAATCAGGTACTTCAAAAATAAAGAGTTTTGTAATTAAACATTTTGTTGGCTCATCAAATCCTCCGCAAACGTATAATTCGCAAACTTTTATTACTCGTACGTATTTAGGAGCTACATTACAGAGAAATCGAACGAGCTGTAACTTTTCATTAAATATCTGTAGAAAACTCGAAAAACCTGTGGGCCAAAGTTGAGTTGGGCTTGGATTGACCCAGTTCCAAATTTTTGTCTGTTTTCACCTGTATTTCCGTATTTATAATGTTGATCCATGAATTTGTGTGAATAAATGTACTGCCTAACTACATAGACAAAAAAATATAAAAAATTAAGTATCTCATTGACATATGGGAAAAATAAAATGTTGCCATTAAAGAATTAACGTTTTTATTTTAATAACTTTTTCTGGTGTACTATTGGTAACTTATACTTTTACTTATTATTATACGGTACAAAAATATGCTAAATATTTAAAAAACACAACAAAATAAAAATAGCTTCTTGGAATACTTTGGAAATTGAGATCAATGTCTGCTGACTTTCTACCTATAGAATGGGGTTTAGTCACCCCATTCGATAGCCAAAAAGTATTATGCTGGTGCAGTCTAATACTTTTATTATATTTCTATCATTAACAACATCATTTTCTACTTTTTTGGCCAAACCCTCTTCACCCTTTTGCATGAAAAAAACTGTGTGGTAAGGATATGTTGCTTGCATTATTCGGCCTGGACACAGTGTGCCCCCATAGTTGATGATACAATAGCTGTGTTCTACTGTTCACACTCTTTGGTTCACCCTCCTGGGGTTCTCAAATACCACCGGAATTTATTTCAAACCATTCTATAATATACTCCTCGTCTCTGTCTACATTTTCATTAGAATTAGGGTAGACATTCGCAGCATTTTGTGAATTTTCATCATTTTTTCCTCCAATTTCCTTACATTTTCTGGTGAAACTTTCCTGGCACTTCTTCCAAATTTTATGTTTCACCTACACTAGTGCTTATTTTCTTCTTTTTTGCTTTATCATTCTATTTCGTATTTTTAGAACTTGCAGGTTCTCTTTTCTTAGTAGTTTTTGGGTTTGTTTTTGGTTTCTTCACTTTCTTTAACAACCTTCTGAACTTCTTCAACTGATACCCTTTTTTCGGCTACAACTGGTATCTGGAACTTTTTCCTTTGCTTGCTCTCCAAATCACTGGTTTTTAGGTCACTAATTTATTGTTTGAAACTTTCCCCAATCCTTTTTCTAATTTCTTCTATTGGCTTGCCGTAGTCAGGCAGTTTTTTAGGTGGTACATTGACGTCACAAGGAAACAATCCTGTTGCGGTAAATCCTGAAATTATATTTGGTCCTGTCTGTGTTTTTTTCCCAAATCCAATGTTTCGCTTAATAGTTAAGCAAATATGTTTGTTGGCCACGGCAATTCGTTTTTAAGAAACTAAAATAGGCTACATCAAGGATTTGCAATAGACGTGTTGAGTTCGGTATTAAACATTTAAATTTAATATCATTCTCCCCGCATAGCTTCAAAGTTCTCGAGCCAGTCACTCCATTTTTGCTTAGCTTTGTATACTATAAATGTTGGTAAGAACTCTTCAATTGCGGTACCACAAACCATGGTCGTGTAACAAGATTTTGTTGCATTTTTGATGATTTCTGGATTTCTACAAGTACGTTTCAATAAAGTTTTGCTTTCTTGGGATTATTGTAAAAAGCATAATAAGCAATAAAGTGAACTCAATGTTAAAAAATACTACAAAAAAAGAATTGAAAAATTACAGTGCTGTTTTCCAAGCTAATACAAACCTTAATTTAACAGATAAAACCTAAGGTTGATGATGTTACCAAATTTCTCGATAAACATTGGGACAGATTGGAGAAATTAACCTACTTTGGAATAATATAAAAAAATTAAGAAATTATGTAAGTCGTAATAGTAGATTGATAATGCGATAACGTGACCCGTTTGGGGCAACGACGTTGATGGACCCGTCGCGCGTCCAGCGATTCCCCACACCATAAGTTGCCGCGCGAGCATGAATACTTCATGGCGATATTTTGTCAAAAACTCAGATATAGTGACAACAGATCCCTTCAATTGAGCATTAGCAAACCCAAAGCTTTCCACTGGTTTGGGTTTCTCACCGTGCGAGCGACCCAAACGATAAGTTTCTACTTCTTTACTAGAAAAAACCTTGTATGTTTTGATGCACCAAGTTAGTATCATTAACAGTACTATTACATTATTATTAATTTTATTTTTACTGTTGCTACGTATATTGGACATGGCCTCTATTGTCTTTTTATTTAATTTAAATTAATTGGAACGGATTCCAAACATGTCAAATTACACTGTTCAATAGTAACAGTGGTCTCTATAGCCACAGTATTGGCTAAAGTAAAAAATACTTATATAATATGATAACATACTTGCTATCTGTCTTTTGTAAAAATAAGGTAGGTGTAGCCTATCACATGTCAAAACTCTTCAAATCTTTTGATTAAATTCAATTTTTTAGTATATCAAAAACCTGAGTTGGCGCGTAACCACATCGATGTAGCACGATAAAAGCGACACAATCTTTTTGAAGCGTCCACTCCATATTAGAAAATAAGCCAAATATGAAAAAATACACATTATTATGTTTGCAAAAGATTCTAAATTCAAATTTAAGAAAAAAAAATTGGCCAGCATTCCATAATTGAAAAGTTTCTATTGTGTGACAGAGATTATGACCTGACTAAGTATATATATATATCAATAAAACTACTGGATACTTAAGATACATTATTTAGAGATTTATTTTTCTTTGGCAAATAATACACTCTTCAAATTTGTGGGAAATAAGTACTATCTTTCCAAAGAAACCAGTAGATTTCAGATTTGGATCCATTTCACAATTGTATATTTTTTTTCACATGTGGGTCATAAATGTCCGGGTTCTGGAAGAAATTCGCAATGTCAATATATTATTATCCGAAAACTTATGTTATTGTCTTATGAATTGAACTACTCACTTCTAACTCGTCCATGTATCTCTCTATAGAATCCATTTGGAGTTTCGCTCTGTGTTTACGAAGCCGCAAGAGACGTGAGTTCTGGAAGAAATACGCAATAACAATATATTACTGTATGCCACACCGATCGGAGAGTAAATGTATTAACTATGAAGTGAAGTACTTACGGACAAGTCCTCTTTGTGTTTGTTCAGGGGAAGTGGTTCTAGCACGTTCGATGTGTCTACTTCGTGGACCGCGGCAGATGGTTTCTAGAAGAATATGTAATGACAATATATAAGTTTGCACTACATCGGTCTAAAAACAAATGTCGTCATGTCATGTATAAAAATACTCACCTTCAACGCGTCCGCTACAACTCCAGAATGATCGTTCTGGTCGAAAGCTGATTTTGTTTGCGCTAGAACCGCTACAACCACCAAGATGAGCAAGCACTTCATTGCTTACGATTTATTCCTCAATTGTTGATCTGTAAATAATAGAAAATGTATTTCTATTATTGATATACAACATGTAAGTATATTTAAGGTAAGTAACATTATATATATATATATATATATATATATATATATATATATATATATATATATATACATATATATATATATATATATATATATATATATATATATATATATATATATATATATATATATATATATATAACAAATGACAATATATAAGTTTGCACTACATCGGTCTAAAAACAAATGTCGTCATGTCATGTATAAAAATACTCACCTTCAACGCGTCCGCTACAACTCCAGAATGATCGTTCTGGTCGAAAGCTGATTTTGTTTGCGCTAGAACCGCTACAACCATCAAGATGAGCAAGCACTTCATTGCTTACGATTTATTCCTCAATTGTTGATCTGTAAATAATAGAAAATGTATTTCTATTATTGATATACAACATGTAAGTATATTTAAGGTAAGTAACATTATATATATATATATATATATATATATATATATATATATATATATATATATATATATATATATATATATATATATATATATATATATATATAATGTATATGTATATATATATATATATATATATATATATATATATATATATATATATATATATATATATATATATATATATATATATATATATATATATATATATATATATATATATATATACTGTACCGATACTGGCTTATCATGGACGCGCCGCGTGGAGGCCATAACCGATTCGATTCCTGGCGAATATGAACATTTTTTGCGTGAACGCATGAAACTTTGGTACTGAGGGTGAGCTGTTGATAAGATAATTATTCGGGTCACGACCGTTGTTTTTAAACAATCGGTTTTATTTCGGTATTGATGTGGTATCTCACAACGTATGTGGATTCTAGTCTAATAAAAAAAAATAGTAGGTATCGATTTGGTATAAATTGCGATCGGGATATGAATATTTAATCATTGGCATACTGACTTCAATGTATTATCAACCATGTGGAACAGCAAAAACAGAGACTCTGGAGCAGTCGCTCGCCGGGAGGCTGATAAAGCCCACCAACAAGAACAAGATCGTGCCAAAGAGGAGAGGAAAATACAAGAAACGGAGCGCGAGGAGTGCTAGCGTCAACAGGAGAAACAGTGACGACTGGATGAGCGCAAATTGTTACAAACCTTTTAACAATGCCAATTCACAACTAGAAGAAAGTGTATATGAAAAGATTATACTCGTATTACCTACTTACTACCTAGTTGATGGAATTTTCAATTTATGAAATCCAAGTGTTTCTTCTTGATTAACTGAGAATATAATACTACAAAAAAAGAATTTTAAAATTACAATGCTGTTTTCAAAGCTAATACGAACGGTAATTTAACAGATAAAAGCTAAAAATTGATGATGTTACTAAATTTCTCGCGAAAAAAAAAAATTGGGACAGATTGGAGAAATTTACCTACTTTGGAATAATATAAAAAAAAATAAGAAAGTAAGTCGAAATAGTAGATTGATTAATTGAACGGGTATTTGTAAGGGATATTTCAGGGGATACTGTAAAAATATATATATATATATATATATATATATATATATATATATATATATATATATATATATATATATATATATATATATATATATATATATATATATATATATATATATATATATATATATATATATATATATATATATATATATATATATATATATATATATATATATATATATATATATTTATATATATATATATATTTATTTATATATATATATATATATATATATATATATATATATATATATATATATATATATATATATATATATATATATATATATATATATAGAAAAATCAAATTAAGAACTGTAAGTTGAATTTTATTAAAATTAATAAAATTACAACAATTATCATTTATAATATTGAAGTCTGATACTGATGCTGGAACATTGATCTCAGAATTTGATTTCGGAATGAATTTAAATCTTCTAAACTATGCATGTACAGGTTTGTGTAATATGAAGAAATCCGTATCTGAAATTATGGTTTCATGAATTTCCTTTTGTTCACATTCGAATGTATGTTTTGTAGCTTTTCACTGCACAAATATCCATTCATCATTGTATAATCTATGCCAAATATCTATAGATCCTTGTATATATTTATATTCACAAGTATTAGGCAAAATACAAACGGCTTCAATCATTATTTCTACTTCGCAGGATGAAATACTAGGAATATTGAAGATTTCATTTATATCACAAAAATAAGTTACAGAAAGGATTGTTTTACATGAACTTAAATCGTTTAAATAGCTATATCAGGTTTTATCTTTGCTAACGAGAAGGTATTCTTCAAAGGGTAGTATCATAAGTTATGAGCGATTATTAGGATTATGTGGAGTAGGTAAAGGTTTAGTATTGTATATATTGTACACCTGAGCTTTCAGCTTTTATTCTTTGAGATCTACTAATGGTAATTTAATAACAAAAACTAACTTATGAACATAATAATAACAAACTAGCAATATTAATTAAAAAATGGAAATTACTTAAGTCTGTGCTTAAGGAAAAATCCTTAAACTTTGGAATTAACTGAATATTTTTTTTATATATCGTTATACATTTCCTTCGGAGATAGAATTTAAGAGTGTAATTCATTATTCTACACTAACAATATAGAATTTACAATATCCTCTATTTTAAAAGAAAGAGTCAATAAATGATACAGCGACTCGTCGCGTCTAGCACTACAAGTCAGCAGATTGGGATGGGATGCGTACGTTTTATTCATCTTATCCCTGGGGGGCGGTTTGCTTCTCTTCTGATGTTCCTAGTGCTAGTGCCGCTGCTGTCGCCGACGTAGTTCTGCAGGGTATGGAACTTTACATTCCTAGCTCTGTAGTGCCAATCGGTGGCAAGTCACAGCCTTGGTTTGATACATCTTGCAAACTTGCAGCTTCTGGCAAGCGCGAGGTATATCGAGGCACTTGCCACTAAGGATCCGAAGGTGAAGACCTTAAAAAGAAAGTACAATCGTGGGTACTTTAAGTGGGAAATTCTAGGTACTTTAAGTGGCAAATTCCGAGCACATCGCTAAAATCGACGAGAAGCTTGAAAGCTATCCTTCCGGAACTCGACAGTTTTGGGCCCCCTCAAAGGCTGCGCTTGACAACTTTAGCCGGCCATCGCTTCCGCCGCAACGCACAGAAATTGATATCCTGGTCCATACGGCGAAAGAGAAAGTCGATCTCAGCCTCAGCTTTTCGAACGACTGCCAGTATCGCGATCATCTGGAAAGGCCAAGTTGGCCTCGAAGAAACTGGGGGTCATCAGCAGAGCGAGACAGTATTTCACGCCAAAACACCGTATGGCCCTGTATAGGGCCCAGGTTCGGCCTCATATGGAATACTGTTCTCACCTCTGGGCTGGTGCACCCCAGTATCAGCTTGAACCATTTAATCGCATACAACGTAGAGCCGTTCGAATCGTTGGGAACCCAATGATCTGTGCGGGGCTTGATACTTTGGCTTTGCGTAGAGATCCTCCTTGTGCGTTACTCTACCGCATTTATCACGGGGAGTGTTCTGGAGAACTGTTTGACTTGATACCTGCCGCCGAATTTTCCACTAAACAACAACAGTACGTCACAAACTAAAGTACCATCCACATCATCTGGACACGTGGCATTCGACTACTGTGCGGTTTCGTAGGAATTTTCTTCCACGCGCCACACATCTGTGGAACGACCTACCCGCGGCGGTATTTCCAGGTTGATACGACATGGGTACCTTCAAAAAGCGCATCTACCTCCACCTTAAAGGCCGGCAACGCCCCTGTAGCTCACCTGGTGTTACCGGTCATCTGATGGTGTTACAATCACCATCAGATGACAGGTACGCTCGTTTGCCTTGTCTTTTCCATAAAAAAAAGAAAAAAAAATACTTAAGTATCTCAAATAAAATTTAATGTTAATCTTAAAACTATCCTTTTTTATGATCGGGCTTTCTTTATTTATAGCCATAGTCAACTCATCAACGATACTATTAAATTTGACTTGGTTAATATTCATTTCATAAAAAGATTGATCCATATTGGATATAGCAACTTGTGAAATAATGACAATCTTTAGTGTACTTTTTTTTGTTGTGGCAACACTGATATCAAAACGTTTTTGAAACTTCTCCCATGATATTAAATAAAATTATTATTATTTTCTATTATTATATTTGTGAAATAGTTCTATATTATAGACATTTCTACAGTTATTACAATTCAGTACTTAAAAGTGTGTAAAACTTTAAATTTAAAGTGCTAACCTATGTTTGTTCGTATACTGTCATCGAACAGGTAAAGAACTATATTTAAAAATTTTACTATTATACTTTTCTGTTTATTGCTTTCCCTTTGTTCTCAAATACTTATATAAGTTCATTAGATTTTAATACAAGTTCATACTGCTCTAAACAGTTTCTCCGCATACTATTGCATTAACAATATTGTCAAAAATGATGACTCGAGGTACCAAGGCTCGTCAGGCAGAGGATAAGCTCCAACTGACGCTCCAGGGACCAAAGTCATCTAGGGCGCAGTGCGAACAATTTTTAAGAGTGAGGGATGATAATGAGCTTGAATTTCTGCAAATTATTAATAAGATTAAAGACCTTAAAATGAATTGTCAAAACTATGCTTAGAACATTCTGAAGTACTGGAACAAAATAATAATCTGCGGGACATAATCAATGGGTTGACTAGTGCAGAGTGGAATATGAGGAAGGCCTCAGGCTTACCTGTGATCTAAAGTCAACTGCATGAGGCCAATGATTATATATTTACACTAGAAAATAATAGCTAAAAAGAGAAGGCCTCTTAATCTCAGAGTCTATTTGAAGAACTGGTTGGGAATACACCTACTCTGGTTTGTCCAGTCATCATCTATAAAAATTACATATCAACAGTAGACTTGACTGGGGATGATTCGGCAACTTTCAAGCTGGTTCGTAATAGTAAAAACAAACAAAAAAAATACATTAAAATAAATAAATACATCAAAAAAACACAGCGTTTGTAAATTTTAAAAATATATGTAAAAATTACACTAAAATAGTTGCTGACAGAAATAATATAAAAAATAACTTTGATAAATATACAGAAAATATGAAAAGTAAAACGTTACTGTATGAAGCTGAACTGAGTTCCCTACAGTTTGAGATTGCAGCGTTACACAGTAAATTAAAATTAATTTCTGACAAATATGAAAGTGCTCAGAAAGAAATCAGAGAGCAAATATCTGCTATGGACGAGCTGGTAAAACTATGTAATCAAAATACCCGAAAGTTTTGAATGACTTACTAAAAATTATGTCTGTAAGTGTCAAGTGCCAACCCCAAGCCGTCAAAAGCAGATGCCAGAAATATTTATTACACCTCAGTCTGATGGAGCGCAGGACAGCTTTATAGGGAATAAAAAGTCACAACCCATAGTCTCCCAAAAGCAAAATAATATAGTATATAGTGACAATTTAGGGAAAAATATAATATAAAAGGTCAATCAGTATCAAATTATTGTATGCCCGGAGCTACATACTCCCAAATAATGAATAAAATTATTTCTAATACTTATTGTCCTAACACAATTTTAATTATTTTGATCGGGGGAAGGGTAAATGTAAATAAAAAAATATTGCAGGAATATCACTCACAATTGATGAATTTGAATGTTAAATAAATTATTATGTTTAGATTTCCTTACCGTAGAAGCCTGTCGTGGCGCAGCGGCATAAGAGTGTGACTGTAAGCGACAGGTTCTGGGTTCGATCCCCAGTTGAGAAAATGAAATATTTAATATTTTCAATTTAAAATATTTAATGTTTCATTTCTTCGCTCACCAGAGCGAAGAAATGAAACATTAAATATTTTATTAAATATTGATTCATCCAGATACTTCTTGTTATTTGTAGATGATTATAGCAGGATGTCATTTGTCCCTTTTTTGAAAAGTAAACGTGAAGTGTTTACTTGTTTTAAAGAGTTCAAGAATATGGTTGAAAAACAGATAAGTTCCAGTATTAAAACTTTAAGGACTGATAATGGCACAGAATTTTGTTTAAATGAAATGAAGAATTATTTGAAACAATGTGGCATAGTGCATCAGAGAACAAACATTTATAGTCCGGAACAGAATGGGATGTGTGAACGGTTCAACCAAACTATAGTTCAGTGTGCAAGAAAGCAGTTCACACATCTGTATATCTAAAGAATAGATCGCTGGCCTCGGGGTTGAATCGGAAAACACCTTTTGAACTATGGACTTGTAGAAAGCCTAATGTCAGTCACTTGCTGGTCTTCGGGAGTGCAGTAATGGTACATGTCCCTAAGGAAAAACGTTTGAAATGGGACAAAAAGGTTGAAAAACATTATCTAGTTGTATCAAAACATGATAGTACCTATGTAGACAAAGAAACAGATGTTAGCAGTTCTTCAGAAGAGTTTCTTGATGCTATACCATTGAAGGAGTTGAAGAATATTACTGAGATGTCTGAACTACCATCAGATACGAGAATAAGAAAGACGCCAGAAAGGTTTGGTGACAGTAATATGTGTATAGAAGATTTTAATCTGTATGCAGACCAGATGACATATGAAGAGGCTGTAAATGGTCCAAAATCACAAGAATGGAGTAAAACCATGGCGGAGGAGCTGGGATCCTTTGAGGAAAATTAAGCATGGGAAGTTGTGGAAAAGCCTGATTAAGTGTACAGTGTAAGTACAGTGGTTAAGTGCAAATGGGTGTTTAAAAAGAAACTAGACAAGTGTGAAAAAGTGAGATATCGTGCTCGTGTGGTGGCTAAGGGCTTCACTCAAAAAGCAGGTATAGACTACAAAGAAACTTTTTCTCTAGTGCTTCGTTACTCAACTCTCAGACTTTTTTGTTTGCGCTAAGTGTTAAGTATAACTTAGATGTAACTCATCTTGATGTTACCACAGCCTTCTTAAACGGTCATTTAGATGAAACTGTTTATATGAACCTACCTTAAAATGTTGTATGTCATGCTAGAGAAAATAAAGTTCTAAAATTAAATAGAGCAATTTACGGCTTGAAGCAATTTACGGCTTGAAGCAATCTGCTCGGGCTTGGTACAAGCGGGTTTATAAAGTCACTATATGAGCCTTGTTTGTTTATCAAGCAGAATAATAAAGTTAAAATATTTGTTGCACTATTTGTTGATGATGTTTTTTATTTTTTCTGACTGTAAAAATGAAACAGAATTTCTAAACACTCAGTTAAGTTATAAATTTAAGTTGAAAGATTTAGGAGAAATTCGACATTGTTTAGGTATGAGGGTTAAGAAAGAAAATAATGTATTAATTGTCGATCAAGAACAGTTTGTTGAACAATTATTAATAAAAAATCATATGGATAATTGTAAGTACAGTACTATGGAGGTTAATTTGAAGCTTAAGAAGGAAAATGTTTGTTTGAATCAGTATCCTTATCAGCAATTGATAGGAAATTTGCTTTATTAGTCGATACTTACCCGTCCAGATATATCTTATGCTGTGTGTTACCTTAGCCAATTTAATGATTGTTTCAGTGAAACTCACTGGAAACATGTAAAACGAATATTAAAGTGTTTAAAAAAAACTAAACATTTTGCCATGAAATATGTAAAAGATGATTTAGATTTAATAGGATTTGTAGATGCTGACTGGGCATCAGATAGTATAGATAGAAAATCATATACTGTTTTTATATTTAAGATGTCTGGCAGTGTAATCTCTTTTGAATGTAAGAAACAATTGGCAATAACCTAGAGGTGTGCCTCTAGCACAGAGGCAGAATATATGGCAATTTATGAGGCAGACATAAATTTAAAAAAAATGTTATCAGAGTTAAAGTGTAGGAATGAGTCACCTGTATTGTTATTAAATGATAATCAAAGTGCTCAAAAATTAACTAACAATTGTCTTTTCCATAAAAGAAATAAATATATTGATGTGAGGTTTCACTATGTCAGAACCGCTTTTGAAAATAATATTGTAAAGATAGATTATTTAAACACTAATGCCTGCGGACATTTTGACGAAGAATTTGAGTTCTCAGAAGCATTATAAATTTATTAGGCAATTTGGCATCACTGAATTTGTTTGATGTTATGTAATATCAATATGTCTTAATTATTTAAAAAAAAAATTTGAGTGTTATTTCGTTAAAGGAGTGTGTTAAATTTATAACGAAATCACACTTTTAGTACATAGTGGCGACATCTTTTTGTATGTTTGTGACAACTACCTAAAAACTGCTTTTGTATTATCTATTATACTTGATGTTATATCTGTTTTCTTAAATATAAAATAACTGTCATTCTCGCTGTGTAAAGCTAACGAGCGTTACTTTATTATCATGGCAAGATTGCAATTTGAAACTGAGCTAGCAGCGGATGAGGTTTCGAAGAATAACATCTTACATATAAAATCAATAACAGCAGAAGAGGGAACAACATATACCGTACCGCCATGTTTTCAATCAGTAAAACACCATGTTCAAGTGACAAAGTTACCAGAATTGTTGAAAATAAAAAAAAAACATTGCAGAGAAGAGGTCATAATAGAAAGGTGTTGATATCTATTGCCAATTGATGTACTAGAACTATACATAGATAATATTGGAAATATGGTATTTAATGACTATGTAATTCAAGAAATGATTCAAATCACAAGCCTATATCTACTGCAGATGGAAAGTTATTAGAAATTTTAGAGGAATTAAGTGGTAAACCCAATATTAAAGAAAAACATAGTAATTTAAGCCAATTAATTGAACAATTGCTTTTGAATATTTTTTTTATAAAAACTAGCTAATGCTAAAAATGTTTTGAAAGTGAATGTATAAGATTTGATTTAAATTGTGATACAGAAAAAAATTATGCATTGAGATTATTTTTGAATGACTCAGAAAGCGACTGGTATGAGTAATTAAAAATAGTTTAAACTCATAATGTGAGATATGGCAAGTAAGTTTCTTAGACACATTTGCAGATAAAAGTTGGTCCTCTGTAATCTACGCAATGACTTAAGGTAAAAGCACCTTACTCCGAGGTGTTTAGAAAAACATCGTTTGCACCCTACCTCTGATCCAATCCTTAATTTATCATTAAGTGAGTAAATTTCAAAAGTATAAGTTTTATTTGAGTAATTTAAAATATAATCAGTTAGTTTTGTATCAGCAGCCGGTCCGACCATACGCTCTATAGATTTTGGACCCAGTTCACGTAAGTTCAACGTTTTTTTATTATTTTTTCCTTATTTTGTACTGTGTGTTTGAGGTTAAGTTCAAATATGGAGAGAATTACTGATCGAAATCAATTTAGTTAAGTGAGTTTCTCTAATTAATTTAAGGTGAAAATACATTTTAAAAATACCACGGCATTAGGTGACACATATTTTACTAGTCTCTAAGGCCAAGGTTATACCACGGAATTGGGATTTAGTTGTCATAATAAATTTTTTTTATATCCTGGTCGGTCTTTAAACTCTTAAACATTTTTACTCAAATATTCTTGGTTTGAATTTTAACAAATCAAATAGACAATAGTCATTAGACCTATATCCGATGTACACTTTTTCGTTATTTTTTATATGAAACTCAGTTTCGAGGTATGAAAGAGGTATAGGTGGCTTAATGGGCTGGTATTGTCGTGGTACAGTCTCAAGTCAAAGACAAGATGGCCACATATTATTTTAATAAACTAGGACCAGATTAAGTTTGATAAAGAATAGGTGGAGTGATTATCTCAAATTTTTAAAACTTTTAAACCCAGTAAAATTAACACAGTATCATAATTATCATTGTTTGCACTACTGTAAATTTAACCTAAATTAACAGCCTAGATAATAACGGGACATGACACCCTTCGGGCAAATTATTCTTTATTGAGGAAGGACTCTAATTGATGAGTCACTAACTCAAAACTGAATTATTTACCTTATATATGAACTTATTGACTAGGCAGTCCAATATATATACAACTTAAGGTTGCAAATATGGCTGATGGAATATAAAATAACTATGCCAGTCGCATTATTCATGGATGGCCATACCTCGCACATTACATTGGCACTGAGTCTTGTCTGCAAAGAGAAAGGAATTATTTTGGTAGCAATACTACATAATTCGACACACCTTCTGTAGCCACTAGATGTTGGAGTGTTTCGACCAGTGAAGGCTACATAAGAAAATGTTGTGCACGAATTTAGGGTAAACAATAATTATGCCAAATTAAAACGTACTGATTTCGCTGGAGAGGTGCAAGCACGCTGGAGAATCTTCTACAACACAAACAAGCAATTTTCTTGAGTAGTTCGAAAAATGACTGGGTTCAGAGGTTTTAGGTATCTTTATAAGGTCCGGAAGCGACTGGAATGGAGAGGAAAAATATCGCTGTCTATTTGAATACTGGAAAATCGCGCAACTGCAAGAATCCCAGTCAGTTGCTATATTTAACTTCTCAACTAGAGCGATTAACATAGGAGATTGTATTGTATCTGACGTCATAAATATGGAAATTGGTTCAAATGGCAGTATTATACTTTGAGCCCAGTTGCTGAACCCATAAAAAAATCGAAAGCGCACTAATAACTGCAGATAAGCAATGAACTCCCCGGGACAAACGTTCTACGATATATTCATCTAGTTCAGAAAGGTTGCAAAAACAGGAAGAAAGAAAAACTCAATGCCTTAAAAAGAACCGAAAAACTGATTCTAAGAAAAAGAGTGCCTGCGTTCGAAACAACACACTGAAACGTAAATTTGCATGAAAGTGAAGCATAATAAAATCAATCACCTTTAAAACTATTCAGGAAGTCAACCAACAACAAATACCATATTTTTTAAGTCATAAAGATTAGTTTGTTGTTTATTTTTTTTTTTATTATGTTTATCTTTTTTTAATATTGAAACCATATAAGACCGATGTTAAGACTGATTTAAAAATAAGTAAAATAAATCGATTTGATTTTTCAAACACATAGTTACATATAGTTTCCTTTATACTATTTACCCTTTATATTTTGTAACTCGGGATTCGGTGCCAAATACCTGGGAATTAGCGTTAGTATCTATGATTTACGGTCTAAAAGATTTTTCATATTAAATCGACGATAATTTTACATTTAAATCAGTATTGAATCATATGTTATGCTTATTTTTCGAAGTCTTTTCTAATTTTAGTGAAAATATCTAAGGTGCCTTTACATTACAAACATTTAAATGGTTCTCTGCTGGAACATACATTGAAAAAGGAGAGATTGTTATTGGAATATAACAGTGATATTGCTAACAGAACTCTCACTGATTTAATTGTCACAGGATTGTCATCGTATATTAGAGGTAAATTAGATAGACAAGAAGTGACAAACCCAACTCTTTTATTCAGTGCCCTGCGGCGGATGCATGAAAATCAAAATCAAAATGTAATAAAAAAAAATGACAAAAGAAAAAGTTTTTCAAAGAGAAAGTTTTTCTAAATCGGAATTAGAATGGCGAATAAAACACCATGCAGATATGTTGCAAAAAGAAAAAAAAAAACAGATTTCACTCTGAAGATTTATGCTGGTTTAAAGAAGACAATAATAGTAAAGACAGTGTAAAACACTGCAAAAAATTTACATTAGAGATTGACCAAAGTGAGAATACATAAAACTAAATATTCTCATCTAGAAAGTTTGAAGTAATATTGAATGACAAACTTAAATGCACAAGTATTTATGACCCTGGCTCAAATATAACCTTAATAAACTTAAAATTAATAAATGTAAAAAATCCAAGGATAAATTATTTTGGAAATAAATTCAATACAATTAGTGGTCGGGGGGAAAACATTCATATCTTCAATTATGGCGTTTCGAGCGTGCCTTTTAGATGGCATGAATATAATTCTTCACGAATCCTTAAAACAATTGAAGATCTTAATCTACTATAAAACGATTTTCCCTTCATTGCCATTAAGCAGCTTAGTGAGTCAGTAAAAATAGCCGCTTGTTTAAAGTCGTGGGAGTGTGTAAACAGGACTGCTTCTAACAAAGCAACAGCCTCGCCTGTGCACACTGATGATTCAGGGGGACATTTAAATTGTAAAATAATTTTGAATTTTTGTATCCAGCAAGCCGCATCAGCACAGCTCTTCTTGGAAAGCTTTGATATATCAGTGAAGACGAGAAGGTGATTTGGCCAATGTAAATGAGCTAATTCCTTAATTTTTGTGCTAGTGCCAGGATCACCTTTGGTTAGGCCAAGATTTGTGACAATATGTGGGGAATAGACCAGGGCTTTATAAAGCGTCATAAAAATTAGATGGATGACAAGACAGGGGGTTAGGAAGAGAGGTAAATCGAAAGGAAGCTATCCAGCAGGTATGGCAACGGTTTGCCACGGGATAGACACGGTTAGATTATAAAGGATGGAACTGAAGACAGCTGCAACATTTGACTCACAAATCGGTCAGCAAGGAATTGTCAGCGAATAGGAAGCGAAGGATCAACGCACTCTACCTGCAATGCGTTATTGGGCTTAGACTTTTGTATTGGACTCGGTTGTACTTTTCAGTAGCTACTTTATTAAAAGGGTCTAAAGCAAATAGTCCGTAGTCTATGTGACTACGAACTATAGCGTTATACAGTAGTTTCACACCAGACACAGCTTTCAGAGCATTAATGCCTTTTTCACATTTACTGCTGAGATGCATGGGCAACTCTGTTCAATTGTTTATCGAGAATCACAATAAGAAATTTAACATATTCCGTTAAGTATATAGGAATGTCATTACACAGAATATTAAAATTTGGAATCACCTTCTTTTTAGTAAATACTACAGCTTGACATTTATCAATAGATAAAGCCAAGCCATGATTATAAAACTACGAAAGTTAAGATAGTACAAGGCAGTATTTATGCGAAAGTTTATGTCCTTTACCGAATTTGAACTGTAACAGAGGACGTAAATTATATATGTAATGAGACAACCTCGGCGGAATACTCAGTTGATGCAATTTCTGCCTGGGCATCGGAAATACATTATCATACACAGATTCAACATCTAGGAAAACACCAACTAGATACTCTCCCTTGGCAAAAACTCGTCGAATATCTGTAGTAAAAACACTGAGACTATCTATAGTACTTAACCCCTTTGTAAAGCCAAATTGAGGGGGCGCTAAGATATTTCTGCTTTCCACTATCCATTTTAGATTTTTCAAAAGCCTTTCAACAATCTTTGATAACGCAGATGATTGGGCAATGGGTCTATAAGAGTTAGTGTCAGAAAGACATATTCCTGGTTTGAGAATAGGGATAACAATTTGGGATCTTCATGAGCTGGGGATGTCTGGGATGCCTGATTGAAATATGATATTAATCAAAGTTAAAAAAATGTTTCGATTTTATATTTAATTTTGTAATAAATGAGTAAGAAACAACGTCCTCTCCTGGACTAGTGTCTTTTAAACCCGTTAAGATGTTTTTAAGTTCATCAAAGGAAAAAGGAAGATCCATGTCTTCTGAAAATTCAACTGGCGTGGATACAAAAAGATCAGTTGAACTAATGGAGACAGAGAAGATGCTTCCATATAAGAAATACATTTCTGGGACACAGTAGCTTTCATACTCTGTTGCCTTGTATACTCAGGGCAACCTTTATCAGTTGCGAAATGTTTCGATGTAAAATGGATGCAGGTAGAATTTTTCTTTAGGGTGTTACACGCCTCCCTAGTATGATCCTGGGAGCACCTATAGCACCTTGGCTTTGAGCTATTTCAACTGGCCAAAGCCGGCATTGGATGGTTGGGTATTTGTAAAGCTCGACATTTAAGATAGATTTATAAGAGAATACTCTTTCAAGCAATTGTTGGCCACGTAATGTAATTAATTACCACTGTCTGAGTGGAGACCCATGTGATTACATCCTTACTTACATTCTTCCGGTTCACACGCCTCGCTTTTATAACTTCCCCACAAGCAGTAGGGAATGTTAGTGACTCAACAAATTTTTCCAAACACATTTTTCCAAAGACGGGAACTCCTATTACTTCCCCATCCTTGTGATATTGAAGTCGGAATTACACAAACATATTTACCTAAACTAATAATGGGATTGCTTAAAAATTTATTTGCCGCTTCAGCAGATGTAAACTGGACACAGATTTTATTGCGACCAACATTTTTTACTCCATCATTGACTATATAAGTAATTTTATTTGTATGGAGAAACTCACCAAACTTAATTGAGGTTCCTGCTGAAAGGTCAGAAGATTCCCTTGACACATACACAACATACACAATGAAGGGACCTTTATCTGTACTAATGTAGGATTTTAGGGCTTCAGGCATAAAAGGGTGAGTCCCGACAAATTACTTCGCAATAACGTAATCGTTGCAATAGTTTTGACCGGTCCAGTAGTTGGTCAAACAGTGCTTCGTGCAGTACCTCGCATTCCAATGATTACAAATGATGTACCTTTTAATTTTAAAAGAATTCAATTTCCCGTTAAGCTATCTTTCGCCGTTACAATTAATAAATCACAGGGGCAAACATTTAAACACGTAGAAATTGATTTACGTCAAGACTGCTATTCACACGTATGTTCTTCTACAACAAGAAAATAAAACTAAAAATATAATTTACGCCTAATATTATTTACGAAGTTCTTTAAAATAATTATGTTCTTTTAAAAACTAAACTGTCTAAAATATTAACAGAAAATGGCGAGGACAAAGTCGTGGGTGTAAGCTATAAAATTTACTAAACTTATAACCCTCAATAATCACACGATGAGATCGCCCACGACCAACACCTCCGTCGGTCGATGTTCTACCAAAGGAAAGAAACGCAACTCTGCGAGAGTTTGTGACACGTGGTGGAGTGCGTTTTTTTGATAAATATATAAAAGAGAAAACAAAAAGATGCAAAGAGAGAAGGTATAGTGATTTTTTAATAAAAGAAATTAATAAAATTTAATAAAATATAGTGAATATAGTGAATTACGTGTTTCAGAAATGAAGAAACTTATCAAATTATGTGAAGGATTACGGGTCGGAAAGAGAATCACAATTGGTATACGTTATTGGTGTTTGATTCGTCAATATACGTATTTATAAAAATGTAGCTAATTCGAAGCAACTATGGGATAATTGAAGACAGGATGAAGGAGTTATGTAACATTTCCTATTTTTTTAAACTGTTTTATTCCTTGACTGAATGTGTTATGTGCGTACAAACAATATTAAACTTTTAAAACAATGTAATTTAAGCTTAGTTTTAGAAAAACGAAATGTTGAAGGTTTTTATGTACCAACATTAAATTATAATAAGAATGAATGAAAGTGTTATGGGCATATTTTTTAATTAAAAATGATTTAAACTTATGTCTTACTTGCGTGGATGTACGATATAAGCCCATGCAAAAGCTGGGTTGCATTACGTTGATCTGGATAAAGGTGTTATGTGATCTACTTATCTCTTTCTTTCATTGCGTGTCGTGTTAAATAGCGCTGGAGTAAGGGTCACGCAAGTACGCATGTCGCGAGTGTTTTGTAATTGATTATTTTATTATAATTAGTGTTTATGCTTAATTAATCTAACAATAATGTCAAGAAATAAAAGGGTTGTAGAAGTTGCTATTAACTCTTCTACTTTGCGTGATATAAATTATGATTTCCTAACTAACAACAACCCTAACCTCGAAGTCTTCGACAAAGGTAAGTCTTTTCTGTGTAACGAATTTATTTATCTAGTTACAACTAGATTTAAACTTAAATAAAAAAGAGCACAGTCTTTTTATTGTGATAATGGAATAAAGATTTATACTTTTAGGTTTTGCATCCTGCGATCCAAGGGGGTCCCGGAATCTTATATTGACATCATCCGAGACATGTACCATGACTCCGATTCTGTAGTTCGGACCGCTGTTGGCGATACGAAACCCTTCCCTGTCACCGTCGGGGTACACCAAGGATCTGTACTCAGTCCGTTTCTGTTCAGCGTGGTATTAGACGTTTTGTCAGACAGCATCAGGGACTCACATGAGCAGCCTCCCTGGTTGCTCATGTATGCTGCCGATATCGCGCTGGCAGACTCGGATAGGGGCAGATTGGTGCGACGCGTGAAGGTGTGGAAGGAGACGCTAGAGAACGGTGGTCTGAAACTTAATGTGGCGAAGACCGAGTACTTGGCATTAAACTCTACAGATCCCCCATCCGTTCGCATAGGCGATGACTTGGTCGAGCGCACGGATCAGGTGAAATACCTGGGATCTGTAATTCCCGCGTCTGGTGACATCGATTGCGACGTCAAGGCACGCATTGCTGCCGCGTGGGCCAAGTGGCGTGAGGTGACTGGTGTCATTTGTGACCCCAAAATGCCGGTTAGGCTGAAGGGACAGGTCTACAAAACTATGATTAGACCTGTCCTCTTACACGGCTGTGAAGCGTGGCCGGTGCTGGAGCGACACAAGCAGGAGCTGCGAGTCACGGAAATGAATATGCTGCGGTGGATGTGTGGGGTTTCACGCAAGGATCGCGTGAGGAACTCCCGTATCCGCGGCAGCCTTCATGTCCGTGACATCGCTGACAAAATGCAGGAGAGTCGTCTTCGCTGGTACGGTCACGTTTTGCGGAAACCGCCAGGCTATGTGGGTAACAAATGTCTGGCCATGCCACCTCCGCCGGGCCCCGGTAGAAGGGGAAGACCCAAGAAGTGCTGGCTTGACGTCGTAAGAGGTGATATGCGTGCCAATGGTCTAACTAGCAAAGACGCCGACGACCGGGCGAAATGGAGAAAACGGAGCCGGAAAGCGGACCCCGGACACCGGAGTGAAAGCTCTGGTCGCGACCGGGAATAACGCTCAGATGATGATGATGACTTTTAGGTTTTGCATATATATATATATATATATATATATATATATATATATATATATATATATATATATATATATATATATATATATATATATATATATATACATATACATATACATATACATATACATATACATATACATATACATATACATATACATATACATATACATATACATATACATATACATATACATATACATATACATATACATATACATATACATATACATATACATATACATATACATATACATATACATATACATATACATATACATATACATATACATATACATATACATATACATATACATATACATATACATATACATATACATATACATATACATATACATATACATATACATATACATATACATATACATATACATATACATATACATATACATATACATATACATATACATATACATATACATATACATATACATATACATATACATATACATATACATATACATATACATATACATATACATATACATATACATATACATATACATATACATATACATATACATATACATATACATACATATACATATACATATACATATACATATACATATACATATACATATACATATACATATACATATACATATACATATACATATACATATACATATACATATACATATACATATACATATACATATACATATACATATACATATACATATACATATACATATACATATACATATACATATACATATACATATACATATACATATACATATATATATATATATATATATATATATATATATATATATATATATATATATATATATATATATATATATATATACATATATATATATATATATATATATATATATATATATATATATATATATATACATATATATATATATATATATATATATATATATATATATATATATATATATATATATATATATATATATATATATATATATATATATATATATATTTATGGAGTATATGGTACAAAAATGGTACCTACACCTAACTCATGAGTTTTTTTTTTTTATTTATTTACATGATCAAGCAGATGGCGACCTTCGTATGATATTTAACCCAAATTGTGCAGACCTCGTCTTATGATAGCGGTTTGATATAGGCATACTTTTTTCACCGATTGCTTGATTTTTTAAATCTGTTTATTTAATCAGTCTACAAAGCGAGTATAATGTGTTATCTTGTGGGTGTGTTGGTTTGTTTCTTACTACAAATGCATTGGGTGAATGTGTTTCCGATTATGAATACTCAGTGGAGCAGTTTATAGCTTTTAATAATCCCAGAGGCTTGTTAGCGGTTGAGAAATTATGATTTTTTTTTAAACATTCACAGAGTTTTGACCTTTTTCGCACGTACCTATATAATGTCTTGCTTGGTTGAAGTGGCTACTTATTCATTTCTCAGCATTTCTTACATAATTGGTTTAAGAGATTATTGGTTATGCATGTTGGGGCAATAAAAAAAATAAAATTAGATTTAAGGGACTATTCAAGTATTACATGAACACTGTGGGTGGCGGGGGATCTTTGCTCTGCTTATTTTGGATGGCATAGAGGGTAGGGGAGTCTAGATGATGATTACGTCAACGGTAGTTATAGAGAGATAGAGATACTATGCCAAGCCGTCCTAAAGTTGATAAACAGATTATTAAGTTGCGCGAGGAAATAAAAACAGCAAAACAGTCTTTAAACAGAAAGGTTCTAAATGCAGTTGCCCAGAAGAAACATAGGGATGGTATGAAAAGAAAGTAAGAAGATATTTGTCATGAAAATCCAGGAATTAAAAAAACTATCTCTGAGGGATTCATTGGGACGTCCTAATCTTGAAAACAATCAACCATCCCCATTGAAAATAATTGCGGATATAGCTTTATTTTTGAGTGCAGCCGATGATAGAAGACGAACGGAATCTATTCGCAGCGTAAAAACTCTTGAAGTACTCACACAAGAATTATGTAAAAAAGGATTTGACATTTGTCAATTATGCTAAGACAACCGCAAGCCGTTGGATATTATGGACCAACATACATCGCTATTCGAAGTGGAAAGCATAGTTCATCTATTGCTAATACTCATGCTCAGGATTTCGAGACGTTTCTCGAACTTGAAGAGTTGATAAGTTGGTTTTGGATAAAGGAGGACAATTTCTTAATCTTCCAGTCAATTTAGCTCTATGCTTAAGTGCTTCACTCAAAGATTAGGTTAAAGAATTGTAATAAATCTGCTTACGTAATACTTGAACGGCCTCTTACATACAATTACGAGGACCTACAATCTTTCCCTCTACAATCACCATACAATATATTTACAAATTTAATTTCTACGAATCAGTATGACACTGTTAACACAGCCGAAATATATATGCCGAAAATTCTGATATTATAGAACCCTCAGAAGATGAAACATTGAAATTAAGTCTACTGCGTTTCCTGCGAAATAAAAGTTCTTACACCAATTTGAATAACGTTTAATTTAGATGAAAACTGTCATAGACAATTAGATATTTCCGATTTTTCTTCAGCGACGAGGTCAGATATCAGTTTTTCTGACAATTTTATATCTGATGCCAACCACTCATAATCAAGAGTTCTTACTCTTGATAGGGTAACACAGCAAAATACAAAGGTATAAAAACAAATCGAAAAAGAAAACTGTAGCTAAAGCACCCTTTTCCCGTGCTTTCGTGCGTGAAAAGGGTGAAGAATATTTGAGCTATAAAAATACACTTATGCCAAGGAAAACAATGGAAGAAGACATACTATGTCATGAGAACTGTATGATAAATTGCTCTAGCAAATTTAATAGAGAAAAGAGACAGTCTATTCTACAAGATTTTTATAAATTAGATGTAAATGGTAAAAAATCATTTGCTGTTCAGTTCCATAGAAAGCAAACCTGTGGTGTGACGCCGTAATAACGCCAAAAAAAAATAAGTCTGCGACCTACAAATAATTAGTTAAGCACAACAGCTTGACAACAGAAGTTTGCAAATTAGGACTACGCGATCTATACCAAATATTGCGGAAGAAGGTGGATATTATAATCAACAAAATCAAGAGCGGATCCTCTGCTCCACTTCCTGATAGAAGAGGTAGACTCAGAAATCGTCCCCATAAAACGGACATTTATCCAGCATGCATATATCCAGCTTTCCGGCTGAAAAATCTCATTACTCACGTAATAAAAATATATACAAAAGTTATTTGTCAATTTTATTTAGGGACATGTGAGGAGCAGATTATATGGGAAATTATATTGGATATTTGAATTTAAGCGTGACTAGTAGCCAAGTTCAAAGAGCTGTAGATACTTGCAGCTCAACACCTGATGCTTGGGTATTTCAGAATTCACAGCATACACCAGCAGGCAAGGACCTGTGGCAGCCGGGAGTGGAATCCAGCAATCGATTTAACTTAGAAGACACCAGATAATGCAATTTATGTGAGTACATAAGAATCGTTCTCGTGTTGGTCCTTCCTAGACCTAAGCCTATTCATAAGTCAACAAAATTTTTCATCCTAAAACTTCTAGGACCCGAGAGCCTCTATCTAAGCAGGCTCGTCGGTTAAATATACCTAGATAGAATAAGAAATATTAATTCGGAAGAAATAGTAAAAATATATTTAGATTTTAGTCATTCTAATACAATTAATTTTTTTAACATGTCTCACGATCCGGACACCATATTCCTTAATATGGTGGGTATGGTCCCTCCGTTTTGTTCCGGTGTTCGACGGAAATCCAAATATTATAACACGATTTATTCAAATTTGTGACCATTTAGCGATACAATATCTTAGTGAATTACCTGGTAGTGAATTTTCTAATGTATACCTGCTGAATGGAATATTAAATAAGATAACAGGCACAGCAGCAAGTAAAATTTATTCAAACGGAATATCTGATAGTTGGCTAGGTATTAAAACGCTCTTAATAAATAACTTTTGACTATCCACTATCATCGAAGCAAAGCGCGGTTTATACAGAAAAGTAACTATGCAGGCCTATGTTCGTGGTCTTAAAGAACCGTTAGGATCACGTACCCGTTGTATGCGACCACCAACTACAGAAAAACTCTTGGGTATGTACAGGAAGAGCTTAATACTATGTATATGCACAGCCGTTACGAGTTCTCAAAATCTAACAAAACCGTAACCGCTATACCAAACGCTACTTCTCACACATTCGCACCACGCACGTTTCCACTAACTGTACTTGTACAAAATAGACCTAACACACAGCCTTTTAAATTTAACAATGAACTTCAACACCCTAGACTACCCACACACACACAAAGAATGTTCGGTGCACCACCTCCGAACTACAACCCTAACAGTCACATGTTTAGGTTACCGCCTCGAAATAGTATTACACAGAAGCCTAATCAAGCTAATGGATTCCGTAGACCTATGAGTGGTGTGAGCCAGTTTGCGTCTCGACTACTACCACCAACACAGCATACACTTACAGGACATAATCGGCAAAAGCACGGTAACCCTCCCCCAAGAAATAAAAAGAGAGATTAAAGGACGATAGTGTACACTTAACTATAGAAAGAACAGTTTATTAATTATTGCAATGAGAGGTCTTAAGACGTAAAACTATGATAAGAAACGTACAATTAACTTTAAGAGTTACCCTTTTAAAAAAATATTGATTAATTAAAACGCATCTGATGCAATTTTTGCTATTTATAATTAGGTAGTTATCTAATTATTAAACATAATATCTTTACCAATGTTCCTAAAGAATAAGTCTGCAAATATGCAATATAATCCATAAGTACCTACTAACTAAAGAAATGCAAGTAGCATTTCTATAATCTTGCAGTAAATCTGCATTTTATTGTAAGTATTTATTATTTTATGTTATTTTTAATTTATTTTACTCGAGGTGAGATAGTAAACTACATAAGGCGAGAAAAAAATTGTAACTGCCGGTAGTAGCACTTCCTACAATTTTTCTTTTTTGTTTTCGATGAACAATGTTGCATGTAACTTTCGGCTCTTCTCAACGGAACCGTATTCCGAGCCAGTGATAGTTTTATGTTCATTTGATTCAAAAGTACTCGTGGAAGTCTATTTGAGTATTAGTTTCAAACTTGAAATTAGAATTAAATTTAAAAATACTGGAGAAATTTAAATTCTGTAAATCTCTTCGGAGAATTGCCGATTTTCGATTTTTCCGATGTTTGCGTCAGTGATACAGCCAAAGTCTAGGATCTAGGGTCGTAGGGGATATAGTGTCGCCGCCGAATATTGAAGATATTGTAAAAAAGGAAATAAGAATATGCAAAGGGTGAAGGTAAAATATAAAATATAGTGATTTTTTACGTGTTTCAGAAATGAAGAAACTCATCAAATTATCTGAAGGATCACGCGTCGGAAAGAGAATCGCAATGCTGGTGTATACGTTATTGGTGTCATGCGAGCCCCCGGTGGCCGGCTGCAGAACCCTATTGAAGACGACCAGGTCAGCTTTTCGGTGGCGTTTGCGCTATTACTACTACGAGACGATGAAACACGACTAGAACTCCACAGTATCAACATAGATATCGTTCCAAGTGAGTCGAACTATTATAATGTCTACAATATTTTTTGCGTTAAAAAAAAAAGAGAAATTTATGAATTAAGTTATCTAGAGAATTGATTTATGTTGAAATTAGTAGAAAGAAATTGAAAGATAATTGCAAGATTGTTTATTAGAATAGAATTTGATAAATCAAAGTAATATGCACAACTCAGAAAATAAAGTTTTAGGTCGATTTATAGATATTGGCTTAGCAGAGTGCACGTAAGTATGTATGTTTGACGGGGGCTCATCAAAATTACATGTTTTATTGATCATTGCAATAACGCGTTCGCACTCATAAATCCAGTATGTAATATTGCATGTATCTTTTTCTGAACTTATTGAAACAAATTTTCTTGCTGACCTTATAAGATGCTAAAAGTTCAACGATTACCACTACCAACCACACATAGTGTATCTGAATCAAACATTGACATATGGAATCGACCGATGGAAGCCATCAATATCGAGCAGCTTGGTCATAGTACGCCACTAAATTATCTTCAGCAACGATAAAAGAGAGGTAGAGAGCGTGAATTCGAGGACGAAGTATCCAATTTTAAAAACGACATTTTAAAGAAGATATAATTTCAACACTATTTGCAGTACAACAAGCTGAGTTAAAAAAAATTGCAACAGCACACCTGGAGATAAAACTAGCCAACACCAACATAGCAAGTATTGCGTTCTTCGCAGCGCAAAATGAGGAACTAAAGAAAAAAATTGAACAGCTGGAAACTCAAAAAAAAAGATAGATATCATATTATCGTTCTAGAAGATGAAATTGAGGCCTTGTACAGGGAGCATCTAAGTCTAATATAGTCTTGATTTCAATCAAAAATATGCCAAAATTACCCTTGGAATCAATCAAGAGAAGATTTAACTAACATGGTGGTACACCTATCGAAGATCCAAAATTGTGAATTAAAAAAGAAGATATCAAAGACATATATAGAGGGAAAGCGAAAAGAGACATGAAAAACCTACTAAGGTCTTTAATATTAAAACACAAAGAAAAACTGCGAGCTAAGCACCTAGGAGCAACTAAAGATGAAGAAACTGTCGTGTTTATCTCCGAGCAGCTCACGTCAAAAGGAGCAAGACTGCACTTTGTCGCCTGGGATCTCGTAAAATCAAGATACTACAAGTTCTGCTGGACCGCTAACAGACGTGTTTACCTTAGGAGGAATGAGAACTCGCCAGTGACCTTAGTTAGAAGTCTCTTTATGTCATTTTGCTTCCTTTGTGTGTAAACTTTTCATTGTTTTTGTAAATTGTCAAATGGATCTTTCATATACACTTCTATGAAATATTACTGCTACATTGTAACACCAATATATTATCATAATTTAAATATCGTATATTTGAGTATTTCATCATCATTTGTCAATAAATACATACACCTTTACACGAACATTTTTGTATTTTTCATACACTTACAGGACGTCACAAACACATACACTAATAGAAACTCTAAGGACGATTCACTTACACAACTCTGGGCAACCAGCACCAAATAATAAGAGTCACTGCCTATTTTACACACTTAGCATATACGGTAATTAACATTAATAATATACTAGTAATGTGTAAAAGGACGGATAGACTTAACCATCTCAACTATAATAGATAACCTGTTACTAAACACTAATGTAATAGACAATATACAAATAGCCCAATCTGAAACCTGTCGTATTTATGACTTTACAAGACAGGTACGTGTAATTAGCTCAGATTTCACGATAGTTTCGCAAAACAATAGCAATAGCATTTATAAAAAAAATGCCGGTTTGCAAGTGACTTTATCTCATATTTTTACTATTTTTTAGTTGTGGAATACCACAATAAGGCTAGAAAATACTAAACTTAAATTTAAAAAGCGTATAAAGTTTTGAACGTAGCAGGATTTGAACCCGCGCCTCTAGGAAACCGTCCAAGCTCTCTGACCAACTAAGCCATACGTTCTTATCAAGCTACGTAGAAATTCTTATAAGCTTGTTACAACTTATTTATGTTGTTAGTATCTCTATTACCATCTGAAATTGATGTGGCTATAGATGCATTGAGCACTATAGCAATTGGTATGTCAAATATGGCTTCTGCAATGACGAGTATGACGGTTGCAATGACTCGGATTTAAAATTTTTGTTATATTATATCTCGTATAAATCATATCATATTATCATTTAAAAAGGTATGATTACAAACAAAGAATGGATTGAAAAAATATCATGAAAATATTTTCCTAAGGAAACAGTTGTTGCAAATCAAAATAAAGTGACTGTTGTATATTGCGGCGAGGTTGAAATCATTATATGTGCAAAAGACAGCCAAGTCCGTGAGTTAGTTGACGTTGTGTTGTGTGTTACCAGAGTCTTGTCTTACCAGCGTCGAGTGATAAGCTAAGGCAACAAGAATCCTTCAAAATAGATGGTTGTGGCATTTTCAACGAAAATGGAGATCTAGTGGCCACGGTAGAGCTAGTGAATGGAATATATAGACTTAATACAAAAGCCCATCATGTGGCTGCAACAGTGGTGACAAGTGTGATTTAGCATCGAAGACTCGGACATGTGAACAGTACTCACATTAATAAAATGGGAAATGTAGTGAAGGGAGAACATAAGCAGGATTTTTTGTACCGTATGTTGTGAAGGTAAGCTTTTAAGTACCGTATGTTATGGTAAGGTAAGCCAGATATACTGCATATTATTCATAGAAACGTATGTCCAATGGAGAATATTTCATTAGGAGGTTCCAGGTATTTCATTATTTTTGTGGACGAATATTTATTTTTGTGGAGGCCTGTCGTGGCGCAGCGGCAAAAATAGAGAATCTGCTTGACAAAATTAAAAAATTCTTCGTAATTCAGAGTATTGTGGAAAGGAGTATAAAATAACCTAATAAATAAGGAATTTCTTATAAAAAATCAAACCCATATACGAGACTCTACTCGTACACCAGGTCAAAATGGTCTGTCGTAAAGGTTGAATACAACAATTGTAGGAAAGGCTAGATGTTTATTATTTGAGGCAGGATTGCACAAAAAATTCTAAGCTGAAGCATCTAATACTGCTGTTTATTTGCAGAACAGAACGATAGCTTCTGGGTTATATTATAAGTCATCTCAGTATATTTGGCAATACAGTGATGGTCCATTCGCGAAAAGAAAAAAGAATGAATTGAGAAAATAAAGTGAAAAGTCAGACAAGGACATTTAAGATGGTTACTCTGATTAAGTTAAAAAAGTTTATTTGATCCTGAGACACAAATTATACAAGTCGAGATGTAAATCTTAGAAAAAAAAATCAACCATGTGATTCATAAGTAAATAATGTAAGCATAGATGCCAAATGCAAAGACGTGCCTAGATTTAGTGCGGGACAGTTACTTATCTGATGATAGTGATTCATTTAACTCTGCTTCATATGAGGATCCAAATTTAAGAAACATTAGTACGTTCTGTATCTATACGATAAAGAATACCATCAAAAAAAAGTATAGATATATAATATAGATATTCAAATATGTACTCAGTTAGAAACATCAATAATGAAATTTCACTAGAGAAACTTTGCAGGTGCCAAAGAATTGCTAGAAGAGAATTTGCTAGAAGCTGTGAAGGACAAATTATAATATTTCTAAGCATGGGAACTAATTGAAATGCCAGATGCTGAAACAATTGTTAAGTGTAAGTGGGTGTTACGGAAAAAGTGGGATAGTAACAATAAAATATGCTATCATACAAGATTAGCAGCAAAGGATTCAATCAAAAGTATGGGGTTGATAATAATGGAACATTTTCCCCGGTAGTTAGACATGTTACGTTGAGGCTTTTATTTGCCGTAACTATACAGCTTAACTTGAAAACCGCTCGCTTGGATGTGCAGAAGGCTTTTTTAAATGGAAGATTAGTGGAGACCATCGATATGCAAAACCAGATAAATTTTAATGTTCTTAAAAATTTTATAATAAAGTTGAATAGTCCTCTAGGACATGGCATAAGAAAGTTGAGTTGTTGTTTGTTAGTAATTGGTTATACAAATTCTGATATAGAGCCCTGTTTCCTATAAAAAGGTTGTAAATGGTCTCAGCAAATAATTACATTGTATGTAGATTTTATATTTTAATGATACTCAGCTTCACGCTGTATCCAGCACATGGTAGGGTAGACAGAGAGAACTTAGAAGCGTAATGTAAAGACAATCCGTTTTATATCCGTTTCCCACTTTCCGCCGAATTTGAGGCACTGTGTGGTTGAGTGACGGAACTCAACGCCGAATTTTGCCTTGTACCAGAGCGAAGAAATGAAAACATTTAATATTTAAATTGAAAATTGTAGAATGTGTACAATGAAACCACACCTTTACAGTTAAGTTTTTAACGTAAGTTGGCAACATTGTTCTTTTTTGTATTAACTATAAATTTGGCGATTCAATAAATACACAATAATATTAATATTTCCTCAAAATATTATTTTATCTCTAATTTTATCTGCTTCAGGTTATAGGCCCAGGCACATAACTTAGTGAAGGTAATACAGAAAGTTCAAATTGATTAGTAAAAGTTGCAAGTTTAGAAGTGCAGTTAACAAAGTTAGGTTAAGGTTTGGCGTGGCAACGTGGAGATAAAAATAAAACTTGTTTGGAGTAGAAAACAAGGCAAAACAGCGAAATGGAAGTAAAATTTTAAAATACAATGTAATAAATATAATAAATATATAAATATATATTAACTAATATAATAAATATATAAATATATATTAACTAATATAATAAATATATAAATATATATTAACTAATGTAATAAATATATATTAATGCTGATCATATATGTTGCATAGACTATCTATAATTCTAATGATTAATCTATTATTCTTATCTAAAATTTGTGCGCTCTATTATCTTTGATACGATAACTCGCTGTGTCATTCTCTAAATAAAAACCACTATATTTAAAATAAAATATTGTTCCTTATTAAATTCTAACAGGTTATGGGCCCAGATCATATACCTGAAAGTAATAAAAGTATTGCAAATTAGTGGGAAGGTGAAATACCGGTAAATAAATCAAGAAAGAAAATCACTACCAACGTGGTTTGAAGGTTAAATTCCACACGTTCCAATTTCTTATACCTTCCAGTTTAATAACAGTTATTAAACTGGAAGGTTTAAGAGATTGGAACGTGTGGAAGTTCCAGACATTACTTTTATTGGGAGGTCAAAACTTAATCGACATTGTTGAAGGAAAAATTACAAAAGGAAAAGATCCCGAGGAACAAAAAGCATGGGACTTAAAAGATGCAAAGGCCCAAACTATTATTGTAACCAGAATGACCGAGGAAGTTATGTTGCATACAATATCATGTAATACTTCGACTCAGATGTGGCGAAAGTTGGCCAGTGTTTTTGACCAAAAAATTGAAACAAGTATTCACCTAGTACAACAAACATTTTTTCAATATAAGTATGAAGATGGGATGGAAATGTCAGTTTTTTGTCAAAAATACAAGAATTACAGAATCAGCTTAAACAAATGGGCGAAGATATCTCCGATAAAATCATCATCACAAAGATTTTAATGTCTTTGCCAGATATATATAAGCACTTCGTTTCGGCGTGGGAATCTGCACCGGACGAAAAACAAACTTATGATTACTTGGTAGCCCGTTTGTTGGTAGAAGAGGAGAGATTAAAAGAAAAGAGTGAAGTCACACCATTATTATCTGCTTTTGTTGCAAAGACACAAGCTCAGAGTAAAAGAAATGTAAAATGTTTTAAATGTAATAAGGTAGGACACTACCAAACAGAGTGTAGAAGTAATATGAACAATAATCATCGTAATAACAACTTCAAAAAAATGACCAAAGGTGCTTTTACTGTAACAAGTTTGGACATAATAAAAATGATTGTTGGTTTAAAAAAGGAAAAGAGAAGAATGATTTGTAATACAAAAAATACTTAAAGAATTTTATCAACAATCAAAGTGGCTGGTAGACACAGGTGCAAGTGAACATATGTGGCAAGACAAAAATCTTTTTTCATCATTCTCACCATTATCATTACAAAAATGTGTAATAATAGGTGATGGTACAGAGATTAATGTCATCGGCTGCGGTCAGGTTACGCTGGAGGTGTTTGACGGAAATAATTGGATTGACACCACTATAGACAAAGTGTTGTGTGTACCAGACTTGAAGATAAACCTTTTCTTTGTAAATAGCGCTGCAGTTAAAGGTTATGTCATGATTACAGATCAAAATATTTGCAAATTTTATAAGAAAAACAAAGTGCGAGCTGTAGCAAACCGTGTTGGAAATATGTACATTATGAATGTGAGATATAAATACAGTTATACAAATGCTTCAGTAACAAAGTCAAGCTTAAGAGAATGGCATGAGAAACTTGCGCATCAAAATATTCAGCATGTCAAAAATATGTTATCATGCAATAACATAAAAATATCTGAAGATTCTTTTGGTAATTGCCAAGGCTGCTTAGAGGATAAAGCACACCATTTGCCCTTTAATAATAGTGACACCATATGAAATATGTTTTTCTTATCAAAAATTCTTCTGTAGTTATTTCTCCTGTGGTGAAACATTCTACGCTAAGAATGTTGTTTGCTCTGAGTGTACAATGGGATATGGACATTAAACATTTAGATGTAACAACAGCTTTTTTAAACGGACATTTAAAAGAAAACTTATATATGTCATTTCCAGAAGGTTTTCTGAATAAAAAACCTGGAAAAGTGTTGGATTTAAAAAGAGCTATTTATGGACTCGAGCAGTCATCCTTTGTATGGTATGAAAAAGTACAAGATCGTTTGATTAACTATGGTTTTAAAATTAGTAAATTTGAACCATGTTTGTTTTTATTGTTACATCAAAATGTAAAAATTATTGTAACTGTCTGTGTTGATGATTTCTTAATATTTTCAAATAGTGTTACTGAAACAGATTAAAATTTAGAACTTAATACATTTTTTATTTAATCAATAAAAAATATATTAAGTTCTAAATTTAAATTAAAAGACTTGGGACCTGATAGACGTTATTTGGGAATGAGAATTAATGTGAACAAAGAAAGTAATACTTTAACTGTGGATCAGCAGGAATACATAGAGCAGTTGTTGTTAAACTTTAATATGTCTAATTGTAAAACTGTAGTAGGTACACCTATAGAAAGTAAGTTAAGAAGAGATGAGAGAGTTGAAGCTTGATTTGGTTTGGTTTCATGCTCATTAAAAAAAATCAAGAAAGTAGTGACAGTGAAAGCAATTCTGAATTAGTGGAAGAACTCATGCCAAAACATAAAAAACGAAAGGTTGCAATTGTCCCTTCGCCTACTAAAAGAAGACGACAGCAAAAAGCTGCGCATCTTCCTGAATATGCGATGAAACAGTCGCGATGTAGAAATCCTGGTTGTGACAAAAAGACCACTGTGTTTTGCAAGAAATGTAACATTTTTTTATACTTCATACCAAACAGGAATTGTTTTAGTCATTTTCATGAGACTGATTAGATACTATACATATTGCTTACTACATACGATATATTTTCTGATTACTATTTTTTTTTTACTTAGGTTTCTAAGAATTTTTATTACTTTCTAAGAATCATTAAAAATGTTAACTTTGTAGATAATAAACATTGAATTGAAGAAACTCTATTGAATCTCATAGTCTTACTATGAGATTAGTTAGTTTGTTAGGATTTATTTTTGTTGAACCATTTGATTATAAACAAAGGTGATTTCTGTTGATTTTGATACTGAAATCAAAAGTACAAAAATTTCTTATAAACCTGTTATAAGAAATTTTTGTACTTTTGAGAAGATTTTTAAGAAATAAATGAGATTGTCATGACTATATTTAAAATGTTTTATTTTTCCCTTCTAAATTAAATATATATTAATTGAATTATATACAAAAATGAATTAATTCTATTTTATGTACTATGTGTAGTACAACACAATTTACTGCATTTGTTCTATACAAAGGACGTAGTGAAAATCCGAATTGTCGCAGTATTTTTTTTTTTTCATAATTTTCCATGTATTCTTGGACCCTAAGTAGTAAACAGTAAAAAAATTAGAAAGAAATTCCAAAAATCCAACTTTCTGTAGTCAGGAGTTTAAACTAAAAATTTTAAATGAAAGATCTAGGATTGGTGACTGATTTCTTAGGTATATCTATCACACAGAATTTATAAAGTTACTGAATTGAGTCAAAGAAAATATTTGGAGAGTGTTCTCAAAAAGTTTAGCATTCAAGACTCATTCAGTCTATATCTACTAATAGATAAAAATGTAAATGTAAAGATTTTTGAAAATCATAATACTATTGACAAAAATGTTGAAATGTAGACAAATAATAATAGGTGTCTCATGTATGCTGTGTCGGGTACTAGGCTTGACTTATGTTTTACTGTTTCGCTATTGAGTAGATGAAGTTGGAAGATACAACAAATACCTTAAGAATTTAAAACATACCTAACAAGAAAAAAAAACAAATCAATTTCACTAGTTTTAGCAATTTTCGGCTTAAATGGTGTAAAATAAAAACTATTATTAGATATATATTTAGAGAGACAGATATTTAATATTTATATTATAATAGTTTAACGGAAAGGTTCAAAAGAGTGCCATTCTCTTTTTCTATACCATCAATTGTAGAAGAAAATAACTTCAATATAATATCAAGTCACATATGCGATTCCATGAAAACGGACATTAAAGAGCTTATTAAAAATTTAAATGATGTCAAAAGAATAAAGTAAATATATAGAAAAATATTGAACTAATGGAATTAGCTTCAACTTCCACAGGAGCTTTTCAGAAAATTGGTTTTAATTATTGCTTGTCCGCTACCTTCGACAGAAAATGAGAATAAGATATATTAAAGTGCCAAAAAGTTTACGGAGTCAAAAAATTAAAACGTTATTTTACATAGCTCCTGATAAATTCTGTTCGTGACGCTGCGATTTTCGCCGATCGTCGACTATACACGACGTGCAGTTGTAAGTAATTTGGTTGCGCGTCGTGACGTCATACAATTGCCAATTTTGGTTATAATTCCGTTTTAGCTTGAATTTCCATGTTTTGTTATAATAAATAAATAATAATGCGATTCCATTAATAGATTTAGATTGAAATGTTAGATATTAGTTTTATATAATAATTTACCATTTTGTAGCATGTATAATATATAGTTCTTTTATAGTTTTAGGTAAATTTATATTAATCGGTTTCTAAAATAGTAATTCGTTAAATATTGTTAAAATAATCATTTTATATTGTTTATAATAATGTTGTATAGACAAATAATAGATCACAATATTCTAAATGACCGTGAATATTAATTAAGAGAAATATATAATGTGTAACTTGTACGAACATCGCCGTTAATTCAGTGTTTTTTGTAATTTTCGAATACTAAATAATTAAATAATATAATGTTTTATATACAGATAAATAGAGAAGAGATTATGTACTTTTAGAATATATAAATTATAAATATATCGGATAAATAGTTTACAAGATAACATAAAAAACTGTAACATTGATAGTGAAAATTGTTACGTAAATAAAACCAAAACGGCTGGATGGCTGCGACTCTCGTCACGGTATAGCTCAATACAAGGGATAGGCGACTAAAGTCGCGTAATGTTATGTTCGAACAACGAGTACAAGTACAAGAAGAAAAATAGGAAGAAATAATAGAAGAAAAATAGTTCAAGAACATTTAGTAGACATTTATAAGAAGCCGCCAGCCATCTACCGTTATATCGATATATAACACATATCATTTTATTCGGCGATCCCCGCGCACCCTACGATCCGGAACCTATAGTGTATAGGGCGTCAGTGGCTCGTTCTTTTTTTTTTTATGGAAGAGACGGCAAACGAGCGTACGGGTCACCTGATGGTCACCGTCGCCCACAGCCCCGTGTAACTCCAGAGGAGCTACAGGAGCGTTGCCGTCTTTTAAGGTGGATGGGCACCGGGGCCCGGCATTACCTAATGCGAAACGCAGTAGCCAAAGCCACTACTTAACGTCGGTCTTAAATGCCGAGGGTGTTAACAATCCGGTCGAGTCTGCCCATGCGTGTTGCCAACGTGACTCTACCACACGCACTTAAGGTCATAACAAGGTCCATACTCATTTACACAAAGACGATACATTGAGAGAAGTTCTATCATTATGTCCCAACCAGGCAAAAGTCTAACAGGAAACAGTCATACACAAACCACAAACATAACAACAATTAGACTGCATTGACTACGGAAAAATTGACGAAGTCACAAAGGGAGGTTGTGATGAGGCGGCAAATAAACGGAAAGAGTCATTGAAGCTACCGGGTGAAAACCAAAGGGCGAAACCCGATAGAGAGATATGGAATCTCTATCACCATAACCACCCACACTCCTGATCTTAACTTCAACACCTACAAATGTGGCCCTGTAGGAGGCCTACAGAAAGTAAGAGAATGGCGCACAGAGGCCTCACCCAAGAACACGTCCCCGCAAAGTATCGATAAAGACAAAGGTACCAGACTGTCACTTGATAGCGAAGCTGATGCCTTGTTAGACACCAATCCAAAGTGCAAGAACAATCTACTCGAAAAATCATCGAGGAGGACAGGAGTAGAAATGGATCTTACAACCAAGCAGGCCAACAACTACAAACAAGAAAGGGGGCCCTCGAACAGTTTCAAAACGTTGAAACTGTTCGAGGGCCCCCTACGAGAGTGCCTCTACAAGATCGTTCTGGCATTTTTACACTCAAGGGCCAGACACAAATGCAACTTCAAGAGTAAAGCCTAAAAGAATGATAGTAGACGAGGCCCTAATAAACTATTTTGAAACGATCACTATGGCGGCCAAACTTACAAGGGCTGAAATAATCACTTTGAAATAATTCCTTCGAGATAGCAATCACCCACCCTGACACTGACCCATGCGTCACGGAGTATCCCACTGGGACGCCGAGACGTCGTCCGTATGTTCGATAACATCTAACACCTCTGGCACGGGTAGGAGGTTCAGCCTCCTTTACACAACCCCCTGCAGAGGGACAGGGGTTGAAATGGATATGGTTACAGGGGTAGCTAACACCTTGCTGAGAAAAGGCAAAGAGGCTCTGGAGTCGGCAACAAACATGAAGCGAGAGGCAAAAACAACAGCATACGACAGTTTGCAGGGGCTCTGCGAAACGGTCCTCTCCCTCTCGGACTCTAGAAACAGACACAAGTGCAATTTGGAAAAAGACCCGGTTTGGAAAAGCGCTCACGACATTAACTTGTGCACATTGAGAGAGCGCACACAAAACACCTCCAGTCTCTCCAAGAAAAAATGATCGTGGAGATGCCCAAAATCACGTCACAAATGTCTGAAACTCTAAAGGAGGCCTTAATCAGAAAGACTCAATCAGAAACTGGCTGGACTATGAAACAACAGAGCCCTTCAGAGAAATCAAAGAGATCCAAGATTTGCAGAATACCATCAGCAAGGGGGTAAAGGAAATAGCCGAGCCCAAATGCGCGGAGGGAACGGAGAAGGAGTCTTCCAAATGGAAATCACTGGAAGCAGCAATGACTAAAATGGAGTCTCAGATAGACAGCCTGGGTACCAGACTAGATTCACTCCGCAGGGTCATCGAAAAACGCAGTCTCTAGGCTCAAAACCGGAAGAAAGACTCCGGCTCAAGCAACAACGCCCCTGCCCAGAGAGGACCCTCAAATCGCGGATAACCTGCGAACACTGAGCTATGCCATGGCGGATCTAACACAAAAATATACTCAACACAGAATACAACCACTACCACCACCACCACAAATTGACCTGACTCCAGAACTAACAAATCTATCCGAAAACAGGAGATAGTGTCCTCCGAAGTGAAGGCACCAACGTGGTATTAAGGTGCGATGTGTTATGAACCTGGTGAAAAGTCAGGTTATACAACACAAAGACTTGGCAGTAAAAGAGACGACAAATCAGGACCCTCTTGTTTGTGTAAGGAGAGTACTCGACTGTTTCACGAATGACGAAATAGTGAACATCACCAAGTCTCTGAATAAACATCATTTGCAAGAACTAAGTGAAGCAGAACTGATTTTGAGGGTTCGCTACAGGAAGCGAGCCCGTAACCCACACGAGTGCCACCCAGTCTTAGAGTTGTTCCCTACAGTATGGAAGCGGTTAACAGAAGCGGGAAAAATCTACATAGGCTTTGGCTGTTGCGCGGTGGAGGACCAGTCGTCACTAGTACAATGTGCCAAATGCTTAGGCTTCGAGCACACCAAAACCTCTGCAGAGCCGAAAAAGATACCTACATGCAGCTTCTGCGGAGGTGAGTACACAGGAAAAGACTGTGCCCAGAGTCAAACGTTAGAGCCCCCGCGTTGTGCGAACTGCTGCAGAACAAAAAGGGACAATACAGCAAACACAGCGTATAGCGCAGAGTGCCCAGAAAAGCAAAAGTGGGACTCGATAGCTCGAACGAGGGTCCAATACTGCTAAAGCCACCCACAACCTCCACACACACGTCACACTCAAAGGCAAAGATGGAACGACGAGCGCGATTAAATTCATCCAGATTAATCTGCAGCGCTCCAAACTAGCAACAGTGGAAATGTTGAAGATGGCTAAATAGAAAGGATTTCAGTAGAACTAGTCCAAGAGACGTACGTAGGCAGGACAGGTACGCTGAAACAACACCCAGACACAACCACCATCCAGTGCACTCTTAACCGAAACAAGCCAGTAAAAGCGGCTATCATAATCTTTGGGAGTAACCTACGGATTATTCACGATCCGCAGATTAAAACCGAGAATGTGGCCACTATCCACCTTAAAGCCGGAAACCTGTAGCAAGGGATTTTATCCATCTATCTCGAGTGCGACGAAGACATGCACCCATACTTAAACAAAAAAAAAAAAACCGCCACCGACAAAATCCCGACTAATAACATCATTGTGGCAGGGGACGTGAACGCCTGGAGCCACTGGTGGGGCAGCGTCTCCGAAAATCACCGCGGAGAAGAATACCACGCTTTCGCTGCAGAAATGGACCTCCACGTAATAAACACAGGACACACACCAACTTTCGAGAAATACAGAGGAGGAAAACTGTTCAAGAGTTGTGTGGATATGACAGTCATCATCACAGATTGACTCGTTAGAGTCATATTATGACTCTAACGAGTCAATCCCTACTCGGTAACACGGAGAACTGGAAGGTGGAAAGAAGTCTAATAACATTATACCACAATGCCATAACCTTCGCGCTGGGCCTACAGAGAGCACTGGAATCCCTAAAGCCAATCTCTACGCCCATATACAATACGAAGAAGGCAAAATGGTCGGACTTCACCACCAACTTTAAGGCCACAGTTGCCGATGACAACCTCTCCAGAGATCGAATCTCGACTGTCTCGAATCCGGAGGAACTTGATGAGGTATTGAACATCTACACATCCATCATCCACAGAGCGTGTAAAAGCGCGATACCGAAGACGAAAGCGTGAAAAGGCGATCGAAGGCAGCCCTGGTGGTGAACCACATTAAACCACCTGCAAGGGGACGTACTACGGAAGAAACGCTGGACCCAGTAGAAGGTAATTCACGATCAACCAATACGTACTGGCTAAAAATCTATACCATCAAAGAGCGAATGAGGCAGCCACGCAAGGCTGGAAGGAGTTCTGTACGACGCAGGATATCGAAAGCGTCTGAGATAGTGTCAACAGAGTCAACTAAGATAGTCTGGCAGAATGATTCTGATGTCTCAATACTACTGTATCAATTTTCGAAATTATTGCGATAAATTGAATTGCAGGCATTTTCAGTCGAAGATAGAAAAGGAAGTCCAGCGCCGTCAGAAATGATAGATTTAGACATAGAAATTAATCCAGAGCTGAATCCTCTTCATGTCAATAGAGAAAGTATTTACAAAGCCGTTTACAAATATATATATATATATATATATATATATATATATATATAATAGAGAAAGAATCTCCAAACGTTTTCAGATCGACTTCATGGAAAGGATGATGATATTGATGCTGGTATTGTTGGTACGTCGTACGGAAATGACAAGGAGAACTTGCATCCGAACATGATATGTCCAAAGACATTTATGCTAATAAATGTACCAATTGAGAAAAAAAATATTAAATACAGATATGTTGCAGTCGCCGACACCTCAGTTGATGAAGATGGTGAAATAAAAGTCACCTTTCTTCGTAGTCAGCGGAACTAAGCAAAAATATTCTACATTGATGTTTCATATGTCGCCTTTGAAGATATTGTTAAAATTTTACCTACACCAAAGTTGCAGAAAAAAGGTAGTCGTAGCTTTTATTGTTTTAATGAAAATATGGATATATTTGAAAAGTAAGTTACCTATTGTAAGACTTTTCAGCTTCACGCTGTATCCCACACGAGGAAGGGTAGGCAGAGGGAACCCGGGAACCTAGTGTTAAGACACTCCGTTCCACTTCCGTTCCCCACTTTCTGCCAAATTTGAGACATTGCGTGTTGAGTGGCGGAACTCAACGCCGCGCTTTTGCCTTATTACCAGAGCGAAGAAATTAAAACATTAAATATTTAAATTGAAAATATTCAATATTTCATTTCCTCAACTGGGGATCGAACCCAGACCCTGTCGATTACAGTCACACTATAACCGACAGGGTCTGGGTCACCTATTGTAAGACTTAAAGTACAAACTTTAATTTAAACTAAAGTTACTTCGTGAAATTATGCGATTATGCATGTAGTGACAATGTTTCTAATAAGTACCTAATGTCTGTGTATTTTAAGAATATAAAGCTTAGATTTTGATTTTAAGCACTGTATGCAAGAAGACTGAATATTACACAGTGTGCAATTAGCATTTTTTGTTGTTATTTTTTGATTGAAACTACAAAGTTTATGATTATTAGATTTTAAGTTTAAATTTTGATACTCATGTTTCTCATTCCTTAAGTACAATAAACAAAGATATAATAAGATATAATACTGTATTTGTGTATTATTTTAATGCATAAAATATGTCAAAGAATGGGTGTTGCGTTCATTCAGGGAACGTTAAACGTCATTTAGGGAACTTCATTGTCATTTTGGTAACATTCTCATCATTTTCGGGAACATCACAAACACGGCAAATAAATCACTAATCAATAATGCTATAGTTAAATTATACATATACAATATGAAATGACCCTTGAACTTTGTATTCATAAAAGTAATAAACCACGTAGTGACAGAATGGATACAGTAAATCGAAATTTTGGAGCAGAAATCATATCAATGGCAAATTTATAAAGAGTAATTTCAATAATAAGTGTTTTAATTATAAAATATTTTAAATTATTGAAGGTGTTTTTTTAATACATTGGTTATATTATTATTTTAAAAAAAATATTTAAAAGTGTTCCCAAAATGACTTACGACTCCGATATTATTCTTATTAACAGGTATAATTTCTAAAATATATATTTTTGGGCGTGCCTCTTCACAGAATAGATTTATGACAAATGACACAACAGACTTCTCTTGTTCAAGCATCGGGCGTGCACAAAGATACGAAGGAAGTACAAGCAAGTTTACTTATCAATTTAATTGGACCTGACGGATATGATATATTTTCCACTTTTGAATTTGTTAAGAGCGAAAGCTCAGACGATTTTGATTTACTCGTTAAAAAATTCAATGAATATTTTGGATCAAAACAGAATACAACAATGGCGAGGTTCCGGTTTTTTACAAGTGGTCAGGTGAACCGGGTAAAACTATTGATGCATACGTAACTGCGTTGCGTCTATGGAGTCACCACTGTGAGTTTGAACATTTAGAGGACGGTTTAATTAGAGATCGTATCGTCTGTCGTGTAACCGATATAACACTTCGTGACAGATTGCTGAGAACGGAGGAATTAATTTTAGAAAAAACAATAAAAAATTGTCAGGCGAGCGAAATATCAAGAATAAACATCGAACGCGCTTCATGCGGTCGACGCGTTATTCGGTGCACGTGCACCGATGCGCGGCGGCAATGGCGGCGCGGCAGTGGCGGCAACAAGTGCGAGTCGCGGACACGAGCACGTGCGGACCGCACTGAATAACCGAAAAGCAGACCGTCGTTTGAGTAGTGCTTTTAACAGTGATAAGTGTGTACCGACAAAGCTTTGTGTCCAGTGTGGTAACTCGTATTATATAGAAAATTATCATCGATGTCCGGCCAAGTTTGTACAGTGCTTCTTGTGTAATAATAAAGGACATTATAGAAAAATGTGTCCTGTGAGAGATAAAAAAACAAGTGTATGAGCTATGCGAAGATGTTAGTAACGAACAGTTCTATGTAACAACTATAAATGACTATTGTAATAAAAATAGTAAATGGTTTGAAACATTTTATTTATTTGAAACATTATATTTATTGAAAACCACAAGAACGTGCCTCAGAGGAAGAACCCGAATCTCTTAAAAGTGGTTGCGAACCGCCTGTTCCAGGAGGCAAAGCTGCACTTGGAACAGTCGAGAAACATAAAATCTACAATAAAAGAAACAATCATCGAAAACCTGGGAAGGATGTATGAAATAGTACTGAAACTTACTGAAGACAGGACGCCCCTCACAAATAGGGTCAATCTACTAAAAACAAGAGTTGACGGAGGAATAGCGAGAGACTTAATTAAAGATATAAGAGAACAAAAGGTCATAGTAAATTAGACAGTGGAGGAAGTAAGGAACATGAGGAGAGAGATGTGTACACTAGAAGAAGACTTTTAAAAGCAGCAAGAAAGAGAGGGTCCCACTTATGCCGAAATGGCCGCGGCAAACAGCAAACATATGCCGGCTGGGAGCTTTGCCGACCTCTCGGTCCACTCCATCGTGGTATCATCATCCAGCGTTATTGATACCAGCGAGGACGTTGTCAACAAGATCCGCACAGCAATTGACGCAAAGACAACGGGCATCAGGGTGAATCATGTGAGAAGGCAAAGGGCCAAAAAGTTATAATAGGCTGCGCAAACAAGGAGGAGCTGGAAAAAGTGAAAGAAAGGATCAAGGCAGGGCAGCCGGCTCTTACAATGGAGACCAAAGAAAAACAAGGACCCACAAACTATAATAAAGGACGTACTTAATTATAATACAGATGAGGACATTATAAAATCGATTTAAGTGCAAAATTCCCACCTCGTGAGACACAAACGAAGAAGACTACAGGGTAAATGTGAGGCATCGGCGGCGATCTAGGAATCAACTGGAGAGCCATGTAGTACTCCAGGTATCTCCCCTAATATGGAGGGCACTGACGGAAGCGGAGAGGATCCACATTGACCTACAACGGGTAGTTGTCAAGGATCAGACTCCCCTTATCCAGAGTTCCAGATGCCTGGGGTACGGACATGGTAGGAAGCTGTGTACTGACACCGTGGACAAGTGCAGTCACTGTACGGGACCGCACCTAAGAATAGGCTGTCCAATAAGACTGGCCGGAGGTGAACCAACGTGTACCAACTGCAGCGCGGCAAAAATGGACAACTGTGATCACAACAGTTTTGACGATAATTGCCCGGTAAGAAAAAAGTGGGATAGCTTAGCGAGATCATCAGTGGCTTACTGCTGAAGTCGATTCGGGCCCTAAAACAGTAAACTTCACTCAAAAATAACGATCCCCCTCTCAAAATAATGTATACAATGTCCAGCAAGGGCTCTGGTCAATCCAGAGGATAAGTGGGCCATAAAAAAATATATATATCATCGTCCCTTCGCGAATCCCCCCACCTACTCCTGAACATTACTCCAAATATCGACACTACAAGAAATTTCCACACATCCCCCCATCCTCTTTGTAAAATCTCTACAACTCCCTTTTTTTAAAACCTCGCAAATCGACCCCACACGAAATCCTCCCAACCCCTATTTTCATAAAACCTTACCAATGGAATCCACACAAAATACCCCCAACTCCCCTTTTGAAAAACCTCACCAATAGACTCCAGGCGAAAGACTTCAGTCCCTCTATGAGATAACACTGGCCCTATCAGATTCAAGGACCAGGCATAAATGTAACCTAGATACTGAAAGAGCAAAACACGCCAGGGATGTAGTGAAAATCGAAAGGGCCCATAACAAGGTGATGGCGGCATTATCTGCACGTCTTCTCAGCAAGATAGAAGAGGCCTTAAATAACATCTCGGCCACTCTAAGACAAACGAAGGAGGTCAGGAGGTGATTGGTAAATGGCTAGGGTACGAAATGACGGAGCCGCATCGAAAAAAAAAATACGTCTAGGCAAAAATAAAAACTTCAAAAAAAACTTCTCAACTCACACAAAGTAAGAAGGGAAAAAGTGAGGAGCACCAGAAGAACATTAAAGAACATAGGGTGCATGCTAATATTTTTGCGTCGATATCATTTATTCATCTGTACACCTATTTTCTTATAATAATAAGCGACGATGATACATCTTTGTCGTCTGTGGAGATGCGCCAACTGCGTCCACGCACGGAACACTTTCGCAGAGTACCAAGAACTAAACCAGATTTCTACACGAACTTCAGTGAATAAGAATTTAAGAGGCGCTTCCGCTTCACCAAATCGTCTGTTACATTAATTTTGAACCAAATCAAGTCAAAGTTAGTGCTTAATATACAGCGGCGGGATTGCATTTTTCCTATGTTGCAATTACTGATTGCGCTAAGATTTTATGTAACAGGAAGCTTTCAAGCAGAAGTTGGAGACACTGCTAATGTAAGTAAGGCGACATTTTGCCATGTCATGGAGAAAGTGACAAGTGAGATTGCATCGTTAAGAAATAATGATGTACGCATGCCCACTGCACAAGGAAAGTCATCAGTAGCAGCACAGTTTCATGAAATAGCTGGATTCCCTAGAGTAATTGGCACAGTGGATTGCAAAGACGTTAAAATAGCGTCTCCAAGATGAAACAGAACGGAATTCTATCGAAATAGTAAGGGCTACTTTTCTGTTAATGTACAGGCTATCTGTGATGCTAAGTTAAAAATACAAAGCCATACAAGGCCAACAAGCTATAATAGACAGTGTCAGATTAACCAAGTTGCAAGAGTAGCAAATACTACGGCTGCGACTCAAGGGGCCTTGCGGTCCAACATAACTTTCATCGTAAAACAATAATGTAGATAGGAGTGTAAAAATATTTTACTAGGGTATTCTTCACCCCCGCTTGAAATATGCCTACCTTACTATTATTAAATCTATTATGTTCTGAGAAAAAGATTAATTGTTTATTTTTTAACATAATGACGATTTGTGGTTGGTGGTTTATTATAAAATATAGATTAATTATTAATTGCTGGCCAAAAGCTGGGGAAAGCTGGCGAAAACGTTAAATTCAATGCTATATAATCAAAATAAAACACTAATACATAAATTATTATTCCATTTTGAGTATTTTATTATTTTTATGCCGTATTAAATTTATACCTATATATTTTTACTAAAAATATTGAACGAAGCAGGATTTGAACCCGCGCCTCTTGAAAACCGTTCAAGCGCTCAGACCACCTAGCTCAGACCACCATTCGTTCTCGCTAAGCTCCGTCGAAATTAATAAATAAGTTATAATAAGCGTTATACCTATATAATTTAATATAAATAAATAGCATTTGTCGAGTTATTAATTTTTTGGCAACAAATGACATTACTGGTAGTGATCCCGCCTGCCCTGATTAAACAAACGGATTAAAAGGGATTAAAATATATTTTTTCTAATCCCTCTAAACATTTTTAAATACTTCAAATTCCGCAAATTTTCAATGATCCAAACAAATACTTTTGAATCCCCCGGTAGATAAGGATTCAAAAGCATTTGAAAGTTTAAAAAAATACTTCCAATACTACTTGCAACATATGGATAGTAGTTTTTTGTCCTCAAAGAAAATTTACGAAAAAGTAAATAAGCCACGATTCTGCCAAAAGTATTTTTTTACCTATAAACATAAGCTAACGAATAAAACTCATATCAGAGACTGGCTGTGTTATTCAGAATCCAAAGGACGACTTTTCTGTTTTGTTTGCAAAGTTATGAATTCAGATACTTCGTCACCACGGTTTACGAAAGACGGATTAGATGACTCCGCATAGAAAAGCCATAATTTCGCTGTTTAATCTCAAAAACAAAAATACGCGTGTTGATTCTCAACTTGTGAGCCAAATTGTGACTGAACAAAATTACTGGAGGCTACTCTTAAAAGGAATCATTATAGTAATAAAGTTTTTAGCAAAACAAGGTCTTGCGCCTCGGAGTAATAACGGAATCGTTGTTGTAAAATGGGAATTATTTAAGCTTATTAGAATTAATAGCCCAATTTGACGCAAACTAATCATTTATTTGTATGTGAATGTTTAGATAATTTCTTAATTTTCGAACGCTTTTTTTCAGTTTTTTCTGTTGGCCAGACTGATGAGTTGTCAAACTTTATTTTATTTCAAATTCCGACTTGTCGACGAGTTTGTAGTAAGATTAAGGAACTAAGCAAGAAGGTGTTAATTCACAAATTCATCAGAACAACAGATACATCAAATTGTAGAAAAATGTGCATCGTCAGAACTCAGGAAAAAGATATTGACAATAGGGGACGGTGTGATTTAGATAGATAGAATAATAATGGAGGCTACTACACTGGAAGCGGTGGGCTATCAGCTAGCGCTATATGGACAAAGTGAAAGTATGACATCTAACAAATCTGAAGTACATATGATTAGGAATTATCCGACCAAATCGAGTTCAAGCAAACAGGCTGGTAATAAATGTGGCAGGTGTGGATATAATGCGCACATCTTACCAAATCAAGAATGTCCTGCAAAGAGGAAGAATTGTCATTCTTGTGGAAAGCTAGGCCATTTTAGCATACAATGATTAAGGTCACAGAAGCGGAGATTAGACAACAAGAAAGAAGAACAAAGAAAATATAAAAGAACTCGAGATTAGAGGAAGATACATTCTATCGAGGATGAGGAGACATCAGAGAATATTGGTTTTATGTTTTTAATGTAAGTGATGATACTACAATTAAAAGCACAGTGGGAGGAATAAAATTGCGTTTTCTAATACATTCAGGATGCAAACTGAATATTATTACAGATAAAACTTGGGAGATGTTGAAATAAAAAAGCGTTAACATTTCTCATCATACAAAAGGCTCAGACAAAATATTGTACCTGTACAGTAGTAAAACTGCTTTAGACTGAAACTAAAACTGAAAAAGACTCTGGGAAAGAAAGAGATGAAAGGTTAAGGAAAAACTTTCGGGAAAACATGAATCTTTTGTGGTGAGAAGTGAGTGGTTCCTGGAGTTGCTCGCTAACCTGTAGAATAAAAGGGGTGCTTTCGAAGGACGGTGATCTTTTAACAGAATAACCACAGGTTTTGCAGCGATGGGCGGAATTTTACGGAGATAGAATTTTGCGGAATTTTAAGGAGATGCATGAATGTGATGACGCCTCTGCCTCAAGTAATAGCGAAGTGTTGAGTGTTGATGTAGCTGATGGCGAAAGCAGTATAAAAGAAGCCATACGAAGTTTGAAATGTGAAAGGCAAAGGTTCACAGATAGATTGCGTAAGCTATAGGGCTATCAGTTGTATGATTAGCTTATGTAGTAAAGCTTATGCTAAAATATTAGCGAGAAGAAAGCATGAAAGATCCGAAAGGGATCTGTTGTGGGAGGCCCAGGGAGGCTTTAGACATTTATTATGAGAAAAGTTATATTTTCGTATTCATACATAAAACTTGTTTATAATATTTTATATCATGAATTTTTAAAACGCATAGTTCACCAAGAGATTTCCAAAAGATGTGACCAGGCACTTGTGGAAGAACAGGAGGCTGCTTGCTTACTACCAACTCATGCAGAGCAAGAAGATACTGCTGTAGCAGATATTAATAATTGTATAGAATACTTTATTACTTCTCTTAATTCATTTTAGCCCTTATTACTTAAATTGGCGAAAATGAAAAAAAAATAGTGACAACGTGAAGAGTTCACTTCTTTAGATAGTGCCATCGAGCCACTCACTCCGCACATGTCCACCAGTTCAAGTTATCAAATAATTTCCTGCTGACTTTGTATGAGCAAAAAATGAAAATTTTGAGTCTGATAGTCAGCGGCATAGCAAAATTTGGGCCACTATATCAGAAGCTATGAAAAAAAATATATGTGTCTTGGACACAATGCCAATCTAAACTTAACGGGCTCAAGAAAACTTACAAAAGAATATATGATCACCATAATGTATCAGGGAACGACAGGAAAAGCTGGCCTTATTTTAATGTAATTTTCATTTTATTGCTTTCTTTCATTTACTAAATAAATAAAAATGAGAAATAAATAATTAACAATATATAATTTTTAATAAATTCTTAATTGATAATTCAGCAACTACAATAACAATGATAATAATAATATTAATAATGAATACTAAAAGCAATTTGTAGTTATGGTTTCTGTACTCATGTATCTCTACATACTAATGTAAACTATGAAAAATGTCTGCTTAACATTGTTATCATTAAACTTTCAGCACATGGACGAAAACTTTGGCTCCAGTAGTTGGGTGCAGCCAACAGCTGTGGCAACAAAAGCTGGTCCTTCTACATGCGGTGAAGAAATTAATTTCAACCAGGCCAAAAAAAAAGAACATCAGTATTTGCTGGAAATAAGAGAGGAAAAGAAGGTAGCGAGAGAGGAAAAAAAACGGCATCAGGAAGAACTGATGATAGCCAGAAATGCTAACATAAATAAAATCATAAAATTAAAAAAAGCAACACCACGAGAAAATTATGATGATGCAGCAATTAATTAATGCATTTGTTGCAAAACAATAATGAAATTTTATTGGCTCGGCTCGGCTTCAGGCTGTATGTATCCGCACATGGCAGGGTATGCAGAGGGAACTTAGAAACCTAGTGTTAAGACACTCCGTTTCCGACGTTCCGCTCAACTTGAGGCATTGCATGTTGAGTGGCCGGACTCAACACCGCACTTTGCCTTTTTAGCAGAGTGAAGAAAATGAAAACATTAAATGTTTAATTTGAAAATATTAAATATTTCAGTTCCTCGAGTGGGGATCGACCACTCACCCACAACCTGTCGGTTACAGTCACACGCTTGTGCCGCTGCGCCACGACAAGGCTCTAAATTTTATCTGTTAATTATTTTATAAGGACTTGTTTTTAGTATTAGTATTATAATTGTGATTGAAGATGCATTGTGATTGACATAATTTTGGAAAAATTTTGTGTGACAAATGCCAAAAATATTATATTTCTTTATAGAAATCAGTTTTCTTACCCTAAGAGTAATGTTTATCTTCCTCTAAAAAAAATGGTATACATCTTTGTGGGCATTTGTAACACAATATATTACAAAATGTAGTATTTTGTAATATATTTCTAAATATACCTCATTGGTAATCTGTGCATTATTTTGCATAGTTTGTTAATTGTTGTCTTGTGGTTATTTTTAAAATTCTTTCGGTTTGCAAATATTCATGTTTGTGAATACAAATCTTATGCAGAACCCATGTGGCTAATAGAAACTGAGGTATTATTTCAAGTTTAACCTTGGGTAAGCAGTTAAGTATTCTACGCCAACGGCCTTTCTTGCTGATGATAAACAGAAATTGTAATTTGTTTTGAGCAGTGTCAAATGTCCATTGTCTCTGAATGGAAACATTACGTTAGGATTAATTCCATATGATATAAGAATCATTTGGAAAATACACTTCTAGATTGTCTATGTATTCTTGAACACTCTGACGTCGTGGACACAGCAAGCATAACCAGCCAATACGCTGTTGAATGATAGATCATATATGCAGACCGTCTAAAATAGAAATTACAATGTTTTAAGAAGGTAAATACATGGAAGGTAAATACATAAATGCACAAATTTCAATAGAATTTAAGATTTTATAGTTATAAGAATGTTTCTTTTAATATTCTTAACATTTTGTATGTATTTACTTTATTCATATCTTTACCAGGATAATATTTTATTATTTAACAATGTTTTTGAAACAAAATGCTTAATCGAGGAAATAGTATCATCAAAAAGATATGTAACAAATTTTGGCATGACTGATTGAAAACTTTGTAAGTTATAATCCACACTTCAACTTTTTGAGAGACTGGATAACAATAATTCGGTAATTTCCTAATACTTTTTTTTGGTTCAGTGAAAAATATGAGCAAACCAGTACTGTATGTTTTTAGAATATTAAACCACTGTAGTCACAACTGTCGAAATTTTACCTGTAGAGTAATTCGGGGTAACCGAGCGCAGTGGGTAAGTACGCGAACCGAATTTATCTTCGCAATAGGGCGCGGGAGGGAGTTTCTGCCTTCGTGTCAATTCGAGGCGCTGGCGTTGCCATTTAGTTCCGATAAATCACTGCAACGGGCGGCGTATCGTCTTATATATATATATATATATATATATATATATATATATATATATATATATATATATATATATATATATATATATATATATATATATATATATATATATATATATATATATATATATATATAAATATATATATATAATATATATATATATATATATATATATATATATATATATATATATATATTATATAATATATATATTCTATATATATATATATATATATATATATATATAATATATATATATATATATATATATATTTATATATATAATTATAATATATATATATATATATATATATTATATTATATTATATATATATATATTAATATATATTATATATATATAAATATATATATATATATATAATATATATATATATATATATATATATTATATATATATAATATATATATAATATATTTATATATATATATTTATATCTTATATATATATCTATATATATATATATATATATATATATATATATATAATATATATATATATATATATATATATATATATATATATATATATATATATATATATTATATATATATATATAATATATATATATTATATATATAATATATAATATATAATATATAATATATTATATATATATAATATATATATATATATATATATATATATATATATATATATATATATATATATATATATATATATATATATATATATATAATATATCTATATATATATATATATATATATATATATATATATATATATATATATATATATATAATATATATATATATATATATATATATATATATATATATATATATATATATATATATATATATATATATATATATATATATATATATATATATATATATAGTGGTTTAATCGCAAGACAAAAAACAATAAAACATTATTATATGCAAGTTACTGATTCCACAACGGTAAGTCCAGTTTTTATTGATTATGGATATTTTTGAACAAATAATTGAACAAAATTATTGACGTTAGTTCTTGTCATTGAGACACAGCGAGCGTTTTTTTTAAATTTGGCATCATATATGTTATAGGGAAAGTGCGCGCGGGTAAGTAAGCGCATGTGTTTATTTGCCCCGAATTAATTTATAAAGCAATATTTATTTTTTGGTTCAGACTCATCGAACTCAACTAACTCATCGTTATGCCTCGAAATTACATAAGAAAGAAACCCGAACTTGCCCCCATCACGGAACAACAAATTTCAAAAGCCAAAACATTGATTGCAAACGGTAAAAGCAAAAGAGCTGTTGCATGTGCTATTGGTATTAGCGAATCGTGTCTGCGGAAAAGACTAATATTTGGATCAGCATAGCTGAAATTATAAATAAAACAGGTGAGTTGTTTTTTTATTTTTCATAAAATCAATATTCGACAGGAAATATAGGTGGAATTATCTTAAGCAAGCCGTGTGATATGTTGTTCTTGCCAGTCTACTGCTTCTTGCTGTGACATAAAGTAACCGGTTAATTTTGCTCTAATATCTAGTCCGTTGCTGTTCGAAAACACTCCTGTTCCACGTAAAGTAACAAAATTTGAAGGTAAATTTTCTTCTTGGTTCCATTGATGTACTACTAAATAGAGCAGGGCAAAAAGTGAAATATTTAGTATAGTCTCCAAGTCGAAGTAAATTTAATATGTAATCAAACTGTGTTCTTCACTAATAGCGTAAATTATACTTCCTGACCTCTAGTTAAATATAATTTCTTAATTGATAATCTTCTTTTAATTTTGTATTTGTAATAATAATAAGAGCAAATCGTCGTCTTCTTCTGCCTCCAATAGATGTTGTACTACTTTGTTTTCCATTATGACACATAAAATACGACTGACTCCATTGAAAGACTCACTGTTACTGACGTCTGAAGAGAGCGAATCAACTAACTATACTACACTACGATTATAAAATTTGAATTGAATAAGCATAGGGTAGGCCTCAATATGGCCTCAGTTGATGTCAAAAGGGTCAAGTGAAGTAGCCAGGAGCTTTGTTAATAATTTTATTCTCAGGTATGGTATCCCGAAGCAGATAGCTCCAGAGGCGGGAACGGAGTTTTTATCGGACACAATGCAGTCTATCATCATCAAAGTATGGATAACTATTTGCGAATACAGACAGGAAACTTGGAGCATGTGGCTTCCATTTTGGTGTTTTTGCTACAACACTGCAGTGCATACAGAGACCAAGTTTACTCCCTATGAGTTGGTGTTCGGTAAGAAATGATTTTTACCATCTAATTTGCAATCTGCACAAGTTGATCTTTTGTACAATTTTGATAATTATCCCTTAGAACTCAAATTCAGATCACAAACGTCACAAAAAGAGGCAAGAGAAAATTCAGTTATACCTAATGTAATATACATTTGTACCTATTTAATGTACGATCTATTGCAAATAAAGTCAGTGTCTACTCAGCAGTCTCGGCTTTCATTCCTCTCTTAGGGTACCACATTACACAATAAAGCTATTAAGTGTAGCCAATTTTTCAACATAAATAAGATAGTTAATAGCTATGTTCCGATATACACTGTGAGCACTGCGCCGTGGTCTCAGTGGTGAAAAATTCGTTCCGATATGGACTGCCAGTATAATGCTACAGTACCCTAGGGAAATATATGACGTCATAAATCACCGCCATTTTTGCACTGTGAGCACTGGCATTTTCGAGATAAGGTACTCGCAGTGCTTTGGTGATGATCACAAACTTGTCGAGAGTTGTATGTAGTTAACACCAGTTATTTATTTACAAATAGAAGTTTGTGGTAAAAAAAAATTAAAAAGTTAGTGATGTTGCATTTATTAGAATGTGAATCTAATAAAATATACTTGCTTAAAGTTACGCCCGAAATATATAATCGTGCAAAGATTAGTAAATATTTCAATTATTATCAACAATTCTACTCATAGCCTTATTTTTTCTTATATTTCGTATCGTTTTTTTTTTTGCAGATATGTTGTTTGCTACCAAACTTTTGATGCAGCACATAAATGATGGTAAAAATGAAAGAAAATGATTATTTATTCTTGTTTTATGCATAAAAATAATATTTTACTACAATCAGTAGATTAATTTTATAATAATTTATCAATAATTGTTATTTGCAACTTGTTGTAAAAATACCTCTTCTTTTAAAACAAAATAAAGGCAGTCTTATGTTTTGATTTCTTGGTAGTAATTGAAATTTATAATTTTTCAGGAATATCAGTATTTGCAAGTAACACTAATGATGATTTGCCAGAAAATGATGTAAGTTACGATCATTTAGCGAAAAATCAATTTTCGAACCCGAATGCAGGTACATCGACTGCTGGAACATCTTCGGGATCAACGCCAAAGGCTACATCATCTGCTAAAAAATCATAGCGTTCGAAAGAAACAGCCTCGGTAGATAACGATAAAAAAAGTGGTGAGTTCAAGTGAATCCATCCATCCAAAGTTTCGATTTATTTTAATAGAAGAAAAAATTAAATATATTATATTATACTGAAATTTACAAACAGATTACAGTACTTTCAGTTTTTTAAAAATAAATTTCAACAAAAATAGTTACTGTAAGAAGTGTGTATGCACACAAAATTCTTATAAAAATCAGTATAACTTTTTAAGCTTTTCTTTATATTGATAAATCTGTTGAAAATAATGTTTTCATTAAATAATTATTATTATTAAATTAAAGAAGTACACAATTGGACCAAGTCGGAGGTTTTACTTCTAATTGCGAGTTATAAAGAACACCAATTGGACTTTTTGGATGAAAATGCTTGCAAAGCCGATGTATGGTCAAAAGTAATTAATTATATGACGATTACACTTGCTGAGCACGATTTATCACCTATTGACATAAAAAAATGTAAAACAAAAATGGAAGCACTGAAACGGCACTATAAATGTCTTAAAGATAATAATAAAAAAGTCTGGAAATAAAAAAAATACTTGGCCTTACTTTGATGTAATTTTAAAAATTATATCATTTTTTTTAACTTTAATATTTATAGCCTACAATTTAATGAAATTCATTTATACGAAATGGAAGAACTATTTGGTGAGCAGCCATGGATTAAACCGTTGTCGACTGCAGGTTCTAACATTGAAAACACAATGAGTATTTAAAGAATTATATAAAGCAATAATAATAGCTTTATATGTGTTTTTTTTAGATATTAATTGTACTTTACTCGCTACTTATACTATATTAACTTGCTTGAGAATGTATATAAAATTTTTGACTTATTGTTCGGAGATTGATAAATATTAAAAAAAATACATCTTTTATATTAAACAGATTCTGAATTCTGATTTTAGAACTAAGGTGAGAATATAAGGAATTTATTGGTGTACAATAGTATGCGACGAGACAGATTCATGATAATCATGCGTTTCTTACATTGTGCTGACAACAATCACATGGTTGCCACGGACAAGGTATGGAAGCTGAGACCACTCATTGACATAATCAAGGAAAACTTTATTTCACATTAGGTGCCATCTGCTACCCTGAACTGTGACGAATCGATGATCAAGTACGAGTAAACATGGGTGTAAACAGTTTTTCGGAGGCAAACCAATTCGTTTTGGCTACAAAAACTGGTGTATGAATATCCCTTATGGGTATTTATTTAGTAAAATTTGAAATATATCAAGGAAAGAGTATTGAAGAAAACCCCGATTATGACAAAATGTTTCGAAAAGCAGCATCATCTCTAATAAAGATGATAGATCACTTCCCTGAAATTGTCAAGTCCTTGCCAAAGAGTTAATATTTTGACAATTTGTTCACTGGTTTCCAGCTACTTGCGCATCTGAAATCACGCGGCTATGAAGGTACAGGAACAGTACATGAGAATGGCCTCCCCAATGATATGTCTTTAACAAGCAAGAAAGGTATGGCCAAAGCAGATCGTGGTACCTACATATACTCAAAAAGTGAAAAAGATGTGATTGTAGTTCGATGGAAAGACAATTCTGTGGTTACTGCGATGCCCACTTTACATAATGTAGAACCTTTATGAAAAATAAAGCAGAAAATAAATAAATAAAAAATAAAACAGAATATACAAGTTCCATGACCAGGTATCTTTACTAAATATAATAAACATATGGGAGGCACAGATTTGATGGATCAAAATATTAACACCTATCGCATAGGAATCAGAGGAATGAAATGCTGGTGGCCAATATTCACGTACCTTGTCGACGCAGCTAAATTTAAAGCTTGGGTACTATCAAGACAAGCAGGCACTGCCCTTACTCAACTGGCTTTTAGAAGAGAAATTGTCCATACACACCTGTTACAATTCAAAAGTGTGTCACGCGATGGTGGGCGTCCAGCAGTTTCAAAATCTTCGAAAAATTATTTTGGTCTCAACCAAGTAGTTTCAAGATTCATTGGGAACCAGTAAGTACTGGTTCCCACTGAATCTTGTATTGGCACCCGGTGTTTATTCATAAAGTAATAATAAGAGCAAAATTTTAGTTATCAGATATGATTAAGGAAACCTCTAATTACAACATATTGAAATATCATAGAAATCTGGAACCCTAAAATAATCCAGGAAATAATGGGTATATTTCAAGGAAAACTCCAGACCCTGCTGCTGGGACTCTCCTTAAAGCCATTAAATTTCTCCACATAAATAAAATAGGTAATATCACCATTGATGGTGTAAAAATGTTGGTCGCAAGAAAACCAGCGTTGAATTGAAACTCACGAAAGGAAATTCAAGACCTTGCTGCTGGTACTTCCATTAAAGCTATTAAGTTTGGTAAATTTCTGCACATTAATAAAATAAGAAACATCACCAGTTATAGTGTGACAAAATCATCGTTGAATTGAAACTTTGAATTGAAATTCATGAAGGGAACCTCCAGACCCCATTGCTGGGACTTTTATAAAAGTTTAGCTATTTTCTTCACCTAAAATAAAAAAGACACCATCACAAGTGATGTTATATCACCTGTGATGGTGTAAAAATGTTGGTCACACGAAAATCAGCGTTGAATTCTTAACAGCTACTGCAGTTAAAAAGGCAATGTGTCGACCCACCTTTACTTATACATATAATGTGTATATCGAGGAAAACTCCAGACCCAGCTGCTAGGACTTCCAATGAAGCTATAAGTTTGGCCAAACCAGTGATTGGGTAAAGAATATTGGTCACAGCGAAATCAGCGTTGAATTCTCAACAGCTACTGTAGCGATAAAGGGCAAGGCACACACGTTCACATAATAAAAAATATATTTTAAAAAAGCTGACCCAGTTAAAGCTACCCCGTCAATATAAAACTTATATATACGCCCTTCCCTATCTGAAAGTCCAAAATCCTATCTTGATTCGGACAAAGCCCCGTTTATAATGTATGTGTCGAGGAAAACTACAGACCCTGCTGTTGGGACTTTCATTAAAGCCATTAAGTGTGGCCAATTTCTCCACATAAATAAAATAGGTAACATCACCATTGATGGTGTAAAAATGTTGATCATAAGAAAATCAGCTTTGAATTGAAACTCACTCACCTTGCTGCTGGTATTTCCATTAAAGCTGTGAAGTTTGGCCAATTTATCCACATAAGGGCCGATTTTTTAATCCTCAGTTAAACAGCGTAATAACTACCAAACGAATAAAATTATCTGTGTGTTTAACCGACCAATAAGTAGTCGCCTATTTTTCAATCCACTTTTATTCTATGGATTACTATTCGACCGAATATTTCACCCTAACTATACTAACTTCAGATTGCTGAGACATATATATTGATTATCTATGCGCTAGAAAAAGACAGACTAACTGTCACTTTCTGTTAAAAAGACATTTTTTATATTGTAACTCTGTGCGTTTGCTTAGTGCGTTTGTTAGTTTTATTTCTTTGCTTTTTTTTTGTCAATAATATAGTGTATAATATTAGTCTAAAAATCATTCAGTTTCTATCTAGTTTCTATCTTATAAATTATTTCAATATATATACTCAAAAGCGTTAAGGTTATTTAAAATGGATTATAAAAGCCAGCGAATTTTATTACTGCCGAAATTCAGTTGTTGGTTAATTTAGTCGATAAACACAAAGATGTCATTGAAAATAGAAAAACCGACGCAGTCACTAATAAAGATTAAGAATCTGCGTGGAAACAAATAGAAAATTCATTTAATTCGTGTAGCTTGACGACAAACGCGCGTTCGTGGAAAACCTTAAAATTAAAGTATGAAGGGATAAAGAAATCCACAAAGAAAAAATCTGCACAGCACAGACAGGAAATGTACAAGACTGGTGGAGGGCGTTCTGATGCTCCTGACTTGATACTAGATGAAGTAGAAGAAAAGGTGCTGAGCATTTGCTCCAATATTACGGGATTAGAAGCCCGACATGATAGTGACTCTATTTCAGGTAAGTGTTTCTAACCCCAATCCATACTAACTTAGTTTTACATATATTTAGATAAATCTCCTTGTGCTGTATATATGTTTATATATCTGACTGTGTATTTTTCAGTGTCATTGCCTGTTGAAGAACATGTTGAGGATTCCAGTGCAAGCATTGAGACAGAAAAACAAACCAACTACTTAGAGATACCAAGAGAAAAAAACCCAGAGAGTACAGATAACATTGAAACACCGGGTATGTATGAACATACGGTGTACCATAATGTAAATAAAATCTTTTTATTGATATCATTGTAAAAAATAAATAAACATTTTTATTTTAAATAAGAACGAGTCATTGAGTTTCGAATTAATTGACAATGGTGACTCTCAGAAAGGTACTTTTTTAGTAATATTATTTAAATATTTTTAACTAGATAGCAAGTCCCTGTACTGGGCCATCTCCACAACTAAATAAATTTATTGCAAAGTGTTACTTCTTTGCCATAAATGTATTTAGCTGTGGTAAATGGGTGTTCAGGACACTGTATACTATAGCTAATGTACTTATTGGTTGTATGTGACATGATCAGACATGGCGGTTATCATGGTGATCTAGTCTTCTGTTTACATCGTAACATGAAGAAAATATCTGTTATTATTATTGTTATTTTGCTAGTGCTAGTATTATTATTTTGGTCAATAGTAACCTATTGATATATAATTTAATATTTTCAGAAAAAAAAATGGGAAAAGTGGCAGCCAAAGGCTCTTAAGTCCAAAATTTCAAAGGTCTTGAAGCCAGGGGTTTGCAATAAAGCAAGTGTCACCTCTAAGCTAGACAAGCTAAGCGAAGCTCGTTTGGAATTGGTGAATTTGCAAATGCAGACCACAAGGGAGCAACAGAAGTTTGTGGAGAAGGAGCATAATTTAAAAATGTTGCATCTGGCAAATGAGGAGAGAATAAAGGAGGAGAGCCACAAATTGCTCTTGGAAAAAATTAAATTAGATCTCCGCCAAGACCAATAATTTTATATGTGTTTTTTAGTGTATTTTATTTTATAGAGTTCAGTTGTAACCATTATTTACGTAGTTTTTAGTAACCATTAGATATGATTACTTTTTTATTAATAAAAAATGATAATTATTATATGTTTTTTATTAGCAAACAATACAGCTTTCACAAAAACTTATTTACTCTGGTCCTATTACATATTCTATATATCTGGTACTATTAAATAATTAAAGAATTAAAAAAACTTGTCACTAAATTTCTAGTAGTGTGGAGGCGTCTTTCGCCTGTAGGAATGGCTACAATAGGATCGAATATTGCTTGTGCTGGGACAACTACTTGTGGGTCTAATGGGGGTTCCTCTTCATTTTTTGTTCGTGCCAGGTTTTGTAATACAGCACAAGCCACAATTACATCTTATGCAAGAGGCAGCTTGAACCTTAACTCAATACTCAAAACTGGAAAACGTCTTTTCCACACTCCAAAGCATCTTTCAATGACATTCCTTGTCCGTATTTGCGATTCATTAAATAAAGTCTCAGCTGGTGTCTGTGGATTTTGGTAAGGAATCAATAGGAAATCTGTTTCTCCATAACCACTGTCTCCAAGTATTATTCCATTTCCTAATGGATGATTCTCAAATTGAAATTTAACATTTGAATTGTTAAAAAATCATAGCATCATGAGTAGAACCAGGCCAACGTGCCACTATATCTTGTAATACTAACTCTGCTGAACACATTGCTTGCACATTGAATGAAAAAAATCCGTTCCGGTTCCTAAATACCTCTGCTGTGTTTCCACCGGGTGATTGAATCTTGATATGAGTACAGTCTATGGCTGATATGACTCTAGGAAATCGGGCTATTTTATAAAATTCTTCTTGTGTCCTTGTCATGTCTTCATCGCTTCTTGGCAATTTTATATAGAATGGCCTTAAAGATGCTATAGCTTCGGTGACTTTTTTAACTATGCGGCACATGGTGGAACTATGAATACCAACAAAGTCACCAACAGTAATATAAAAGCTTCCAGTGGCATAAAATCGCAGCGTAATTAATAACTGCAGCAAGGGCGATATACACTGGTTTCTTTGTGTTTCATGCTTGATTTTATCTTCAATGAGAGCTAGTAAAAACTGAACAGACTCTTTTAAAAGCCTGAATCGACGAATGAAATTCTTTAGAATCCCTCTGATTAAAGTGATCAGGTCGATCTGACGCACCTTGATTTTCTTTTAACTGGATTAACCTTTAACTGGTGGGGGCTTTTCGAGCCTAGTGAAAGTGAAATTGTTCCCCTCCTCCCTTCCCCCGCGCGCGACAAACCCGTAACTTCTAGTAGCTTCGATGTTAGTTGCGCCTAGGCCGTCAGAAGCTTCGCACGTGTTTTCGTGCGCAATTTGGTAAGTAAATTCAATTTGAAATTTGTCGCGGGCTTCTTAGGCCCCACCTCAGTGTTTACGTAACTTTTTTGTAAATAGTTTCGATTAAGTTATTGTGTTTTTTTTTTGCAGTAGCTTGAAAACGTTTAAAAAATGGAACCCAGTACGTCGTCCGGAAGAAAACGGTCTATCGGAAATGTTCATAACCAGCGTGCAGCGAAAAATAGAAGAGACGTAGTGCCGGGAACCAGGGATTTTGGAACAACTGTGACGTCTTGGCTAGACAACGAAGACTCTAGCGGTTCCGAGGTCGAAGACATAGGCGACAACTTTACACCGGAGCGTCACGAAATCGAATCAGATACTATAAGTCAGTCGGAATCCGAAGAACAGGTTGCGGACCATGTTACCGAAGAACATAATATGTCATCCGATGACGATGCTCCCCTGTCAACACGTCGATCTTTTTATGGGAAAAATCGCTACAAATGGGCCTGCCAACCACCATCTAGAGCTGTTCGAGTTCCTCAACACAACATAATTCAACGAACTAACGTTTCAAATCTAACAGAAGATGATCCAAAAGATCCTTTTTCTATTTGGAACAAATTGATGGACGATGAGATTTTACAAGAGACTCTCAAGTGGACTAATGAAAAGATAATTCAATACCGGAGCAAGTTTTCTGACAAAGATCGCCCAGAGCTCAGAAATTTAGATATGGTGGAACTTCATGCATTTATTGGCCTGCTTTTGTTCACTGCGGTTTTTAAATCCAATCACGAAAATGTAAATTACCTATTTGCGACTGATGGTACCGGTAGGGAGATATTTAGATGTGTGATGTCTAAAAACAGATTTCTGGTCATTTTGCATTGCTTGCGATTTGATAACCCTGATGATCGTGAAGAAAGAAGAGAGTCAGACAAGATAGCAGCAATTTCATACATATTTACAAAATTTGTAGGAAATTGCCAGAAGATTTATAACGTCTGCGAGTATGCCACTGTGGATGAAATGTTGGTGCCTTTTCGAGGACGCACGCATCTAATGATTTATATGCCAATGAAACCTGCTAAGTATGGCTTGAAATTGATGTGCTTGTGTGATGCAAATAATAGTTATTTTTATAACTGTTATATTTATACTGGACGTGGATCAGATGGCGCGGGCTTGACAGAAGAAGAGAAAAAGTTTATGGTTCCAACACAATCTGTGATCCATCTGGCAAAACCTTTGTTCGGGAGTAACAGAAACATAACCTGTGATAACTGGTTTACATCAATAGAGCTTATAGAATATTTGAAGAAAAAGGGACTTACATGCGTCGGTACCATGAAAAAAAATAAACGAGAGATACCAAAAGAGTTTCTTCCATCAAAACAAAGAGATGTAGGATCGTCGCTGTACGGTTATGCTGGTCAAAATACTATTTTGTCACATGTTCCGAAAAAAAACAAAGCAGTCATCCTGCTATCTTCAATGCACCATGCAGAAGCTGTTGATGAAACTACCGGGAAACCTGAAATAATAGGGTTTTATAACAAAACCAAAGGCGGCGTGGATGAAATTGACAAAAAATGTGCAATTTACACTTCAAGCCGCAGGACTCGCCGCTGGCCAATGGTAGTTTTCTACCGCATGTTGGACATCAGTACCGTCAATAGTCACTTAATTTATGACATACACCATGACAAGACAACTGAAAGGGGAATGTTTCTAAAACAATTAGCTCGAACTTTAGTGCTACCCCAAATGAAAAGACGAGCGTTGAACGAGAGGTTGCCACGTGAGCTGCGTTTGAGTTTGGCACGTGTGCTTGGACCGGATATGCCTGTACCTGACCCTCAAGAAGTTGATGAAACATTTAAAACAAGAAGACGATGCCATACATGTCCTTTGAAGCTACAACGAAAATCTACACACACATGTTACACATGCAAGAAACATGTTTGCCTTCAATGTGCAAAGCAAGTTTGCCCAGATTGTGTATGATTTTGGTGCTTGTATTTTTTTTCTTCCCATAATACAAAGATAATTATGAATGTTCCTTATGCTTAAAAGACTGTTAAAAAATCATATTTTATGTAAGTTTGTTGATTATTTCTAATATTTTAATGAATACTTTGTGATTTTTGATCTCATGTGATTTTGCCAAAAATTTTGCTAAGTGTTTTTTAAAAACACTCAAAAGTTAATTATAAATAAAAAAATTAAACAAAAACATTTTATTTTATTTAAAATCTATCCACAAAAGCTTATTATTATACAATAAAACCTAAAAACCCCAAATATTTTAAAATATGAACATTTATATACACGGGCCGCGGAGGCCCCCACGTCAGTACTTACGTGAAAATAATTCCACCTCAGTAGCTAAAGGTTAATATAATCATTAAATATGTACTCTTCTTCGATTGCTAGATCATCAATAGTATCAAAAATATCCATGATATAGAAAAATTTGTCATATGTCAACGTCACGTCAACTCGAGTTATTCGTTGAATAACGCAGTTATCTGGCGATTAAAGCAACAAATAGATTTATTCCTCAGGTAACGGAGTTACTCGATGAATAAGTCTTATCTAGGTATTGAAAAATGCAACATCTCGCTATCTGTCGAATAAAAGCTATTTGTCTGTTTATCTGGGGATTGAAAAATCGGCCCAAAATAAAATAGTTTCCATCACCTCACCAGTGCTGCTGTGATAAGAATGGTCACAACAAAATCAGCGTTGAATTCTTAAGAGCTACTGCAGCGAATTTATTTTTGTTTAATCTCAGTCTAAGTCTGTGTAAATATGTGGCAGTTATCCCTACTTTTTATTACCACTCGAATGGGTATTGTAAGAAATATCCCAGTGGATTTTTGCTTGATGAGTTTGTAGGCTCTTTGGAATTTCCTTCAGGTGGTGGTGGTGGTATACAGGTGATGAAAGCAGAAATTGTGTTTGTAAGGATGGAAGTAGATGTAGAAACTCAGTCGGTTGCCTCTCATTGTAATATTAAACTTCCTACAATAAACTAGTAAAGTATTCGTAGGAAAAAGCTCGAATTACTTAATATTTACAAGGAATTTCCTCGTAATAATATTATTTCCCTTTATTATTGGCCTCTCACAAACATGGCTGGTGTGGGAAGCACACCAGCCATGTTTCCGAGATACTTACTTACTATACTTTCAGGTATGTTTCTCGTGTTTAAGGGAGGACAGAAATGACGGATATAGAGGTTGTGCTAGGTTTATCCAGCACCCCTTTCCTTATTCCCTTATCCCTCTCCCTTCTCACAGACAACAGGTTAATGCTATTGCTGTGAGGGTTTTCAATATCTCTTTCCTATCAGTTTATATTCCTCATCCTTCTATCTCTGTGTTCCTTGAGCTTATGTCTATCATATCTTTCCTCCCTTGGTCTGTCTTAGTCCTGGGTGATTTTAGCACTCATCACTATTTGTGGGGTTTAAACAACACCCTGAATTGGATGCATTTAAATCCTTGGTTAGACCTTAAATGCTCTGACTCTGTCAATCTGTAATTAGTAGTCTGTATGACTATGGAGAATTTTGCTGAGTACAAACGCACAGGTGCAAAGTTTAGAAAATTGACTAGGAAAAATAAAAAACTTGGATGGGTCAATTTTTGAGAATCCCTTAATGCTCGTTCTCCTTCTTCACTTTACGATAACAGTTAAGAGATTTTGCCGTTCTCTTAACTATGATTCCAGCCCCCATTCCAATAATCATTCTTTATCGCTGTGAGATATTGCTAACAAATTGGTTGTCTTGTCATTTATTTGTTTTATTGGACGCTTGTTTTTTGTCCAAAATACTAAAAATGTCTTAACAGATTTAAGAAACCTTAGCCCAGGTGTGGATAGTGTCTCATACTCTTTTATAAATAGACTATATTAGAAGTCTAGGCTATATACGAGGGTAAATCAAATATAAACCGGAATTTATTTATAACATGCAAGTGGGTAAAGCCAGGTCTGTAGCGCTTGTGTAGGACACTAAGTGACTCATTACGTTTAATTTGTGGCCGCTAGGATCGCTGAATGTGCATTAGTTCAGTAGCCATCACTATGTCAGAGCAAAAGGTACACCCGTTCATTGCGCAACGCATTATAATTAAGTTTCTTGCTCACGAGGGAGTGAAACCATGCGAAATTTTAAGAAGACTTGAGGCACAGTTTAAGTATGAGACACTAAAGAAGACACAAGTGTTTTCATGGCACAAACAATTTTTAAACGGACGAGAATCGGTTGCAAATGAAGGTCACCGACGCCGCGCTAGAACCAGTGTGACAAATGAGAATGTTCGCCGCGTTGAACGGCTTTTGGACAATGACCGAAGGTTGACTGTAGCTGAAATTGCTTCTGAGTTGGGAATCAGTTACGGAAGTGCTCAGATGATCATTACCGATAGTCTAGGATTTCGAAAAGTGTCCGCAAGGTGGGTTCCGCGTCTTCTCAACGAACAACAGAAAATGAATCGCTTGATGGTGTGCCAGCGGCTTTTTAGCCGTTACAAGTGTGAGGGTGAAACATTTTTGCAGCGTATAGAGACTTGTGATGAGACTTGGGTCCATCATTACAGTCCTGAATCGAAACAGGCGAGCATGGAATGGAAAAAGAAGAACGAATCTGCTCCTGTGAAAGCCAAAACTCGTGTCTCAGCCGGTAAGGTCTTGGCCACTGTATTTTTTGACTTTAAAGGAGTCATACACGTTGACTTCCTTCATGAACGTCGAACAGTAAATGCTGACTACTATTGTCGGGTACTTTGTGACGCAAAAAAAGCGTATCGTCGAAAAAGACGGGGATTTCCCATAAGAAATGTCATTTTACTGCATGACAACGCCCGCCCTCATACAGCAGCCCGTACTTGCCAACAGTTGGAAAAATTGCACTGGTCTACCTTAGAACACCCTCCTTACAGCCCAGATTTATCACCATGTGATTATCGCCTCTTTGGGCCCATGAAAGAAGTGCTTGGGGGGCAACGATTTGGGTGTGATGAAGCAGTGGAAGCGTTCGTGCGCAATTGGCTAGAGACACTACCACCTTCATTCTACAATACAGGGATGAAGAAATTACCGATCCGGTGGGAAAAATGCATTTTAAAATCAGGAGATTATGTAGAAAAATAATTGTGAGTTTTCAAATTATAATTTTGTCGTAATAAACCATAAAAAAAATAATTCCGGTTTATATTTGATTTACCCTCGTATTTTAAATTTGATTAACGTTATATTTCAATTAGGTAATATTCCACTACTTAGAAAATTCCAAATTGTTATTCCCATCCTTTTACCTAGTAAATCTCTTTCGGATTCCAATTCCACAGACCTGATGAGATGGATAAGAACAACTTAAAAAAATCGTAGAAATATTTTAGCATACTCTCAATTTGGTTTCAAAAAGGGATTAGGTACCACGGATAGTCGGAGACTTCACGGATACTTTTCCCGCTGGGGAAGCTAATATATGTGCAATTTATTGCGCCAATTAAATTTAGAAACTGAACTTTTACGTTTCCGATGGACTTTTAGAAAAGGGAGTCGTGAATCCTCAGTTACATTAGTGTCATAATTAAAAAGAATATTTCTATTTATCATTATAAAACTTACTACAATAGAAACTCGATTAGACGGTTCTCAATTATACTGATTCGCAATTATCAGGCATTATATAAAATGTACAAGTCGTAATTATACATGCACGTGTCGGAACTAACATAAGCCCGCCCGCATACCATGTTGACCCTATAATAAAGGGTTTTTCAATAAGGGCGGGTAGATGTTGAAATGGAATAAAACAAGCTAGCTAAAAAATTATTTTGTCATACACATGAGGTATTGACAAAACTATTTTTTTATTTGTATAGCGCATGTATGCCATTAAGTGTGGAATATGACATCATTCAAATGCCGGCGTCGGCTTCTTGCGGTCGACCGGATCCGAGCGGTCATATTTTCAATGATTCTTCCGCATAGATCCGGCTGAATTTAAGCGATGGCCTATGCGATCTTCACCTTTAGGGCATCGGTTGATTGCGGTTTATTTGCATAGACCTGCGACTTCAAGAAACCCACAGGAAAAAATCTAGCGGGGTCAAATCGCATGATCTTGGTGACCAATTCACATCACCCCTGCGAGAGATAACTTTACCCTCAAATCGTTAATGCATAATGTCCTGCTGAAACCACATGTAGTCTACATATGGTACATATGATAGGTACATATGTATAGGTTTAATGTGGGCCATAAAAAATAATTATTATCATCGTTCTGTACCGCTCGCTGTTGACGGTGACCGCCTCACCAACGTCGTTTTCAAATAAGTACGGACCAATGACACCGCCGGCCCAAAATTCACACCGAACGGTAACTTTTTGAGGATACATTATCACCTGGTGAGCCTCGTGTGGATTGGTGCCGTCCCATATACGGCAATTTTCTCGGCCGATATTGCGGCCTTGAACGTACGGGTGTGGGCTGATTTTTTACTGAACTGGTGGTCTCAAACTTGGCCACCAAACGTTTTAGAGTCGACTGTTAAGGGCCACCAGGTTGCGTTTTTGTCTACCGTTAAAATGAGCGCAAAGCGCGCAACATTCATTTTGATAATAAAGTTTTATCATTTGAACGTTTTGTTCGATCGTGTAACCAGCCATGATGATTTGGCATAAACAACTGAATAATAAACAAAAGATTTGACTGATGTCACCAAAACGAAATGGCTGTGACCAACCTTTCCTCGCCAAGAAACCTGCTAAGCTGGAAATGCCTAAACACAATTTTAGATGGAAAAATCAGAATCTTGAATTGAGTGAACTGTAGCTCATGTTCACAGTTAACAAGAACCTAGGTTCTGATTTAATTATATTGGACACTCCTATACAATACCTTTTCCACTTATTGTCACCGGGATTTATCAACTGCAATTCCGATGACGATGATGATTAGTTTTAGTCACTATGGGTATTTTTTCTTAATTTAATCATTATTGAAATCGAAAAAGTCTGATTTTAAGGATCTGGAAAGGCAGGAAATTTATTCCAAAAATTAATCCTTAAATATGTTGCGTTTTTGTTGATTTTATTTTTATATTTAATATCTAGAAGAATATTGTTTTGTTTTAATTTTTAACTTACAATTAATAAAGTAACAGTTGATTATCTGATACAATTTTTATTCCATATCTAGAAACCTTAGTTAGAGTAGAATTTCTAACTGCTCATTTTGCCCCGTACCTTTACTCAACTTATCTCACCTATGGGGTAAGTTGAGCATACTTGACTTTCTTCGTTTACATACAGCTGTAATTTTTGAACTTGATCAGTCAGAAATAAATTACACTGGGCTTTTTTGTAGAAGAAGAAATAAAGAATCCATCTGTATGCCACAAAACAAAAAGCTTAAATAAAAAACAAATAGCTTATAAGTCTGAAGTACTTCATTACATTCTAAAAGTAATTATCTAGTTACGAAGCCAAATATACCCACTTATCCATATTGATGTCTCTGTCTATTTTAAAAATGATTTACTTCCGTGTATATACCCCATTAAGTGACATCTATACGAAGTAGTCTCATCTTCCCCGTTATCGATTGGTAATAAACGATTAATAAATTCGTTCGTTTCGTATACCATTTGGTGTCATTTATGACGTAGCAGCATTACTAAGAATATTGTAACAAATCATCAATAAGGAATGCCTACAATCTATTTTTACTTATCTCGACAATGTAAATGTGTGTGGTTAAAATAAAGAACAAAATAAAGATCAAATAATGAAAAACGTATCGATAAAATATTCGCCAAGGATAAGCCCCCAATGAGAGCATTAACTTTTGATTTACAACAATGCTTACCGACACCATATTTAAAAACATCTGTATCTTTTTATAAAATGCAACTTTTTTCCTTTAATTTAACCATACATGACTAAGCAAGTAACAAGGCCTGGCTATATGTGGGACGAGAACATAGAAGCGAGCAAATTGAAATGCGTCATGTCTATGGCACTATTGCAACTATCTGCCATCGGAAGTAGAAGACATAATACTGTATTCTGACACATGTATACAACATCGTGTTTTTCTTGCTCTCGAAAATGTCGAAATACGCGCCTTCAGACAACGATTTGCGGGGAGCACTCATTCTCTGCTTCCATTTGGATAAATCGGCTATAGAATCTTATCGAATGCTTATCGAAGCTTACGGATAGCACGCTCTTGGTCGTACGCAGTGCAATGTTGTAGTGATGTCATTAAAAAAAAATCTTTGTTTTTTCAAGTTAAAGGCCAAAAAACGACCATGTACGCACTAATTTTGGGCTATCTTAAATTTTTTTTAACTGTAATTTCTTAAGAAAACTGTTCTATTTCTATGTATTCTGCAAGAGCATAATCTGTGTGAACGCAGTTGAGGTATCCTCAAAGACAACAACGATGTATCGGCATCGCTAATTATCTCAAGAATATAAATCTACTAAATACCCACCTACTTACTACTACTAAATAAATGATAACGAGGCAAACAAAATTTTTATCCACACAAAAACTACAATAAAAAGTTTAAGTAGCCGAATTCTTAACTTTTCATTGACATACGTATGGTATGGTATGGTAATTTGATTATGGCGTTCTTAACGTGCCAGTTGAGCACACAGCACTTCGCGTCTCACACAGCAATGTCACGTTGAATGGAGAAGACACGAAGGATGTTATACAGTAAAAAAATATTATACAATAGGAGAATGCATATTGAAGAAAGATCTAGTTAAAAATTGCCTGTACTTATAACAAAAAAAGTATTGTTTTTTAACAAAAAAAAGTATTATAATGTTAGAAGGTAAAGTAAAACGTAGGTTTATCTGGGTTAACTTAGTATTACCCACGCTTCTTGGGTAAAGTTCGAATAATAAATCTTAATTCGGGATTTACCCATGCTCAATTTCAAGCCCGTAATTCTAAAGTGTCGGTATTCTCTCGCGTAGGGTTGCCAACCATACTTTATAATAACGTATCTTACTTTATTTTTGGTAATTATACTTTATACTTTTGAATACAAATAAAGTATGTGAAAATACTTTATTTTCAACCTTTACTGTGGATGCGTAAAATTATGGATAAGTTGGGTACCTACTATTTAACGGCACTAAACAGATTATAAAAACGATTTATTATTACTGAACGAAATGTTAGATGTCATGTCCAACAGTCCAATGTGAATGTGACAGTGACAGATGACATATATCATAGATGTCACACTATCGACGTCATTCGACGTAGTTGAAAATTGCCCGTTGTTTTCCTTCGATGTTGTTTTTGTTTGTTTAATCCACTATTATTTAAGTAAACAATTGCAATGACGAGTGATTCTGAAAATGATACACCACCAGTGACTCCTAAAAAAGCTAAAATTACCAAAGTCTTACAAAAGTATAAACCTGAGTGGGAAAAACAATACGACTGGCTAACAAGTGATCGTCAAAATAAAAATAACGCAAGATGTAATATCTGCGGCGTGAATTTTACAATCGGTTCAGCTGGCATTGGACAGGTATGTTTTGTTAATATGTCATATATTTTTAAAACTACGTTTCTTCTTTCGTACAGTTATTTACATTTTTAACCTACCTAACCTATTTCATTAGTTTTTTTTTATACATTTGAACGAAAAGTTATTACCTATATAAAATCTATAATTTGACATTGAAATTCAACTATTCACTTGTAAACAAATGAGTGGCCAGTTTGTTTGGTGGTGGTTTGGTTTGGTTGGTTGCTAACGCTTTTATATTGAAAAGTTTTTAAAACAGTAAAAACGATTTAGGTTGCGAAACGATTTGGTTGAAATTTAGGTTGCATTAACAATTTTGGTTTATTAATTTTTAATCCAGTGTATGAATAATCAATAAATTTTCTTGCTTACAATTTTAAGCAGGGTATGGGAACTTGGGAAGCTATTTTATTTAATTGGGTATTTATTTTTAAATATTAAAATATTAAAAGATAACATTTTTCATCCTAATTGCCTGAATTAAAATGTTTATATTCTCATATAATTTACTTAAGTGTGTTTGGATAAAATTATTTTTTTTCTGATATTATTCTAAACATTTTCCACTGTATTAATAAATAGTTTAATAATCATTATTCAATTGAAGCATAATATTCATTATTTATGATTCAGTATTATTTTGAAAATGGTGATGGTTTGTATGGTGGTGGTAGTTTGTTTTTTTCTTTTTACAGATTAAACAACATCAAAAAACTCAAAAGCACATGATGAAAGTTGAAATGAAGAAAACATCTGGTGCATTACAAAATTTCCTTACACCAAATACTAATTGTCCAGGATCTAGTGATGATAACAATATTACAGCAGCGGAATTAACATTAACTTTTCACACTGTGAAACATAATTTATCTTATAATAGTATGGACTGCACAAATAAATTAAGCAAAATTTTATATGTTGATTCCAAAATAGCCAATAAAATACGCTTGGCAAGAACTAAAATGGAAGCTTTGGTAACAGAAGTATTAGGTCCATATTCTGTGGAAAGTGTCTTAGATGATTTAAATGATAATTTGTTTTTCTGTCTCCAGACAGATGCATCAAATAAAAAGAACATTAAATTATTTCCACTTGTAGTGCAATATTTTTCAATAGATAAAGGGATCCAAAATAAACTGTTAGATTTTTACGAAAATTCAAACGAATCTGCTGATGGCATGTTAGAAGCTATTAAGAAGTCTATGGATTCTTACAAACTGTCATTCAATCAAGTGTCAGGTCTCAGTGCAGACAATTGCAACGCTAATTTTGGCATTCATCATTCATTGTATACAAATATTAAAAAGAAGTACCAAATCTAATAAAAGGCAACTGTCATGCACACATTGTCCATAATACTGTGAAACATGCTATGGGCTACTTGATTTGTGACATAGAAAATATTGTTTTAAAAATATACAGTCACTTTTCAGTATCTGCTTGTAGAAGAGATGAATTAAAAAAATTCGTTTCTATGGTTGATGGCGAATTTCACGAAATTAAACGTCATATTGGCACTCGCTGGTTATCTTTACTTCCAGCCATTGACACCCTTTTACTTAATTGGGAACCAATATGTAATTATTTTATAAGTTTAAATGATAATTGTCCAATAATTATACAAGAATTATTAAAGCTGAGAGATCAACAAGGGGAAGTTGTTGAAATTTATCTACACTTTACAAGCCACATGCTGAATATTTTTAATAAAATAATAAAACGTTTGGAAGGAAATGAGGTAACTATATTGAATGTTTATAATATTATGGGTAATTTAAGAGATGAATTAGAACAAAGAAAAACTGATAAGTATTTTGGTTATGAATCAAAAATGAGATTACAAAAAATTGAAAAGTCATCAGCCGAAACATTCAATACAGTTACCAGTAATTTTTTACTTTTTATTGATAAGAGCTTAAATTATTTGACAAAATGGTTTGATTTTAGTGAAGAAAATTGGCTTTCAATACTTCCTAATATGTCTTTGAAAAATGAGATTAAATTTGAACATTTTGAAATGGTAATTACAAAGGCCAAATTACAAGACAGATTAAATATTAAAATGGACGATTTATATTCTGAGACAATAACACTTAAAGAAATTCAAAGAAAATTTACTAATAATGATAAAGAATTTTCAGAGAAAAGTACAGTTGACAAATGGCAATATATACTTAAAAATGCATCTGATAGCTTACCAAATATAAAAAAAATTATTTCTTATTTACTCTCTGTTCCCGCCACTTCAGCTTTCACTGAGAGAGTTTTTTCAGTAATGAATCTGAAGTGGCGAGAAGAGAGAAATAGAGCGTCAATAAATTTGATTAAAAACGAATTGTTTATTTATTTAAATTTAAATGATGATTGTAAAACGAGCTTTGAAACATTTAAAAATAACAAAAGATTGTTAGCAAGTGCTAAAAGCTCACAAAAATACGTTTTTAAACCAATAAAAACATAAAACTTGAAAAATACTTTTTTTTCTTACAAATACTTTATTTTTTTCCTCTTCAAACGATTGTATACGTTTTTTTTTGTCAAAAAAGTTGGCAACCCTACTCTCGCGCCTCTTGTGCCTACCCGAGTTTCCCCTTCCACGCGGTCATGCACACCGTTTCCTTAGTGACAAAATGGCAACCGAACAGCGTGTACGTACTTTTCGAATGCGTTTTGATACAAAATTCCAAGATTTGCTATTGGTCCGGGAGCCAGTGACAATTTTTCGTCACGAATTTCCTCCCGAGTGAAAATTCGTCAAATGCATTAAGAAGTTGTGTTATGAAGCTTAGCGACCGTCAGCTGCGGCTCTGGTAGTGGGGCAGGCAGTGGCAGCCTCCCACGCACGACGAAAAAAAAAGTTTTTTTAGTCACTTCCTCCCGTTCTATAATTTCTTGATTAATAGTTTATTTAATATCTTGAAGGAAAAATAAAGTCAGCTGACCATAACATGGCGGATTATACGTCAGCTGGCCGCTTGAATATGAAAAAAAAATGTATATTTTCAATGATTTCCTCTCAACTAAAAATTAAACTGGTTATAGTTTATATGTTACTGTCAATAAAAATTAACGTCAGCTTGCTGTATCTCAGTGGAAAGTTTGTCAGCTGGTAACTTGAAATGTGCAATGTAGCAGCATTATCACCTACTGAATCTTATCAGCTGACGACTTTTCCCTTGACTTACAGCTAGCTGATTTTTTTGAAGTAAAACTTCTTTAGGCGCATGAGGGTAAAATTTTTAGATGAAACGTCACGCCGGTATGCAACGGAAGTGTCGGAAAAGAGAGAGAGAGTGATCGAGACCGATTGAGAGAGAGTAAGACAGGGCAAACGTAGCATGAGCAACTAGCCGTGCAGTGACTTTGTGAATAAAGGACAATATGTAATTTTGGCCCCAGCTCTGCTGGCATGCAATTTGTAAACATAAATATTCACGTGTTTTATACTATAATAATCAAATATTAGTATAAAACGGACACTTCAGATTCTCATAAACATATTAAATAGTATAATCATTGATATAATCGCATCCTATTAAGCCCGCCGGCCATTGTAAATAAAAACAAAATAAACGTTTCAGCGCTTTAGCGAAACTGCGATTTATTGCCCGTTTAATGCTAACAAAATGTATGCAGCGCTAAAGCGCTTGGCAATACTACATTGACTTGCAAACAACTAGAGAAAAGTGATTTCCTCCCGGATGAAAATTTATAAGAGAATAGTTAATATACTCTGGTGAATAATAAAAAAAATCAGCTAGCTGTAAGTCAAGGGAAAAGTCGTCAGCTGATAAGATTCAGTAGGTGATAATGCTGCTACATTACACATTTCAAGTTACCAGCTGACAAACTTTCCACTGAGATACAGCAAGCTGACGTTAATTTTTATTGACAGTAACATATAAACTATCACCAGTTTAATTTTTAGTTGAGAGGAAATCATTGAAAATATACATTTTTTTTTTCATATTCAAGCGGCCAGCTGACGTATAATCCGCCATGTTATGGTCAGCTGACTTTATTTTTCCTTCAAGATATTAAATAAACTATTAATCAAGAAATTTTAGAACGGGAGGAAGTGACTAAAAAAACTTTTTTTTTCGTCGTGCGTGGGAGGCTGCCGCTGCCTGCCCCACTACCGGAGTCGCAGCTGACGATCGCGAAGCTTCATAACACAACTTCTTAATGCATTTTACGAAATTTTACTTGGGAGGAAATTGGTCATGAAAATCTGTCACTGGCTCCCGGACTATATCAGCGAAAGGGTTAAATTCTTTTTACTTCAATAGCGAACAGTATTTGGAAATAATTAATTCGGTGAAAAGTGCAAAAGAAGCTAAATCAAAAACTACTTTACAATATCGGCGATTGAAGCGTTTTGATTTGTGCTCGGTAAGTGGCGTCGAGAAACTGATTGCTCCTCTATCTTCAAATGAGACAACAATTAAATATTACGTGACCAACGATGAAATGTTTGATATTTTGAATGAAACTCATTTGGCTGTTGGACATGGAGGAAAACATCGAAAGAATGTAAAAAAAATATAAAAATAAAATTATATTTATGACTATTTGAACCATGTCAAAAGAAGTAAAAGTCTGCCAAAAAGGGAATTGTTGTCAAACCATTGCTGTCAACAGAAATGAATAGTCGCTGTCAAGTAGATTTAATTGACATGCAGTCTAACCCTGACGGCGACTTCAAATTCATAATGATCTATCAAGATCATTTGACAAAGTTTGTACAGCTGCGCGCGTTAACATCTAAACGAGCCGTAGAAGTCGCTTATAAGCTTTTGGACATATTTTGTATTTTTGGCGAACCTTCAATTCTTCAATCAGATAATGACAGCGTTTGCAAATCACGTTATAGAAGAGTTGTGCTCGATGTGGACCGGTCTGAAGATAGTACATGGCAAACCTCGCCATAGTCAGTCGAAGGTAGTGTGGAAAGAGCAAATCAGTGTGGAAACAGCGTACAAAATATGCTTATGGCGTGGAAGAACGACGAAAATTGTAAGCGTTGGTCAGAAGGTTTGAAGTTCGTACAATTAATAAAAATAGAGCATTCCACGATGGAATAAAACGAGCACCTTATACTGCCATGTTCGGTAGTGATGTCAAGGTGGGTTTAGCGTCGTCTTCAATTCCAAAAGTAGTTATTGCCAGTATTCGCACTGAGGAAGAGCTCTAGTAAATGTTGACGGAATTTACTACCGGAGCAGAATTTAGTCCAGAATCCCAAGAAGAGGGACCAGAATCTAGACAAGAATCTCAAGAAGATTTACTTAATGTTGAAATGGAATCACAGAATTATCAGTTACAGAACAAGGAGATGAGACACGAAATCAAAACAGAAGTTTTAAATAGAAAAGGTGAACGGGAAGTATTACTATAAATTAATTCAGAAGAAACGGTCGAAAAGAAAAACGAAATGGAGTGTTGTAAATGTATGAACCCAGGCACAAGTACACAAGAAATAAACTTATGTGAAATTTGTACTTCTCAACAAAATATAAATGAACATAGATTATCTACGTCGAGATTATCTAGATCGTCTAGATTATCTACGTATCTAGTCAGAAGCGCGAGGATTTGCATACATGACAATATTCCTCACGCGGTCGTTGCAGTAACCAGCCCCGCCAATACCTGTGTCTATTACTCCGACGACGGTGGTGACGCAATCGGCAACTTTATCAGCCGAGCGATGGGGGCATCAGCGAGGACGATTCTGGAGCACAGACCAAATCTAATAAAAGGCAACTGTCATGCACACATTGTCCATAATACTGTGAAACATGCTATGGGCTACTTGATTTGTGACATAGAAAATATTGTTTTAAAAATATACAGTCACTTTTCAGTATCTGCTTGTAGAAGAGATGAATTAAAAAAATTCGTTTCTATGGTTGATGGCGAATTTCACGAAATTAAACGTCATATTGGCACTCGCTGGTTATCTTTACTTCCAGCCATTGACACCCTTTTACTTAATTGGGAACCAATATGTAATTATTTTATAAGTTTAAATGATAATTGTCCAATAATTATACAAGAATTATTAAAGCTGAGAGATCAACAAGGGGAAGTTGTTGAAATTTATCTACACTTTACAAGCCACATGCTGAATATTTTTAATAAAATAATAAAACGTTTGGAAGGAAATGAGGTAACTATATTGAATGTTTATAATATTATGGGTAATTTAAGAGATGAATTAGAACAAAGAAAAACTGATAAGTATTTTGGTTATGAATCAAAAATGAGATTACAAAAAATTGAAAAGTCATCAGCCGAAACATTCAATACAGTTACCAGTAATTTTTTACTTTTTATTGATAAGAGCTTAAATTATTTGACAAAATGGTTTGATTTTAGTGAAGAAAATTGGCTTTCAATACTTCCTAATATGTCTTTGAAAAATGAGATTAAATTTGAACATTTTGAAATGGTAATTACAAAGGCCAAATTACAAGACAGATTAAATATTAAAATGGACGATTTATATTCTGAGACAATAACACTTAAAGAAATTCAAAGAAAATTTACTAATAATGATAAAGAATTTTCAGAGAAAAGTACAGTTGACAAATGGCAATATATACTTAAAAATGCATCTGATAGCTTACCAAATATAAAAAAAATTATTTCTTATTTACTCTCTGTTCCCGCCACTTCAGCTTTCACTGAGAGAGTTTTTTCAGTAATGAATCTGAAGTGGCGAGAAGAGAGAAATAGAGCGTCAATAAATTTGATTAAAAACGAATTGTTTATTTATTTAAATTTAAATGATGATTGTAAAACGAGCTTTGAAACATTTAAAAATAACAAAAGATTGTTAGCAAGTGCTAAAAGCTCACAAAAATACGTTTTTAAACCAATAAAAACATAAAACTTGAAAAATACTTTTTTTTCTTACAAATACTTTATTTTTTTCCTCTTCAAACGATTGTATACGTTTTTTTTTTGTCAAAAAAGTTGGCAACCCTACTCTCGCGCCTCTTGTGCCTACCCGAGTTTCCCCTTCCACGCGGTCATGCACACCGTTTGCTTAGTGACAAAATGGCAACCGAACAGAGTGTACGTACTTTTCGAATGCGTTTTGATACAAAATTTCTAGAATTATTATTGGTCCGGGAGCCAGTGACAATTTTTCGTCACGAATTTCCTCCCGAGTGAAAATTCGTCAAATGCATTAAGAAGTTGTGTTATGAAGCTTAGCGACCGTCAGCTGCGGCTCTGGTAGTGGGGCAGGCAGTGGCAGCCTCCCACGCACGACGAAAAAAAAAGTTTTTTTAGTCACTTCCTCCCGTTCTATAATTTCTTGATTAATAGTTTATTTAATATCTTGAAGGAAAAATAAAGTCAGCTGACCATAACATGGCGGATTATACGTCAGCTGGCCGCTTGAATATGAAAAAAAAATGTATATTTTCAATGATTTCCTCTCAACTAAAAATTAAACTGGTGATAGTTTATATGTTACTGTCAATAAAAATTAACGTCAGCTTGCTGTATCTCAGTGGAAAGTTTGTCAGCTGGTAACTTGAAATGTGTAATGTAGCAGCATTATCACCTACTGAATCTTATCAGCTGACGACTTTTCCCTTGACTTACAGCTAGCTGATTTTTTTGAAGTAAAACTTCTTTAGGCGCATGAGGGTAAAATTTTTACAGATGAAACGTCACGCCGGTATGCAACGGAAGTGTCGGAAAAGAGAGAGAGAGTGATCGAGACCGATTGAGAGAGAGTAAGACAGGGCGAACGTAGCATGAGCAACTAGCCGTGCAGTGACTTTGTGAATAAAGGACAATATGTAATTTTGGCCCCAGCTCTGCTGGCATGCAATTTGTAAACATAAATATTCACGTGTTTTATACTATAATAATCAAATATTAGTATAAAACGGACACTTCAGATTCTCATAAACATATTAAATAGTATAATCATTGATATAATCGCATCCTATTAAGCCCGCCGGCCATTGTAAATAAAAACAAAATAAACGTTTCAGCGCTTTAGCGAAACTGCGATTTATTGCCCGTTTAATGCTAACAAAATGTATGCAGCGCTAAAGCGCTTGGCAATACTACATTGACTTGCAAACAACTAGAGAAAAGTGATTTCCTCCCGGATGAAAATTTATAAGAGAATAGTTAATATACTCTGGTGAATAATAAAAAAAATCAGCTAGCTGTAAGTCAAGGGAAAAGTCGTCAGCTGATAAGATTCAGTAGGTGATAATGCTGCTACATTACACATTTCAAGTTACCAGCTGACAAACTTTCCACTGAGATACAGCAAGCTGACGTTAATTTTTATTGACAGTAACATATAAACTATCACCAGTTTAATTTTTAGTTGAGAGGAAATCATTGAAAATATACATTTTTTTTTTCATATTCAAGCGGCCAGCTGACGTATAATCCGCCATGTTATGGTCAGCTGACTTTATTTTTCCTTCAAGATATTAAATAAACTATTAATCAAGAAATTTTAGAACGGGAGGAAGTGACTAAAAAAACTTTTTTTTTCGTCGTGCGTGGGAGGCTGCCGCTGCCTGCCCCACTACCGGAGTCGCAGCTGACGATCGCGAAGCTTCATAACACAACTTCTTAATGCATTTTACGAAATTTTACTTGGGAGGAAATTGGTCATGAAAATCTGTCACTGGCTCCCGGACTATATCAGCGAAAGGGTTAAATTCTTTTTACTTCAATAGCGAACAGTATTTGGAAATAATTAATTCGGTGAAAAGTGCAAAAGAAGCTAAATCAAAAACTACTTTACAATATCGGCGATTGAAGCGTTTTGATTTGTGCTCGGTAAGTGGCGTCGAGAAACTGATTGCTCCTCTATCTTCAAATGAGACAACAATTAAATATTACGTGACCAACGATGAAATGTTTGATATTTTGAATGAAACTCATTTGGCTGTTGGACATGGAGGAAAACATCGAAAGAATGTAAAAAAAATATAAAAATAAAATTATATTTATGACTATTTGAACCATGTCAAAAGAAGTAAAAGTCTGCCAAAAAGGGAATTGTTGTCAAACCATTGCTGTCAACAGAAATGAATAGTCGCTGTCAAGTAGATTTAATTGACATGCAGTCTAACCCTGACGGCGACTTCAAATTCATAATGATCTATCAAGATCATTTGACAAAGTTTGTACAGCTGCGCGCGTTAACATCTAAACGAGCCGTAGAAGTCGCTTATAAGCTTTTGGACATATTTTGTATTTTTGGCGAACCTTCAATTCTTCAATCAGATAATGGCAGCGTTTGCAAATCACGTTATAGAAGAGTTGTGCTCGATGTGGACCGGTCTGAAGATAGTACATGGCAAACCTCGCCATAGTCAGTCGAAGGTAGTGTGGAAAGAGCAAATCAGTGTGGAAACAGCGTACAAAATATGCTTATGGCGTGGAAGAACGACGAAAATTGTAAGCGTTGGTCAGAAGGTTTGAAGTTCGTACAATTAATAAAAATAGAGCATTCCACGATGGAATAAAACGAGCACCTTATACTGCCATGTTCGGTAGTGATGTCAAGGTGGGTTTAGCGTCGTCTTCAATTCCAAAAGTAGTTATTGCCAGTATTCGCACTGAGGAAGAGCTCTAGTAAATGTTGACGGAATTTACTACCGGAGCAGAATTTAGTCCAGAATCCCAAGAAGAGGGACCAGAATCTAGACAAGAATCTCAAGAAGATTTACTTAATGTTGAAATGGAATCACAGAATTATCAGTTACAGAACAAGGAGATGAGACACGAAATCAAAACAGAAGTTTTAAATAGAAAAGAAGGTGAACGGGAAGTATTACTATAAATTAATTCAGAAGAAACGGTCGAAAAGAAAAACGAAATGGAGTGTTGTAAATGTATGAACCCAGGCACAAGTACACAAGAAATAAACTTATGTGAAATTTGTACTTCTCAACAAAATATAAATTAACATAGATTATCTACGTCGAGATTATCTAGATCGTCTAGATTATCTACGTATCTAGTCAGAAGCGCGAGGATTTGCATACATGACAATATTCCTCACGCGGTCGTTGCAGTAACCAGACCCGCCAATACCTGTGTCTATTACTCCGACGACGGTGGTGACGCAATCGGCAACTTTATCAGCCGAGCGATGGGGGCATCAGCGAGGACGATTCTGGAGCACAGCCTCAAAAACGCATTCGCGTGAGACTGTCATAGACAAAATAATAAGTAATCTCAAATAAAACGGTCAAAACTGGTACTCACTCTTGGAAAGCAATATAGGATAAAATAGTCAATAAGTAAAATGTCATAAGCAACAAATTGTCCTCAAACAAAAAATATTATAAGAAAAAAAAATTACAAACAAAATAAAACTAAGATTATTACTTCGGGTTGTACCCGACATTTGCACATATGTTGGGCTCACAAGCCAACATTATTTATAAGTCAACCTAATAACTAACCTACCCTAACTTAACATAAAACATCTAAAATAAAATAATAATAAAAACAGTCAGTTGGTTCTCACCCTAGTTTGTAAGATTTCATAGCCTCGATTAAGTTAAGTACCCTTTGTAACAAACAATAAATAAAGTCACTAAAAAAGGCACTGGCACTATGAGCCCGTAGATGTTGTTTTAGTAATAAAAAAATCCCGGAATCGCCGTCTAGTTCTGTAGGAACACTGCTTAGTAAGGACACGTTATTCCAGGCAAATAGTAGCCGCAGAATCATCTTCAATGCCTCCCCCGTCCATTGTGCCAGTTTCTAGGAAGCGTAAAATGCAGCATCTACAGTTTTCTTTTAAAAAAACTAAATATATGGGAGCCGTCGAAGTAGATACGTGTACCAGTTTTGTTGAGCAGTATGAAGTGCTGTCTCCTGACTCCTCAATTTTATTGTCGACATGATTAACTTATATTCCGTACAACAAACTGGTCGATCTATACGTGTGTCAAAAAAAGAAATAGAGACCCTACTTGGCATTAGGCAATAATCATGAGTATCGCAAGAATGCCAGCTATAGAAGATTACTGTAGCAACGACCTTCGATTTGAGCCCATTGCATCTGCCATGTCCCTAAAACGTTACAAATGTATTAAGCGTTTTTACATTTTTGTGATAATACTAACGTAGACCAGAGCAACAGTAATCACAAGGTTTCAACTGTAATAGATCATGTACGTAACCAATGTCTCAAAATAGAGCAAGAAAGATCATTTGCTATGAAATGATTATACCCTATAAGGGTAAAAAAGCAGGCTATAGGAAACAATACAACCCCAAGAAACCACATAAATGGGGGTTGAAGTTTTTGGTTCGAGCCGGAACTTCGGGGATAGTCTACGATTTTTTTCCTTGCGATGGTTCAAACACATTTCAAAATGTACGGTTCACCGATTGGGAAGAAAACTATCTCGGTGTTGGGCGTATGACAGTCGTTAGACTGTGTAAAGCTATATCTAATCCTACATTATGTACCGTATACTTTGACAACTGGTTTACTTCACTTGAATTGCTTTACTACTTGCGCAATGAGTATGGTATATTCTTTAGGTACAATAAGAAAAGATCGACTGAGAACTTGTTGTCTAAGTAGTGACAAAGATATGAAGAAAAAGGGACGAGGTACTTACGAAGTTATGTGTGATAATGTTAATAATGTGAGATAATCAATGCATAAATATTGCCAGTTCATTCTGTGCGGAAGATCCGGTCACTACAATAGAGCGTTATGATAAAAAAGAAAAGAAAAGTTTTCTGTGTGTCCTGATAAACTGATTGATATCGAAAATGTATCACCTGAAAAGAAAAGCTTACGAGAGCTTGCCAATGAACAGTCGCTTTCAGGAGGGCAGGGTTATAACAGGTGTAATTGCAAAACAAAATGTGCCACAAACAAGTGTTCATGCAAAGGAGCACAAAAATTTTGCAATCCAAAATGTCACAGTAGTTTATCTTGCTCAAATAATTTCAATTTAAATAACTAATAATTTCATAATTAATTCGAATAACCGCTTTAAGTTTTTGATATTTAAGCTATTAAGTTTATGCTCTTCAAGCGATTACGTTCGCCTTTGCATGTTTTTTTAAATAATAAATGTTTAAAATGCCCTTGGCTCTTCATTTCACAGATTAATTAGACAAATTTTCAACATTACCCAGCCACAGTTGGGTAGACCTAGGCTTTACCCAAGAAGCTTGGGTAATACTAAACCAACCCGGGTAAACCTAGGTTTACTCCACCTTAGTGTAGTATTACTCGTAACATATACATTACGTACACAAACAGGGTAAGTAATAAGAAATATATAATACAAAGGTATTGTCTACAATTTTATATTGCTTTATCTAATATAGCTACACAAAAATTTACATAATGGGCTATAACACAAACATCAACGAACATTGAACATTGAGGGGATAGGGAACTTTGTGGGGAAGGACATCATATAAAGGATGGATTAACTTGGGGCACGTAAAAAGGATAAGAGAAGGGGTACCATATAGACAACATTCACACAGTGAGTGGTGAATCGCCACATAGAACTCCCTGACCCTTATCTTAGCCAGATGTACAGGTGTACACGCATGTCTTTCTAAATTTTTAAGTGCACACCCCCCTCCCCCCTCTGACGTTCCTTGACCGTTTCGAAGGCCATGCGGAGCCCGAACGTTGGACACCAGTTGCGCGCCAATCGGAGCAGTAGAAACTGAAAAAAAGGACCCCCCACCACACCCTATACTCGCCAGGCAGGTAAAAACAATCTGACCTTGACGAATTTACTGACGCTTTATAGCCTTATTTCATAAAGCTTATCCAGATTTTGGCGTAGGAACGTCAGGAAAAATAATTAATTAAATACATATAGGACAGTCTATATGTGTGCTTTTTGCAGTGGCTTTTTACACTACTGACTGTTTTAGATTGATATTGGTACTTTTACCAAACAAAATATTTATATTTTATTGAATTGAATTGACTTAATTTTAACCTTGGTATTTATTTGACTTTGAATTGAACTTAATTTTAACAATAACTTTGACTAATTTAACTTTAATTTTAACTATAATTTTACTTTATTTTAATTTAATTTATAATATTTTACTATAATTCTAACTAATTTAATTTTATTCTAATTTTATACTTACCTAGTCTACTTATCAGTACAACAAAACTTGCAGGAGTAATTATCTTTATATCTTTATATATTCTTTATATTAATATCTATACTTTTATTAATTGACACGGTAGGCCTAGAGGGGAAAACCAGATTTTTGAGGAAAAATCTCTTAGTTCCCCTCACCTCCTGTTTATCTTCTCCTTCTTCTCTTCTTATTACTCCAGGCAAATTTGTATTAACATACGTGGCTCTTTACACCACTTAGAACTTCAGGAGACTAGGCTTTATATACAACTTTGGGCACTTTACACCCAAACTTTTATTATTTATTAACGCGCACCTCTACAATGTTTAGGACCCCATCAACCAAACCAGCTACCCACCAAATTGACCTCACAAACGTTAGGGGGACCAGGCTGGAGTTTAGCCCCAAGAGTGAGGAAAGCCTCAAAACATATAAGAGCAGAACCTAGACCTGTTTGCAAAGCGCAAAACTCCTACTGAACAACTCCCGCAACCTGAAGGCGGACATAAAAGCCGGCGTTCTCAAAGCCCTGGAAAGGCTATACGCTCTCGTAAAAGAGCTTGAGGGCGAGCCAAAAAAGGGAGAGGCTCGAAAAGAACAGCCCGAGTGCAGAGAGCAGGGGGAGCTCTCTCGAAAGATGGAGGAGCACTCGCGGCTGTTAGCCGAGAACGCTGAGCAGATGCGGGAGTTGAAGCAAGCGCTCGACAAAAACTCCATCGCAACACCTGCAAATCCTCCCTCATCCTACGCGACCGTCACCGCGAACGCGACCACTGCCAAACCGGTGCGACCTTCCCTGCACTCTTATCATCGTCTCCTCTGAGGATGTATTAGAGACAGGGGAGGAGGTACTGGAGCGAGTGCGCAAGCGGTGGATGCAAAGGAGGGGTGGATAAAGGTGGAAAGGGTCAGAAAAGCCAAAGAAACCAAGATTATTCTCGGATGCTCGACAGTCGAAGACCGAGACAGGGCCAGGAAACGGCTGGAATCCAGTCACCTCCGTGTCGAGAACGCCGACAACCGAGACCCCATGATCGTCCTGAGAGACCTGCTGAGCGTTAACTCCGATGAGGAGGTTCTCGAGGCTCTCAGGAAGCAGAATCGGGAGGTTTTCGGGGATCTCGCCAAGGAGGATGACAGGATTCTAGTCAAATTCCGTAAAAAGGCTAGGAACCCCCACACGAGCCACCTGGTTCTGTCGGTCTCCCCCATAATATGGAGGAGAGCGACAGATCTAGGAGCGCTCCGAGTGGACCTGCAGCGTGTCAGAGTCAAGGACTAATCTCCCCTTGTGCAGTGCTCTCGGTGTCTGGCGTATGGCCACACAAGAGGGCACTGTAAGGAGGAGACAGACGTCTGCAGCCACTGTGGGGGCCAGCACCTGAAGGCGACCTGTGATCTCGCGGCGGCTACCTACCCTACTTGCAAAAACTGCGTCAGGGCAAAACACAGCCGCACGGATCATAACGCCTTCAGCGAGGAATGCCCAGTCCGCAGGCGGTGGGAATCGTTGGCCCGCTCCACGGTAGCATATTGCTAAAGGTGGGGCGGAGAACAAGCATGATAAGAAAGAGACATACATCACATGGCAGGGTGGGGCTACTGCGCATGGGAGCCGGCACCCGGAGAGACATACGAGTTTGAAACTCATTAGCACACAACTGGGCGGATTTTCGAGCCATATGCAGAGCGTGGAATCGGCTTCCATGGGGAGAGACTTGACTCTGAGGCGGCAAGAAAAGAGAAAGACATCATCTCAAACTGTCTGAAACTGGCCACGAAACCTGAAAAGTAAATTTTCTGATCAGAATAAATAAAGGTCAAAATTTTATTCTAGGTAAAAGTAAATCTGAGGCCAGAATTAGACGAAATGAAGTGTGTTGTAGTTAGAATTTTAAGGATATAAATAAACAGAGGTATAGAATATAAATGGAACAGAAATGTATAATGGAACGTGTAAAGAAAACAGTGATGTATAATATAAATAAATAGGGTCCAAACACAAAACAAAGACAAAACAGTATAATAAAACGGAATATAAATGGAGTATTAACGTGTAATAAAAATGAAAAGAAATAAGCAATAGACAAAAATAGGGTTGTAAAAATGAAAGAAAAGTAACTAAAGTTAAAGAAAACAAGAGAAATTTTTAAAATACAAATGGAACAAAACTTAAAACAATCAAATAAAGTCTTTGATTATGTCAGAGGTTTGTTTTTATACTAGCGTATAAAAAAAAAAAATAGATAGTATTAAATTTCTCCAATGTAACGTTGGACGTTCTTATGCGTGGCAACAAGAATACATGGTACACTCCGAGAGGACTTATTTGTGAACTATATGTAGGAACTGGAGCCACAATAAAAGGCATCCCAGATTATTACACCTTTCAAAATAGCAGTAACAATGAAAGAATTAAGTCTTGTGTTATTGTGAAGCATGGCTTAGGCTGATATTAGGTGTAGAGTACTGCTTATCCTAAAGCAGTATTCTACACCTAATATCAGCGTAGTGCACCTGGGAATACGGGGGCGTAAATTAATTAAAGTTAGTGTATATATAGAGCCAAATAATGATCTCGATAACACAGTTGCAAAATTGGAAAGCTTAGTAACATTTGTAAGGCAGAACTGCTAATAATGGGTGGTGATTTCAACGGTTGGCACACCTCTTGGGGAAGCCGTAAAAATAACAAAAGAGGTGTAATAACCTCTACATCTAACTTACAATGTAGATGACAGTCCAACATTCGAAACTGTAAGGGATGGACAAATAAGACATTCAATAATGGATCTAACTGTAATTTCGACAAATATTCTAACTAAAATAAATAACTGGAAAGTTGACTCGTCCGCATGCCCATCATCAGATCATGATGCCATTACATTCATTTAATATAAATAAATTTAATAAAAATAATATAAAGATCTACTTTTAAATAACACAAACAAGGCGGATTGGATTATATTTAATAATAAACTGTTGGAACATCTTGAGAGGGGTAAAATATTAAATACCGGGTGGGCCAGAAAGGCGTACGATTTTAAAAACACTCTTGCGCTTGAACGATATGAGAGGGGTCGCGCGGGTGGTGGGGTTGAGAAGCTCGGTTCTCGGAAATTTAGTCGCGATGGATAACTTCACCGGAGCGCAACGTGCATTCTGCGTTAAACATTATTACAAAAATGGCGATTCGTGCGCTATTGTTCGGCGTTTATTTCGGCGTGAGTTTGGATTACATGACCTAAATCAGTGTCCGAAGGAAAGTGTGATTAGATCGTGGGTCAGAAAGTTCGAAACTACTGGTTCGACTCTCAAACAAAAGCCTGCGGGACGCCCAAGGTCAACAAGAACGGAAGACACAATTGAACAAGTTAGAGTTTCAGTTCAACGTAATCCTGGTCTATCGACTCGCAAGCGTTCAGCTGAACTTACGGTATCCAGAACATCTTTGCGTCGCATTTTGTTAAAAGATCTGAAATTGCACCCGTATAAAATTCAACTTGTGCAGGAATTACAGCCAAATGATCCTATTTTAAGACGAGCTTTTGTTGAAACAATGCTGGAACGTTTTCGGAGTTTCAACATTTTCACATAAATGGGCATGTCAATAAACAGAATTGTCGTTACTGGGCTGCAGAGAACCCACGTGCAAAACATGAAAAGCCTCTGCTTTCGCCGAAAGTAACCGTTTGGGCGGCCATATCAGCGCACGGAATTATCGGACCCTATTTCTTTGAAAATGAACAAGGGCAATCTGTCACTGTATACTCTGACCGATACATAGCCATGCTAAGGGATTATTTCTTTCCGCAACTGCAACAATTTGAAGCCTATAATCGTGCGACGTGGTTTCAACAAGGTGGCGCGACATGCCATACATCTAATGCCTCTTTGGCGGTCGTAAACGAGATGTTTGCTGGGAAACTGATATCGCGCCGAGGTGACATTGCATGGCCGCCTAGAAGTCCAGATCTAACGCCACCGGACTTTTTTATGTGGGGATACCTAAAAAGTAAAGTGTATTCCAATAATCCAGCAACAATTAATCAGTTGAAGACCAATATTAGAGAAGAAATGACAACTATTACCCGCGCAATGTGCGAGCGAGTTTTTACCAATTTGAGGTTCAGATTCGAGGAATGTTTGCGGCGCGATGGTGCACACTTGGTGCAATGATGTTACTTTTAAGAAATGAATTTCCCGGATGTCTTCTTTTAATTGAAATAAAAATTGTATGTGAACTGTATTTTGTTTTTTTATTATATTTTTTTCAAATTCGCGATTATTTCTGGTCCACCCTGTATTAATATATAATATAATTAACAGTAGCAATACGAAACACATGCGACAACATACTAAAAAAGAAAAAGCGTAGTGAACACCGTATTGTTTGGTGGAATGAAGAGTTACAATCACTTAAAAACAAAAGTTATACGCACCATAGAATACAGGATTTGATAAAAGGCAAAAATCCAACGCGCTAAAAGATAGAGCGGAAATAAAAATTGAATACGCCAATGCAATAAGCAAAGCCCTGTCGACCGCAAACTTCTCAAAAGAAAGCTTTAGAGAATTTTGCGATCGACGAGGCAAAGAGGATGTGTGAGCAGTTACAAATAGACTTTTAAAATCTTCCACCATATATTACCCTCCTTCAACATTATCATTCAATGGAACATATACAAAATCAAGCCTTGACACAGTCAACCTCCTTTGAAATACCTTTTTCCCTGATGACACCACCGATACACAAGTAGAACATTTTAATACCTTCTTACCTTCTACCTAGCTTCTTATAGTGAAAGCTAATAATATTGATCAATTGCAAATGGCTACTAACTATAGCCATAAAAACAATTGTAGCATGAGGAAATAAGGTAAAGCTTGATTTTGCAGATTATTCAACTTATAATTACATACTCAGCAGGCATATGGGGCTCTGCCATAAATTTTAAAATAGTAATCAATAAATTAAATTAATTTCAAAGAGGATTTGCCATACGGCAAATCCTCAAAGCAAAGTATTACATATGAATTAAAGAGTTTTAGGAGAATCTCCACTGTAGCTGCAGTTTCACTAGCAAATCAGACCCCTCTACACTTAAAAATCTCGCAAGAACTCACAAGAATTATTAAAACAACTTTTTACCTTCTGATATAAAATTGCAAAAAACAACACAACCAAAGTTTTTTATCCATCCAGCACGTAAAGTTAAAATATCCTTGAGTAGCGCGATTGATCGAAGTGAAATAGATGAAATTACGGCTAATTCTAATGTCAAAATATACATAGATGGTAGCAAGAACCAAGATGGCAAGGTAGGGCACCTTTTATAATATATAGAGGCCACCACACAAAATATACGCATAAACTCAAACTACATTCCAGTTGCACGGTGTTTTAAGCGGATCTTTTTGCAATAGCACAAGCTATTAAATGGATCTTTATGAAAATTTCTAAATTTGGGTTAAAGTACACACTGGAATTATAGCCAACGAAGATAAGCATAGCAATATCTGCCATATTGCTGCCAAATCTGCGACATTATTACATAAACAACCAGATTATTGTAAATTTACAATAAGCTATGTCAAAAACAAAATTAACCGTATAGAATACAATAAAATATATTGTGATTCGGACCAAGGAGCAATTACTAAAAAATGATTGCGGGTCTAGCCGCAATTACCTGTTTCAATAAGGTCTGCAAACTTTCATTCCACAATACACAGATTTCTACTGGTCATTCGTTTACTATGCAATATTTACATACATTTAAGATAACAGCTGATAACAAGTGTCTTTGTGACTCAAATATAGTCCAAACTACAGAACATCTCCTCAAGGAATGTCCAAACTACAGTCTCTACAGAGTAAATCATGAATTAATTTGTAATTTTTTTGATGTCGACCCTTATAATTTAATTGAACTAATCAAACATGAAGAAACTGTAGAGGCATTTAATACATTTGTTAAATACATAATAAATAATTTGAAAGCACTAAACTTAAATAATAACAAATACTCTGACTGACTGGACAATGAAAATAATTGTATTATATAATATTGACCGTTAAATATTAATACCTGATAAGAAGTGATGTTTTTAATCATTTGTAATATTTTGTATTATAATTTAATGTTACTTTATAAGATTGTTTACTAAATTTGACAATATATATTTATAAATACATATGAGAATGAATGAGAATGTATGTACAATATCTAAAAGGATAATTTAAATAGGTATATAGTTGTAAGTGTTGTGATATAACATGTAAATGCATATTTAATATTATAAGTATGTTTTAGTTTTATGTGATTTATATAATTACAAAGTTTCAGCCTTTGGACATCTCAGTATTCGGGCCGTTCAATAAATATAGCGCCACTGCACAAAATTCATGGCTACGAAACAACCCAGGGAAGACTATAACCATTTACGATATCCCAAAAATAGTCGTTGATTCACTGCCTTTTGCTCAGATGAGTATGAATATTATGAATGGTTAAAAGAAGACTGGCAGCTTGCCATATAACCCCAACATTTTTAGCGACGATGAGTTTTTACCATCGTTTGTGACCGACCTTCCAGATCCAGCATCTATTGTCCTAGAAAGAGATCGTCAAGAACAAGCAATGTCCACAACTCAACCTATTCAACCTTATTCCGTTCTGTCTACCTCTGCCAGTCAATGTGAACATGAGCTCCAGTACGAGCAATAAATAAAATGAACAGTTTGATTCACCACGAGCATTCTCTCTAGAAAATGTTCGGCCATACCCAAAAGTAGCTCAAAGAAAGATAAGTAAAATGATCACAGATACACCCGAGAAGAACGCGTTGCAAGAAAAACTTTACTCTGTTCTTCTCTCTAGTAAAAAAGTTAAGAAGCAAAAGAAAAAAAATGAAAACAAAAGAAAGAAGAGTCTTAGTAAAAAAATACTTCAATCTAGTGATGAAAGTGACAAAGATGGACGTGTTTGCCTGGTTTGTAGCGAAGTCAGGTCTGACAGCAATTCAGGAGAGAAGTGGATCCAATGCGAAGATTGTAGAGAGTGGGCACATAAAAAATGTGTCCAAGTTACTGGTCTTCATTTCTTTTGCATCAATTGCAATTTCGATGACGATGATGATTAGTTTTAGTCACTATGGATTTTATTTTAAATTTAATCTTAATTGACATTGAAAAAGTCTGATTTTAAATGGAAAGGCTGAATTTATTCCAAAAATTAATCTTTAAATATGTTGCGTTTTTGTTGATTCTCTTTTTATGTTTAATATTTATAAGAATATTATGTTTTGTTTTATTGTTTAACTTACATTTAGTTTTTTAACAGTAACAGTTTAAGATTATCAAATACAATGTTTATTTTATTTCTATATATAATATATTGGACCAAAAGTCCGTTAACATTTGAATCGGTTGCCGCGTCTTGCAGAGGTTACGCATCGCAAGAGCGGCCAATGGAAATTTAGTACCATTGCGTTGTTAAGTGGTAGTCAACGTGCGTTATATGTACGCGAGTACTATCGAAACAACGATTCTGCGACCTTAGCTCAACGAAAGTTTTGCGATCATTACAACATACGACACAAAAATCAAGCTCCATCAGGAGTGTTAATTAAAAAATGGGTGCTCAAGTTTGAAAGGACAGGTTCAACAATGGATTAAATCGTGTGACAGATAAAATCGTCTGTTCGTGACCAACCCGGACTCTCAACTTGAAAGCGGTCTGCTGTCCTTAACGTGCCAAGAACATCATTAAACCGCATTCTCAAGAAAGATTTACCTCTACATCCCTATAAAATTCAAATGGTGCAGGAATTAAGACCCCAGGACCATTCCACTAGGTTACAGTTTGCAAACAAAATGGTAGAGTGTTTCACCATCTTTACAAGCATTTTTTTCTCAGACGAGGCCCACTTCCACGTCGTTATTGGAGTGACAATAATCCAAAATTAAAGCATCAAAAACCCCTGCATTCACCCAAAGTCACAGTATGGGCTGCTTTATCAGCAAGAGGCATTATTGGTCCATACTTTTTTGAGGCCTCAAGAGGACGTGCGGTTACGGTAAATTCCGAGCGGTATATCACCATGCTATAAAACTTTTTTGCTCCAGCGCTGCAGGATTTTGCTGGTTTTAATCAACGCTCACGGTATCAGCAAGTGTAGCCACTTATATGTACACACATACACACATACGTAGCCCTGATCTATCCCCAATGGATTTTTTTCTTTGGGTATATCTTAAGGCTAAAGTTTACGTTCTCAAATCTATAGAAGAGGATAAAAGCCCACAAATCAACATCCTCCAGGCCATGAGATTTGCAAGAAAAGCTTGGTTTTCTGTTAGCAAAATCACAATTACTAATTGTTTCAAAAAAGCTGGATTCAAAGTGTCGAATGTACCTGAGAGGACCTAGACATACATCTGTGCAATTTTTCCAAAATGGGATAAAATATTTACCACATGTAGAAATGAGCAGCAGGCAACTTTTCAGGATTTCGTTTCTATGGACGATAATGTACTCATTTCAGAGGAGCTCAATGATGATGCATGATGATGAGCAACTATATGTTGCTATGTATTCGTCTATGGACACAGAAGAAGAAGAAGAAGAAGAAGACTATGAATAAACCCAAGTAAAAATTTCAAAGCGTGAGGCAATGGAAGCTTTCGAAACTTTACACAAGTATTTCGAAATGTCATGTATTGATAATTCCAATATTTTGATCAAATTTATTCTATATAGAAACAGGTCTCAGCAACTAGCAATCAAGTACAAACAAACATAACCGATTACTTTAATTCATAAACGTTACCATATTGTTTTTTCGACGCATAGTTTTTTTCCTAGTACATATGTACATTATGTATGTACGAGTACAAACAATCATAATCTAGATTAAATTCATAACACCAAAAATACGCATTTTTAATAAAAAAAAAAAATAACGGCACTTTTCCACCTGTGTAAGAGGAGGCCTCTGTAAATGAGACAATTACAATTTTAAACATGTTTAATTGGAATACTGGTTTATTGGAAACACTCAATAATTGGTACATATGTCTTGGTCCCTTGAAATCCCAATTAACCAGGTTTCACTGCACTATATTTTGATATATATAACTGTCAATGCTAAACTAAAAATAAGAGTACTAAAAGTTCAAAGGAAAAAGAATGTGACTTTCATACTGAGACCAGGTATGAGAGTTACGCACTAATTTTGGGGAATCTTAATTTTTTTTTCACTGAAATTCCTTAAGAAAACTGGTCTATTTCTATGTATTCTGCAAGAGCATAGTCTGTGTGAACGCAGTTGAGGTATCCCCAAAGACAACAAAGATGTACCGTCATCTCTAATTATCGTAAGAATACTAAATACCCACCTACTTACTACTACTAAATAAATAATAACGAAGCAAACAAAAAATTTTTCAACACAAAAACTACAAGAAAAAGTTTAAGTACCCGAATTCTAAACTTTTCACTGACACACGTATGGTATGGTATGGTTATTTGATTATGACGTTCCGAACGTGCCAGTTGAGCACGTAGGACTTCGTCAATGTAACGTTGAATAGAAAAGACACGAAAGAGGTTGTACGGAAAAAATATATATATATTACACAATAGGAGAATGCATATTGAAATAAGATCTAGTTAAAAATTGCCTTCACCTATATTAAAAAAAGTATTATTAAAATAAATATATACATTATGTACACACACAGGGTAAGTAATAAGAAATACATAATACAAAGGTTTTTACAATTTAATATTGCTTTATCTAATATATTTACACAAAAATTTACATAATAGGCTATAATACAAACTATAACAAACATTGAACATTAAAGGAATAGGGAACTTTGTGAGGAAGGACATCATATAAGGGATAGATTAACTTGCAGCATTTAAAAAGGATGTGAGAAGGGAAACCATCGTCCAGGCCACGGTCCCTGACCCTGATATTAGCTAGATATACAGGTTTGCACGCATGTCCAAGGCGCAAGCGACAAATGGTTGTTATTATCCTCCGTTAAATAAATTTCTGTTAATAAAACCATGGCCGCCTACGGATATTAGGTCGAATCGCAGCATAGAACTTACCTTTCTGAGATTTTGACAATTTTCGAAATTCAGACCATGATGAGTCAATGCAAGGAACAACAGATCCTGGGCCGAAATAGAAAAGTTATCCAAATTGCCACACTGGATGGTTAATTTTGCTCAAGAGTCTGCAGATTCATTCCCACTGATTTCAGAATCCATGCCAAAGTATATAATAAGAACCAAACCTTGACCAAGTACAGTTCTTCACAAATCTTTAAAATAATTGAAGACCTGAATTTGCTATAAAAGGGATTGTCCGGATTAGTAGTTCTAGTTTGCAGCTTAATAAATCAGTACAAATAACGGTCTGTTTAAAGTCATGGGAGAGTGTAAACCGGATTGCTTCTAATAAAGCCACAGCCTCAGTAAAGGGATCTAAAGCAAATAACCAAGGGTTGTGAGGAGAGTGCAAAACTGTTTTTGTAGGACTAGAAGGGCCTTTTAAATGTTGAGGAAGCTTCATGAGTGGGCGGGAAGGATATTTCTACAGGATCTGCATAAGATTTGCGAAAAGGAAGGAAGCGAGCGGAAGCCTCTATTTAAGATACACACTCTTGAGACATGGTAATTTCGATAAACTCAGAGTAAACAAAAGCACTTTCCCTGTTAGTGTCACATGTTTCACCATGGTGGGACTGGGAACACTTGTTACCTTAGTAACAAGAGTTGTGCACCTTAGTAAGCACCTTAGCTTAAATCTGCACTGTGCTTTTATGTGACCAAACCGACAACAGTTTCGGCACTGGACAGTGGGAAATGTGTATGCTTAACACAGCAATCAACAACAATCTTGGGATGGTAATGATATGAAACTACTTGGAATGGTATGAAAAGACCCTTTCGAACAGCTTTTGACCACGGAAGATAACTACAACCCATGTAGTTACACCCTCGCTTACACATTTACTATTTGGTCGTATTGCTTTCATTACGAAGGGAAATTTCAATGAGTCTACAAATTCATCCAGCGAAAAGTCAAGTGGGCCATCTCGTACAATATCCATTCGACTAATATTAAAAGTAGGGATAACTGCCAAATTCTTACACACACTTAGAATGGGAGTGGACAAAAATAAATTCGCTGCAGTAGCTGTTTAGAACTCTAACACTGATTTTGTTGCGATAAACATTTTTCGCACCATCACTGGTGATATTATTTATTTTAATCATGTGAAGAAATTTTCCAAACTTGATTACTTTAATAAAAGTCCCACCAGCAGGGCCTGGAGTTTCCCTCGACATATAGATATAAAAGGGCCTTTGCCCGAATCAAGATAGAATTTTGGACTTTCTGACAGGGAATGGAGTGACGAAGTAGCAGTAGCTGGGTCAATTATTGTTTTCTTTATTGAGTCAACATTATGTGAAGGTGGGTCAAAACCTAGCCTTTTTCGTGATATCACCTGAGAGTCGCATTTGCCACAACCAGGATCTGGGAGATCAGGCAGATGCGGATCAGCATCCATTTAGAAGTAAACTAACCTTACTTAGCTTATAATTAACTAATCTAATGGACAGAAACACTCACAACAACAGACAGACAGATTTATCAAAACTAAACTAGAAACCGAAAAACCAAAGGCAACGACAACTCGAGAATCAGATATCGATATGAAAACTAAACGTAAACTAAAACGTCATTTGTTTTCAAACGAGTTTTGCTCAGTTGTTTAACGCAAAATACGTTCTAAAGTATAAATGGAACTTGGACTGAGAAACAGTCAAATAATCAAATATTGAGTATGGTTTGAGAAAACAAGTTTTTTTAAAAACAAGTTTCAAGTCAGTGCTTAATTAACATTTATACACAGTATGAGACGTTTTTAAATTGAAATTCTCTATTCGAAAGCCTGTCTTTGATTCTTCCAAGTCCTCGTGTCCGGCGATATTCGTTTTAACTTAGATTATCTGGAAATTAAGAAAGAAAAATATTTATTACTATATAATGAAAAATAATAAATAATATTTTACCTTTACCATAAAAAAAAGTATTATTTAAACTTTTTTTTTATAGGCAGATGCCTTTCCAAATCCCGAAACGTAAAAATTATTTAGTTTTTCTCAATAATGATATTACATTACAAACAATTTGAAAATACATAAAGTATACAGAAAACTTCAATCAAGTATTACATTGATTAAGTGTCACAGTCCAAAACACGGCCCGAGAAATATGATTTAGCACGGTCCATCTATAGCCAATGAGCGTGCCACACTTTAGAGTGCTTTTACAAAACTGCGTAAGTAAACACCGAAATGGTATGAAATCATAAGTGTCATATGCTACTTTCAATAAGTATATGTAAAAATTAATTTTATAGTACTTGAAAATATTTTTTAAAACAATTAAATACAAACATTTCGTCGTTTAACCAATATTTGCCGCCACACTACAACCTGTATATCCTGTCAACTATTGGTTATCTGGACAGAGAAAGGCATGGAATAGTTGTATTTTTTTTATGTATATGTATAACTAATTATATATATATATATATATATATATATATATATATATATATATATATATATATATATATATATATATATATATATATGTATATGTATAACTAATTATATATATGTAATATGTTCAATATTATTTATTATGCTTTAAAGCTAAAATGAAGATGGGCAGGACACATATCTAGATATACAGACAACAGATGGACAAATCTGGTAAGTAAATGGCGAGGTCCGGTTGGAAAGAGAAATGTGGGGTGACAAAAGAGAAGATTGGCTGATGACATAGAAGCGGTAGCCGGCAAGGACTGGATGGACTGAAATAGCAAAAAGCAAAGAAAAATGGAAGAAGATGGAGGAGGCTTTTACCCTTAAAAGGGAGCATCCAAGCTAAACACAAAGCATAAATAACTAGTCTACTTAACAATACTACCTAAGTACATTTGAAGTGTAAACGTTATGTATGGAAATAAAGCTATAATAATAATAATAATAATAATATGTTCAATACATTTTTATAACTTCGATATATCTGCTAATATTTTAACATATTAAATATATTTATGAAGGAAAAGTGAGTGGTAAGAGAGGGAGGGGGAGACCTCGGTTGACCTTCGAAAACACAGTATCGACGATACTGGAGGAAGGTCACGTAAAAAGCATGAGGACTTCCCAGAGGACATGTATGAAGAGGTTTATGACAGTGGACGAGGCGAAAGAGGTATGCCGAGACCGTAGCGTTTGGCGCTCCGTTCTCTCTGCCTACCCCGCTAGGGATATAGCGTGAAGCTAAGTAAGTAAGTAAGTAAATATATTCCACATTTATTAAATAAAAACACCGTCCTTATTAAAATATATTGTATTAACAAAATGAATTCGCTGATTTGACGTAGCTAAATGAGAACATATGGCTTCATTGATCAGAGCGTTTAGATTTCTACGACTACTAGTAGTTAAGTTTCAAACCGCGTGGGTTAAATTTCCGCAACATTTTCTTTTTATACTCTTTTTTTTTTGTCCCACCCGAGGCAGGGTAGGCAGAGGGAACCCGGGCACCTAGTGTTAAGACACTCCGTTCCCCATTTTTTTTATACATTTTCTAAAAAGTATATTAAACATTTCCTAGAAATCACTATAGATTAGTTAAAGTAGTTAATTTTTAAAATGAAAAACTACTTTCTTATTTGCATCTACACGCCATAGAAATTGTTGGTTAGACGCGAGTAGATAATATAATGAACAATATACATTTTTGATTACAATTAATAATACTAATAATACTGAGGACTGTCGTGGTGCAGCGGCACAAGAGTGTGACTAACCGACAGGTTCTGGGTTCGATCCCCAGTCGATGAAATGAAATATTTAATATTTTCTGGTAATAAGGCTCAAATTCGGCGAAAAGTGGGGAACAGAAGAGGAACGGAGTGTCTTTACACTAGGTTCCCGGGTTCCCTCTGCCTACCCTGCCTCGTGCGGGATACAGCGTGAAGCTGAGTAATTAATAATACCCCTATAACGTTTCTAGTAAGAGAACGATGCATACTTTAATTCATAAATTAGTACTAAATTTCGTATTTTAAGTAACATTTATTCGAAACTTTGGCTACAATTAATCGCATCACGTAAAATTAAAACGAAAAAAATTAAGTAATTTACATAAAATCAATCAGCATAACAAAGAAGAAGCGTCTAACGAAAACAAAAATATTCGTTAAAAATAGCAACTCCATGAATTCCATATTCAATTTTTTAACAGAGAATTTAAAAATACAGAGAAGAAAAAAATTTGTAATACAATACAAAACTTACATTTAAAAACTTATTACCAGAGCGAAGAAACGAAACATTAAATATTTAAATTCAAAATATTAAATATTTCATTGCCTCGACTGGCGATCGAACCCAGAACCTGTCGGTTACAGCCACACGCTTGTGCCGCTGCGCCACGACAGGCCTTACTTTGTTCTTAGTGTTGAAAATAATTGCAATATTTATAAAATCAAAAAGAAATCTTCAATTCCTTTTAGTGACATTCAAATTTACAACAATAGACTGTTTAATGTGTTTTTATTAACCAATACTATTTTCTAATAAAAAAAAAAAACAAAAAGTAATTTCCTCACCCATATGTTATATGCGGATGCTGCTCCACCAATGCAGTTATAACCCTACCAAGTATAGTAAACTGTGGCACACTCTTATAGCTGGGTTATCTCTCTTTTAGCTGGGTTATCTCTTTTTTAGCTGGGTTATCTCTTTTTTAGCTGGGTTATCTCACTTTTAGCTGGGTTATCTCTCTTTTAGCTGGGTTATCTCTCTTTTAGCTGGGTTATCTCCCTTTTAGCTGGGTTATCTCCCTTTTAGCTGGGTTATCTCTCTTTTAGCTGAGTTATCTGATGCTGCATTACTTATTTTCTCAGCAGAACAGGTTCAGACTACCCCATTTTAATTTCAATTTAATCTTCACTTCTTTTTAATTTATTCTTCACTTTCCGGACTATTCTTCTTCATTTGTACTACCAAGAAATGGAAATATATAATATTTTGTACGCTTATATATCTGCTTAAATTATGCTTAGATAATTATAAAGTAAACTTTTTTATTCAGCTTCACGTCTACCATTTGCGGTATGTATTCCGCTAGGGAAGGCAGAGGAAACTCGGGAACCTAGTGTTAAGAGATTCCATTCCTTACCCCACTTTCCGTCCAACTTGAGTCATTGCGTGTAGAGGGTCGGGACTCAACGCCGAAAATTCCCTTGTTACTAGAGTGAATACATGAAAGTTATATCTAATTTTAAAATATTACATATATCATTTGCTCAAGTAGGGATAGAACCGACAACCAGTCGCTTTTACAGTCACATGCCTGCGCCCTTGTGCCACTTATAAAATTAAACAAATTATTTTTCCTAACTGTTAAGTATGGAACAGTTAATTTAGGAAACATCAGGTATTGAGTGGGGTTGAGAGTTTAATATAGCATAGCGCATGCCCAGCATTCTTTTTTTAATTATTGAAATAGCTTTAATATCAAAACATATATAAAATGACAATTTATAACATCTATGTAATATGTTTACAGCAAATTTCTAATTTCAATAATAAATTGGTTAACCTTGTAGCCAAATGTTTTTATACATACTAAATTAAAAACAAATTAAAAAATGATTATTGCAGTAACAAAAATAATTTTATAAAAAAATAAAATTGTTATTTATATATATATAACAATAATGAAATAGTTATTTATATATACAACAATAATGATCAATTAAATCCCCGGTCGAGGAAATAAAATATTTAATATTTTCAATTTAAATATTTAATATTTCAATTCTTCGCTCTGGTAATAAGGCATACCGCGGCGTTGAGTTCCGCCACTCAACACGCAATGTCTCAAATTCGGCAGAAAGTGGGGAACGGAAGTGGAACAGAGTGACTTAACACTAGGTTCCCAAGTTCCCTCTGCCTACCCTGCCTCGTGCGGGATACAATGTGAAGCTGAAGAAGAAGATCAATTAATAAACTGCCAATTGTGGCGGAACTCAACGCCGCGCTTTGCCTTATTACCAAAGCAAAGAAATGAAACATTACATATTTAAATTGAAAATATTAAATATTTCATTTCCTCGAGTGGGGATCAGAACCTGTCGGTTACAGTCACACGCTTGTGCCGCTGCGCCTGATAGAGTATATATGAAGATATTACATGAAAAGTTGTTAAAGGCTTTAAAACTCTAAAAAAAAAATAGAAGTCTTCTGTTAATTAATATTGAAGCTATTTTCTATGACTTATTTGTTATAGGACAGATTTTGATTGTAAACAATTTTTGAGCTTAATTTCTATTCGGGGACTTGACATATTTTTAGGATCTGCTATAAAGACAAGTGTGTAGGAAATTTGGTGAAAGTTGTGCAGGAAATTTGGTTAAGATTGTTTCTTTTAAACAAATAGAAGTGTTTATTTTATACAAATTAAATTATACAACGGAGCGAAGGTGGAACGGAGTTGTCTTAACACTAGGTTCCCGGGTCCCCTCTTACTACCCTGCCTCATGCAGGATACAGCGTGAAGCCAAACGAAAACAATGTATTTAAGATATATTAAACTTTTGATAAATAAAATAATATTGATAGTTTATAAGAATTTACAATCCTTGATTATATTTTGTCTTATATGAAATTTATACAATTCAAATAAACATTTTATAGAATAAAAATTATGTATAATTAATCTCATTTTTGTTTCTGTTATTTCTTTTTATTGGTTGTTATTCATGTGCAATAAAGACAAATAAATAAAATTAAATAAAATAAATCGTTTTTACTTTGAAGTGCTTTTTATACTATAAGTTTAACATAATATTGTGGGCAACAAACTTAAATTTACAAATTATTTAGTTGTATGTATGTTCTTCCAAGTTATAAAACAGGAATGTATTGTTCGTAATAAATTGTATTTTCATTTGTTTTTTATGATTTACGGTGCTAAAAATATAAATATCTTTGAAAATATTAGAAAATAGTAGTATAAGTTTATTATTTACTTACAGTAGGTTCCGGTTCCGATGATCGTACGGTTACATCTTAAGTGCACTCGCAAAAACTGTTTAAAAGTATAATTTCTAAAGGAAAAATCAGTGAATTAGCGAAAGACACTTTAAATAACCATAAAACAGATGTAAAATAGTTAAAACTTAGTGTTTTGCACTCGGAAATAAATTTTACATATACTAAAAACCACTACTACTAGCTATAACCTCAAAATGACAAGTGTCAACTTTTTTTTTTAATGAAACACGTTTTGTTTGACATGTGTAAAACGTTTTGATTTTGCATAGATAGTTAAAAATAATTCGTAAAATGTCGAAAGAAATATCAATTTCTACTTTTTATATTTAATAATTATGTGTTAATTCTTTAAAAAATATTTTATACTTATTATATTGATATTTTAAATAAGCTTTTGTATTTTTTAATGATAATCAAATTATATTTTCTAGTGTATTCCTTTATAATAAATACTGTATTGATTATTTAGTTTCATAATTGTTAATAATTGCTTAATTTTTAAAATTAAATGTTTAATATTAATTTTCAAAGTAAAATTAATTGAAATTAATATAGTTATTTTGAGTATGATTTAATTATTTTAAACAATAATACCTTGCTTTAATGTGTATCCTGTGATTAGTGCCGCCCTCGCCATATATTATGTTAATTTGCTAAAACATGAAATTTATTTGTTAAAATTATTATAATTTGTATAAAATAAATTATTTGGAGCAATATAAAATTCTTTATGTAATTAGAAGAGATAATTTTATTTATTTTAATTTATTTATTTGTCTTGATTGCACACGAAACAATCAACAAAAAGGGAAAATAAATACTATATAATATAAATTATAATATAAAGCAATAAATAAATACTATATAATAAATAATAAAATGGAAATACAAACATATACACACACACATATATATATATATACATATATATATATATATATATATATATATATATATATATATATATATATATATATATATATATATATATATATATATATATATATATATATATATATATATATATATATATATATATATATATATATATATATATTGACCTAAAAGATTTAAATTAAACAGGTACTCTTTAAGACGATATTTAAAGACGAATAGTGATTTGGAATGTCGGACTTCAGTGGGAAGCTCATTCCAAAGAAATTAACTAGTTTGTTGTATAAAATATTATTAATACAACAAACTAGTTAATTTTAGTAAATAAATTAGTGTGTAAATTAATTTATATGTTTGTATTAATTGAAAAAATAAAATAATAAATGTGTAAATACCGGTAGTTCAGTTGTTTCTGGACATCTAATATGTTTAATTGTAACAGATTCATATGTTTTATAGCTTATATTTTTTGTAGAGTACCTGCGATAAATATATCCAATTTAATATAACTAACTAAATATATGCTTTGAGTGGAAAATTATATTTTGTTTTTCTATCTATTAATAATTAATTATTTATTTATGAGATATACTAGGCCTATCGTGGTTCAAGGGCACAGGAGTGTGACTGGAAACGCGACAGGTTGTGGGTTCTATACCCTCTCGGGAAAGTGAAATATTTACTTATAATAAATCTGTAGAGAGGTCAATTCTGTACATGAAATATATTTACAAAATAAGTAGCAGGGGGTGATTAGTGTTCGATACTGATGCCAAAAATGCAGTTAAAAAAATTTTTGTCTGTCTGTCTGTCTGTCTGTTTGTATGTTATTTATAGAAAAAAAAACTACTCGACGGATTTTAACGAAACTTAGTACAATTATTCTTTATACTCCTGGGCAGGTAATAGTATACTTTTCATCACACTACAATGAATAGGAGCAGAGCAGTGAAAGGAAATGTTGAGAAAATGGGAGAAGTTGCTTGATTTTTTAAGCTTCCGTCGCGTGTGCAGCCTTAATGGTTAGAGCTACATAGAAACTATGTATAACGGAAATATTCTACATAAAAATACACGAAAAATATTCCAAGAACGATTGCCGCGCTCGATGGGGCTCGCGGCGGCAGAGTATAAAAGGGGCGGGAGGCGAGCGCAAGCGTCAAGGCCGCCAACGCAGCGAAGGTCGCCCTGTTCCTGCTGCGTCCCCTATTTCGCGCCCGCCTCCCCCTCAACACAAAGCTGTCCCTCTACAAGATGTACGTCAGGCCGCACTTAACATACGCGACACCGGCCTGGTATGCCCTGGCGAGTACTCGCCAGCGCGAGATCTTGCAGGTGGTCCAAAACATCGTCCTACGGCGTGTTACCCAGGCTCCATACTGCGTTAGAAACTCAACACTTTACAGAGACCTTAAGATAGAGAGCCTGGAGGAACACATCGGCCGGCTCGCGTCAAATGCGTTCCGCCGCGCCGATGCATCAGACCACCCGCATCTCATCAGCATCGTCCCCTGGCATACCCGGCCGCCGGACGCAAGACGTCTGCCGAGGGACCTTCTTTCACCCCAAATTGACGCTTGAGCAGCTACCTTGGTCGCTGGTCGCTTACGCTGGGACTCCCTCGGGTAACCGAGGGTCCCACCTGGTTGAGCTGACCGCCCAGGTAGCACCAAGCTCACTGCTTTTGTTGCTGCCCCCAACCCTAGTTATGTCAAAATAGGCATCTCTAATTTTTCCACATGGGCCATAGGCACTAACCAATGACGCACCTATAGTAATGGGTGCCGTAAGATACTATGGCCAGGGGGCTTACGCCCTGAGCCGTTTCCCAGCTCCCCCCGGGTAGAGTTGGATGTCTGATTATTTGGCATGGGACATTCAATATTTGGCTGTTGATGCGTTCAGAGTGTTGAACTTTATTGACAGACAATAATTGTTATTTTATAAACCGTGCTTATCAGCGCGACTTTTTGTCTTTAAATAGTTTATTTTAATTTCTTTTGTTGTTATTTTCTAAATTAGTTTTAGTTTTGTTTAAATTCTTAACTATTAATAGTTCCTATTTTATTTCTTTTTAAGTAGATTTAGATTCGATTTTTAGATTAGATAATAGATAGATAGATTAGATTATTGTTAGATTTTTAGTTACTGATAGGTTAGTTTTGGGCATTTTATGTTTAGTTTTTTTTGTATTGAGTAGATAAAAGCGTAGGTAGGTACTTTTATTAATTATAGTATTCATAGGTATTTTTTATTTATTTTTAAGTGAAGTAGATATAGGTAGATATTGCCTACTATCACATACCTATACTGCACACGTGTTTTAGCTTTATTTTCATTTCTTTTTTTTTTGTACCTAAGTTGTAGGTAGGTAGGTACATATTTCTTAGTTTAATTCTATTAGAATATTAGGTATTTAAGTTTAAATAGGCACTTAGATTTATATTTTTTTATTATATAGCAGCTGTACTTAGAACATCTAAGGTTTTTTTTGTATTAGCATAGGTACTTTGATTAATTACAGTAGTTGTAGGTATTTCTTATTATTCATTTTTAAGTGAAGTAGGTAAGTGTAGATAGTATTGCACACGCATTAAGTATAGCTTTATTTTCATTTTTTATTCTTTTGTAATTTGTAGGTACCTACGTACATATTTATTATTCGATTAGAATATTATTTTAGTTTTAATAGGCACTTAGATTTATATTCTATTTATTATATACTTAGCTATAGTTAGGACCTCCGACGTAAGTTTTTTGTTGGGTAACTAAATAGAATTTAAGTTACCGTCGATAAAAAATAAAATAAACGATGCCACCTAAAAAACGACCATCTTTATCTCGAACTTCGAGTCAAGCTAGGAGAATGAGAATGACGCGTTCTCAAGAATCGGAAGAGGAAAGAGCACATCGGTTAAACTCTATGAGAGTTAGTGCCTCAACATCTCGAGCTAATGAAAGCTCTCCAGAAAGAGAGATGCGATTAGCAGCTGAAAGAGCGAGACGAGCTACAACACGGGCTTCTCAAAGCTCTTCTCAACGAGAGCTAAGGCGTTCCATTGACCGGGAACAACATGCGTTATCCCGAGAAGCTGAAACTGCTTTACAACGAGAATTGCGACTCACAGCTGACCGCGAACGGCATACATTATCTCGCGAGTCTGAAACCTTCACTGAGAGGGAATTACGGCTTACAGCTGACCGCGAATGTCATATTTTATCTCGCGAGTCCGAAACCTTCACTGAGAGGGAATTACGGCTTACAGCTGACCGCGAACGTCATATTTTATCTCGCGAGTCCGAAACCTTCACTGAGAGGGAATTACGGCTTACAGCTGATCGCGAACGTCATATTTTGTCTCGAGAATCTGAAACTTTTACTCAATATCAAGACCGTTTGACAAATGATAGGGTGCACCATAACATGATTCGATCTCTTGAAGATGAACATGAGCATGAACAACGACTAGAGTCGGGACGCGATTATTACAATTCTTTGAGACAAGAACAATTGATTACTTTATCTAATGAAAGATTAAGAATTGAAAATATTCGGTCGCTTGAAACAGAAGAACAGCGAGAGGCCCGTCTTACTGCAGATAGATTTCGACATGGTCTTAATGACTTAGATATACACGTGGTAGATCAATCTACAAATTCGGTGGCGTGGTCCGATAAATATAAAAGTGGGTTTGCTTATAACCTCACAATTGATTACAGATCATCTTCTGAAATAGGCTATATGAACGTAGTATGTTCCTTTTGTAATGCTTCGAAGTGGAGGAAGGAGTCTGCTGGTTTCTGTTGTTCTGGAGGTAAAATAAATTTGCCTTCGTTCGAAGACCCACCGGAACCTTTAAAATCACTACTTTTAGGGGAACATTTGCAATCCAAACAGTTTTTAGATAATATTCGCACTTATAATAGTGCATTCCAAATGACATCCTTTGGTGCTAAACAAATCTCAGAAGGCCCTTTCATGCCTACTTTTAAGGTACAAGGTCAGGTTTACCATTTGATAGGGTCCCTTTTGCCTGAAGAACAACCTAAATTTCTTCAAATATATTTTGTATCCGATTACAACGAACAGTCGAATATAAGAAATCAATATTTTCCGAATTTAAATACTGAACTCATTTCACAACTTCAGAACATGTTACATCAGGTTAATTCGTACGTATGCAGTTTTAAATCGGCATTAGAAGCCCTTTCTCAAGATGGTAATAACAATTATAAAATTGTTATAAATGCCGATAAGCGTCCAACTCAGGAACACCCTGGGCGTCATAACGTTCCATCCACGAATGAAGTTGCTGTAGTACTGGTCGACCAGGAATGTGATAGGCGTGATATCGTTATACGTTCCAGAGACAATCGTTTGCAACGTATTTTCGAAACCCACAGGACTTACGACAGTTTGCAATATCCTATGATATACTATCGAGGGGAAGATGGTTATAATTTCGCTGTATACCAAACCGATCCGCGCACAGGCGCACCTAATTATAATAAAAAGGTGTCATGCCTTTAATTATTTTATTGTTACCACCTGCAAGTGAGACGGAATAGATTGGTATACATTCAACGTTTTCGTGGCTTATTTAATCAGTTTATTGTTGACATGTACGCAAAAATTGAAACCGAAAGATTAGTTTATATACGATCTAATCAAAGGCAGCTGCGCGCTGAAGAATACGTGCACCTTCGCGATGCCATGCAGCAAGATAACGATACTGTGAATATGGGTCGTTTAGTTATTTTACCTTTTTCTTTTACTGGTGGTCCACGCTACATGCATGAACGTACTCAAGACGCTTTTTGTTACGTAAGAAAATATGGACGTCCCGACTTATTTGTTACTGTAACTACCAATCCCAAGTGGGATGAAATCACTCGGGAGCTTCTTGAGGGTCAGGCACCGCATGACCGCCATGATATTATTGCAAGAGTGTTTCATTTAAAATTAAAATCAATGATAGATCTTCTTACCAAAGATAACATTTTTGGAGAAGTATTGTGTTATATGTATAGTGTTGAGTGGCAAAAACGCGGCTTACCTCACGCACATATCTTGCTTTGGTTAAAAGATAAGGTTCGACCTAATGATGTAGACAGATTAATCAGTGCTGAAATTCCAGATCCGACTGCAGATCCCCTGTTATACGACATTGTTAAAACTCATATGATACATGGTCCATGTGGTGCATTTAACGCAAATGCTCCTTGCATGCAAGACGGTCGTTGCACTAAAAGGTATCCAAAAGCATTAGTGGATGAAACTGTAACAGGACATGATGGATACCCATTATATCGTCGCCGTTCAAGAGACAATGGTGGTTTTACTGTTGAAAAGCGAATGTCTGGACAACAGGTTACTTTAGATAATAGGTGGGTCGTTCCGTATTCGCCTGTATTGTCCAGAGCATTTCAAGCTCACATAAATGTAGAAATGTGTAATAGTGTAGAGTCAATTAAATATATTTGTAAGTACATTAACAAGGGCAGTGACCAAGCTACGTTTGCGTTAAGAAATGAACATGATGAAGTTACTAGATTTCAGTCAGGCAGATATATCAGCTCTTCAGAAGCTGTGTGGCGGATCTTAAGTTTTAATATTCACGAAAGATATCCACCTGTGACCCATCTGGATGTTCATCTGGAAGGCGGTCAACGTATATATTTTAACGCCGAAAATGTTACAGAACGATTAGAGAACCCTAGACAAACAACTTTATTGGCATTCTTTCGACTTTGCCAAACTGATAATTTCGCAAAGTCTCTTTTGTATGAAGAAGTTCCATCGTATTATACCTACGATAAACAACGAGGTGTCTTTAACCGTAGACGCCGAGGCAGGCCTGTAGATGGCGAGACAGGTATTTTCAAAGAACATGTTCTTGGTAGAGTGTATACTGTTCATCCTAACAACGCAGAGTGTTTTTATTTGAGATTATTATTACATACAGTGCGAGGAGCAACATCATTTATAGATTTGAGAAAAGTAGACGATGTTGTTTATCCAACTTATCATGCAGCTTGCCAAGCGCGTCATTTGCTTGAAAATGATCAACATTGGGATGACGCTTTAGCAGAATCCTGTGTTAGTGATAATCCACGACGGTTACGCCATTTATTTGTAACATTACTCACATTTTGTAATTTATCTGATCCTGTCCAATTATGGGAAAAATATAAAGAAAAATTTGCAGAAGACTTTCTTCGGAATTTATCTCACAATAATGAAGGCGCAACTAATGATAATTTTCGAGATCTGGCTATAAATCAGTGCTTATTAGCTCTTCAGGAAGACTTAACAGCAGTAGGCGGTAAATCACTTTGTGAATATGGTTTGCCAACGCCAACCTCAGTCGGAGAGGTTACCAATAGGGAATATTCCGCAGAGATTGGTTACAACCCAATGGAACTGCTGGTAACATTAGAAAACGGTGTCCCAATGATGACTGCAGAACAACGCTTAGTCTATGATCGCGTGTGCGAGAGTGTGCAGAATGATTTAGGAACAATATGGTTTTTAGATGCACCTGGAGGAACTGGGAAAACTTTTTTGACTAAATTAATATTAGCTTATGTTCGAAATCAGCGTAAAATCGCTCTTGCCGTGGCTTCATCAGGTATAGCTGCAACATTGCTACCAGGAGGTAAGACTGCTCACACTATGTTTAAAATACCAATTGATTTAGATCGCACGGAAAGTCCAACCTGTAGTATTTCAAGAAATAGCGACAAAGCTAAGGTATTGCGTGAGTGTAATTTAATCGTATGGGATGAATGTACGATGGCCCATCGAAAAGGAGTAGAAGCAGTAGACAGAACTCTAAGGGACATAAGACAAAATGATCGACCAATGGGCGGTATTACGGTTTTATTTTGTGGTGATTTCCGACAAACCTTACCGGTAATACCACGGGGAACCCGAGCTGATGAGATTAGGGCTTGCCTGAAAAGCTCTTATTTGTGGCGTGATATACAATCGGTGCATTTGACTATAAATATGCGAGTGAGAACTGGAGACAACGCAGATAATCGTGAATTTTCTGATACATTATTGAAGATTGGTGAAGGTACCTATCCACAACTACACCAAGGAAAACTTATTCTGACACCTGAGTTATGTTGTATAGTGCAATCCCAATATCTTCGGTTTACGGTGACATAACAATTATATTAAATAGGGACAATTCTTGGCTTTGCGAAAGGTCCATTTTGACTCCTCGCAATGACCAGGCATCTGAAATTAATAATAAAATACTGTCTAATATACAGGGAGAAAGCAAAGTTTATAGTTCAATAAATAGAATGGTTGATGAACAAGAAGCCACTAATTACCCGATAGAATTTTTAAATTCTTTTAGTATGCCTGGACTACCTTCTCATATAATTTGTTTAAAAATTGGCATACCGATAATTCTGCTCCGAAATTTAAGACCACCTCAACTTTGCAATGGAACTCGGCTAAAAGTAACCCAGTTGCAACAAAATGTAATCGAGGCTCAAATTTTAACAGGTTGCGGTGCAGGAGAAACTGTCTTTATTCCCAGAATTCCCATAATACCAAATAATTTTCCATTCCAATTTAAAAGAACGTAATTCCCAGTATCGGTGTGCTATGCCATGACTATCAATAAAGCTCAAGGGCAGACTTTTCGTGTTGCTGGAGTAGATCTCGGTGTTAGCTGTTTCTCGCATGGTCAATTATACGTCGCTCTTTCCCGGGTTAGCAATTCTAGGAATCTTTACGTTCACGTGCCGGACGGGTCGACTCTTAACATAGTCTACCCAGAAGCTTTGCGCTGAAACATTTTAATTTGATCTAAAAATATTAGCAATATATTATTTTAATAAAAAACAAGGAGTTACACGCTGACCGAGTCGTGGGTATAGCGTGGGTATATTATAATATTCTGCGGTTACTTATATTTTTCAACAGTTTTGTGGATTGGCATATTATATTACTATTGCCCTTCTAAAATACGAAAGTGAATCTGCCTGTTACGTCAAAACTATGAGGGAGGACATCTGCTAATTTTTTTTCGAAAAACGACGGAAACGCGGACGAAGTCGCGGGCAAAAGCTAGTATTTAATATTTTCATTTCTTCGCTCTGGTAAGATGGCAGATCGCGGCTTTAAACTCCGCCACTCAATGCACAATGCCTCAAATTCGGCGGAAAGTGAGGAAGGGAATGTAGTGTCCCACTGCTCACCAGGTTCCCAAGTTCCCTCTGCCTACCCTGCCACGTTACCATTATTAGAGATGCCACGAATATTCGGCTACTATTCGGTATTCGGCCTATTCGGCTACTTTTTTTAATATTCGGTATTCGGCCGAATAGCATGCAGTATTCTAATTATGGTAAAAATATATATGGCATTATTCAAAAACATATATTATTTAAATTACAAATGGTTCATTTTCATACATAAATTAATACTTAAGTGCTTAAAATCTGTCAAAGGTAAATTAAGATGAATGAAAACATTTTTTTCAGCATTTGTTGTTAGCAAGCGATTACACTTTTCTTCATAAACAAAAATTCCTTCTGGTAATATTTTCGCTGTAAGACACCCACGAGGCGATAGATAAATCTTAGCAAATTTTGCCAGATTAGATACAATTTTGCGTTTGCTGACCATTATTTGTAATGGTCTGCTGACCTGTTTAGGCGGACAGTTTTCAAAGAAGTATCAATCTCTTAAATTTAAAAAACGTATAAAAATTTTGAACGAAGCAGGATTTAAACCCGCGCATCTTGAAAATTCATCCAGCGCTCTGACCAACTAAGCCATTCGTTCTCACCAAGCTTCGTCGAAATTCTTATACGTTTTTTACAACTAATGTTGTTAGCATCGCTGTACGGAGATTTTTACAAATTTTCGAACCCACAGAATGCTAAACTACCCAAATAAAACTCGTAAGAATTATCGTTTGGCAAGAGAGAATATTATTTTATTTAATATTTTTACTAGTGTTTTAAAGATCTCTGTAGAGAGATTTTCAAGAGGCGCGGGTTCAAATCCTGCTTAGATCAAAATTTTTATACGTTTTTTAAATTTAAGTTTATTTTTTTTCTGTCCTCTCGTTTGTCACATTTTTTCTCTGTATTTTCTCTACTTACTTTGCCCTCTCCGCCGCTCTCGTACAAAGTGACTGAGACAAGAAGTACGTAATCATTTACCAATATTCGGCCGCCGAATATTCGGTGCTTCGGCCAATTACGTAGCCGAATATTCGGTATTCGGTATTCGGCCAAATCACTATTCGTGGCATCTCTAACCATTATATCAGGTACCTACTGTATATATGTCCATGGATGATAAAATAATTACTCTGGCTGATACTGGTTTCTTTTGTCTGTCTGATGCTGAAAAATAAATACTAAACATAGACTCAAGTCTTTCAAGTCTTTCAAGACTTGAGGCCTGTCGTGGCGCAGCGGCACAACAGTGTGACTGTAACCGATAGTTTCTGGGTTCGATCCCCAGTCGAGGAAATGAAATATTTAATATTTTCAATTTGAATATTTAATGTTTCATTTCTTCGCTCTGGTAATAAGGCAAAGCGCGGCGTTGAAATCCGCCACTCAACACGCAATGCCTCAAATTCGGCGGAAAGTGGGGAACGGGAGTGGAACGGAGTGTCATAACACTAGGTTTCACTTCCTTTCCCTCTGCCTACCCTGCCTAGTGCGGGATACAGCGTGAAGCTGAGAGAGAGTAAACATAGACTCAAATAATGCACTTATTTCTTTCATAACACCAAAAAGAAGTAGTAAAATATTTTTTATTGACATTTTAAATTGTTTTTTTTCTTTTTATTGCTTTTCTTTTTATTGCTTTACAAATACTGGTTTCATCACTGAATATTAAAAAATATTTATTAAATAAATGTGTCCTTTAAATATTTTCATAGTAGCATTTATTTTTAAATTAGCTTCTGCAAATCTGTGGAAGAACGGAATAGTGCATTATGATATAAATATCAAGGATTATGGTAATATGTGTATTAGAATTTATTATCTATATATATATATATATATATATATATATATATATATATATATATATATATATATATATATATATATATATATATATATATATATATATATATATATATATATATATATATATATATATATATATATATATATATATATATATATATATATATATATATATATATATATATATATATATATATATATATATATATATATATATATATATATATTAATGTTTTTATTTTCTTCGGTGCACTTACAAAGCACGGCGTTGAGTTTCGCCACTCAGAAGGGAACGGAACTGAGTGTCGTGACACTGGGCTTTCCCTCATCTGTATACGATGTGCGGGATACAGCGTGAAACCGTAAAAAAAATATATAACTTAGTTATTATTTTACAGACAGCCATTCCAAAGAGATTATTATAGAAACAATATCTAAAATACAAAATGAAATTTGCGTGAAATTCTTTTACACGCCATATTTTAATTCGACCGCTGAAGATAAACTTCTATATATAAATAATCCAAAGAAAAATCCACTCTGTTTGCCGTTACACCATAATTTTGATAACACGATTGTGGTAAGTATCAGTTTCGTTTGCTTATTTGGCTTCACGCGTTATCCCGCATTTTGCAGGATCAGAGAAATTAAGTGTTTACACTCCGTTACACTTGCACTTTCTGAGGCATGTTTAAGTTTTAACAAATAAAAACGTCCAATAATTTATGTTTTCTAAATAATTAATACTTATAATAAATAAAACGAGGCCTGTCGTGGCGCAGCGGCACAAGAGTGTGACCGACAGGTTCTGGGTTCGATCCCCAGTCGAGGAAACGAAATATTGAATATTTTCAATTTAAATATTTAATGTTTCATTTCTTTGCTCTGATAATAAGGCAAAAGCGCGGCGTTGAGTTCCGCCACTCAACACGCAATGCCTCAAATTCGCCGGAAAGTGGGGAACGGAGTGTCTTAACACTAGGTTCCCGGGTTCCCTCTGCCTACCCTGCCTCGTGCGGGATACAGCGTGAAGCTTAAAAAAAAAAAAAAAAAATCTGTATCTGTCCTCTGTCTGTACAGTACATGCAAGATATATTAAAATAAATCTTATAGAGGACGTTAGTTAATATAATAGGTCAGAAAGTGGTAATTTTCAAAATCTAACCTAACCCAAATAAAATTAGTAATTAAAACAGTGTAATGCAAGCGGGCGAAGCCGCAGGTCGCTAGTTTTTAAATAAATATAATTTAAAAAAAAAAATCTCCATTTCAGAACATGGAGATAGGTTACAAATGTATAAATGAGAAAGAAATAGCCAGGTACCTTGTGGACATGTTGAAGGCTACCATCGATCCGTACAGTGAGTATTAACCAATTTGAGACATTAAAATGATTATTAAGTATAAAACACTGTAAATAAGAACATTTTTTGAGGCCTGTCGTATTACAGCGGCACAAGCGCGTGACTGTAACCGACAGGTTCTGGATTCGATCTCCGGTCGAGAAAATGAAATATTAATTTAAATATTTAATGTTTCATTTTCTTCGCTCTGGTAATAAGGCAAAGCGCGGCATTGAGATACGCCACTCAACACGCAATGCCTCAAATTCCGCGGAAAGTGGGGAATGGAAGTGGAACGGAGTGTCTTAACACTAGGTTCCCGGGTTCCCTCTGCCTACCCTGCCTCGTGCGGGATACAGCGTGAAGCTGGAAAAAAAAGAAGAAAATATGTAACGTAGATACGGAAGATTCCAATTGGGTGTAAAAAGGGGTATTGTAGAGAGTAACAGCATTAACATTATCTTAGTTACATTGAACAGATAGTGAAACATCAGTATATGTATCAAGGCCGCTGTCTATGATCCCTGCTCCAAATACATGCCCGTGAACGCCGGCGTGCCCCAATGCTGCGTGCTGTCCCCTACACTATTTCGTACGCATAACAATGAAATGATGGAGGTGCATGGTTTTCTCGGAAAAACGTCGATCAGTGCCGAAATCAACTTGAGTCTTCCGTTTAGGCATCCTTTAAGAATGTCGATATGTGAGCTGACGAAAACCTGGTTCACTTCAATACCCAGAAGCCACAAGTCTGCGCATTAACCACTGAAAAACCTGATTGGTTGTATCTCCAGTTTTCGAGGGCACTCCCCTTAAAGCTCTAGCATCACTAAATTGAGCCTCAGTTTTATGAGCGAATGCCAGTATCGCAATCATCTGGAAAGCAAGGCTAAGTTGACCTCGAAGAAACTAGGGAGAGAGCGAGACAGTACTTCACGCCAAATCACCGTGTGGCCTTGTATAGGGCTCAGGTTCGGCCTCATATGGAATACTGTTCTCACCTCTGGGCTGGTGTACCCCAGTATCAGCTATACCATTTGATCACTTACAACGTAGAGCCGTTTGAATCGTTGGGGACACAATGATCTGTGAATGGCTTGATACTTTGGCTTTCCATAGAGACGTATCTTCGATGTGCGTTCTGTACCGCAATTTATTACGGAGAGTGTTTTGGACAACTGTTTGACTTGGTACCTGCCGCCGTATTTTCTATCGCACAGTATGTCGCAAGCTAAAGTACCATCCACATCATCTGGATTCGTGGCACTTCACTACTGTGTGGTTTTAGGAATTTTCTTCCCCACGCCACACGCCTGTGGACGGTCTACTCGCAGCAGTCTTTCAAGGTTGATATGACATGGGTACCTTAAAGTACCTTAAAAAGTGTGTCTACCTCAACCTTAAAAATCGGCAATGCACCTGTAGCTCCCCTGGTGTTACACGAAGTCGTGGTCATTAATTACTCACCATCAAATTCAAATATTTTTATCAAGCTTTTTTGAACATCAAATAATTTACTAAAGTTTACTGTCTTAAACCTGAGAAAAACCGTCTCAAAAAATCTTCACGCTGTATCCTTTATATAGCAGGATTGAGGAAACTTGGGACCCTAGTAGTAGACCCTACCCTTTCCGCGTATCAATCCAAAGAAAATAAACATATAAAATATTCATACTCCTGAGTGGGATCGAACTTACAACATTCACGTTAATAGTCACATGCTTACACTCTTGTGTCCCAACAGGCCCCTGTTTGACGAAGTTCTATCATCTTACATTAACTAGGAAATATTAATTTATTTATATCTATATAAATCATCAATAATAAATAATCAATAGTATAAATGTTAATAAAGAACATAAAAAAAAAAACACCCTTGGTAATAGTATAAATGTTAATAAAAAACATTAAAAAAAAAATACCGAAATTAGTTAAGTAAGTCAATACGACTGTACTAAAATACTTTTTTTTTGTGTATTTAGATTATTGTTATTATTATTATATGAATGATGCAAATGATGATGTGAGGCCTGTCGCGGCGCAGCGGCACATGCGTGTGACTGTAACCGACAAGTTCTGGGTTCGATACACACTCGAGGAATTTAAATATTTAATATTTCATTTCTTCGCTCTGGTAATAAGGCAAAGCGCGGCGTCGAGTTCCGCCACTCAACACGCAATGCCTCAAATTCGGCGGAAAGTGGGGAATGGAAGTGGAACGGAGTGTCTTAACACTAGGTTCCCGGGTTCCCTCTGCCTACCCTGCCTCGTGCGGGATACAGCGTGAAGCTAAGAAAGAAAAAAATATATGAATCATCACGTCGCTATTCCGGCATGTCGTATTGTACTTAATTTTGTATGTAATAGAACAAGTTTTAAGTTTATGTTGAAGTTATGTTCTGAAAAAAAATGAAATAAATTGTTGTCCTGACTGAGAATCGATTACAGAACCATCGCTTTTGCAGTCTGAGGGCTGCTTGGATATACCACGATGGGCAGAATAACAACTAATAAATAAATATTTCGTATTTCGGCCTGTAATAACAAGAATTTACATTTTTTATTTCAGGTACACAGATCAACAGCTTTGATTTAGTTCAAAAATTTGATAAATCGGTAAGTTTTACTATTAATTAATTTATATTTAGTATTAGCACAAGAGAAAGTGGGGAACGGAAGTGGAACGGAGTGTCTTAACACTAGGTTCCCGGGTTCCCTCTGCCTACCCTGCCTCGTGCGGGATACAGCGTGAAGCTATAGTATTAAAGGCCTGTCGTAGCGCAGCGGCACAAGAGTGTGACTGTAACCGACAGGTTCTGGGTTCGATCCCCAGTCGAGGAAATGAAATATTTAATATTTTCAATTTAAATATTTAATGTTTCATTTCTTCGCTCTGGTAATAAGGCAAAGCGCGGCGTTGAGTTCCGCCACTCAACACGCAATGCCTCAAATTCGGCGGAAAGTGGGGAACGGAAGTGGAACGGAGTGTCATAACACTAGGTTTCACTTCCGTTCCCTCTGCCTACCCTGCCTAGTGCGGGATACAGCGTGAAGCTGGAAAAAAAAAATGTGGCGATTGAGGCAAAACTGTGATACCCGCTTAAGATGTCGTATTAGGTATTTTCATTCTCGCTCTGGTTATAAGACAAAGCGTGCCAAAAAGTGTTGTTCGTACTTGTACTTGAGGAACACCGTTTCTTAAAATGTTCATGTAGGAGTCGTAAGTGTTTTAATAGAAACGGAGTATCAACATTAGGTTCCCTATGTACCCTACTACTTGTTGTATACAATATGAAGTTATAAAGCAAAAAATACAAAAGGTTTTTCCCATTCGAAATTAACAAACTCAGCTTCACGCTGTACCCCGCACATGGCAAGGTGAACTTGGGAACCTAGTATTGAGACACTCCGTTCTTCTTCCGTTCCCGACTTTCCGCCGTGTTTGAGGCATTGCGTGTTGAGTGGCAGAACTCAACGCCGCGCTTTGCCTTGTAACAAGAGCGAAGAAATGAAAACATTAGATATTTCGATTTCTTGAGTGGGGTTCGAACCCCTTGTCGTTTACAATCCATACTGCCGCTGCGCCACGACAGGCCACATATTACTGAAAATTTTGCAGTACTTTTTTGTCCACTTCAGGCTCAGGATGAATATACGTTAATATCAAAAAAAGATCGCAATTTCATAAATATGCATTACAAAGAGCATTGTGGGTCGATATCTCAACCACTGTTAGTACAGAGGCGGGTCACAAATATTACTGATTCCAAACAACTGAGCGAGGACAACCTATCATATTATGAAAGTAAATTATGGCCGCTTGGAATAGTATTGTATGGCGTCAAAGATGAATTACGTGAGTGATGTTACTATTTCTCTTGTACACTGTAACCCGTGTAGGCAGGGAAGGCAGAGGTAACTTGGGAACCTAGATAACAAAATATGTTGTTTCTTTCTTTCTTAGCTTCACGCTTTATCCCGCACGAGGCAGGGTAGGCAGAGGGAACCCGGGAACCTAGTGTTAAGACACTCCGTTCCACTTCCGTTCCCTACTTTCCGCCAAATTTGAGGCATTGCGTGTTGAGTGGCGGATCTCAACGCCGCGTTTAGCCTTATTACCAGAGCGAAAAAATGAAACATTAAATATTTAAATTGAAAATATTCAATATTTCATTTCCTCGACTGGGGATCGAACCCAGAACCTGTCGGTTACAGTCACACGCTTTTGCCGCTGTGCCACGAAAGGCCTCTATATATATGTTGTTCCCTTCCCCATTTAGATTACGTTCTTCAAGCGCCGCCCAATTTAGGAGATATTGCTTTTTGGCGGATCTCAACGCCGTTAGAATAACCAGAGAGAAGAAATTCATTCCCCTTCTTTGGGAATGGAATATACAACTGTTGCGTTTATAAAAAAACGTTATGTTGCTGTATACAACTATCTAGTATAATTATTAGTAGCTTCTTTATATCTCTCGATGTTTACTTTATTATAACCTTCACGCTGTATCCTGACTAAAAAAGAGAAAAAGAAAAAAAAATAGAAAAAAAGAGAGAAATTAGTATGTGTAGAGCTTGTTTTTTTTTTCTTTTTAGCGCTGTAGTTTTCTCATGGCAAAGTAGGCTAAGGGAACTCGGGAATCTAGTGCTAAGACACGTTGAATTTGAGGCATTTTATGTTGGGAAATGGAACAACGCCACTCTTTGCCTTGTTTACAGAGCAGAGTAATGGAAATATTTCATTTCTTTGAGTGGAGACAGACCCCGCAACATATCATGTGCCCTTGCTCCTGCGCCATGACATACGTTATTTCAAATAATATAAAAAGATATATTCTGAATAAGAGTGAAATTTAAAACTATTTTTTTCACCAATAATACAGGAAACACCCCTAATTATGAAACTCTTAAAGAATCCATAGCGCTAATAGAACTGTCCACTTGCGTGATTTTCCAAGAATTTGTCCCTGATGATGAACTGGAAGCGAAAAGCTATGTTTGGTTTGATGATGAGGGCATTGATATGCCCAATCTTGGATTTTTTGAAGGTAAACAGGTAAGTTGAAGGTATAGAGGTAAGTTTTCTTTAACTTCACGCTGTGTATTTCTGCCCCATGACATGTTTTTAGAGGTATGTAGGTAAGTGAATTATTTATTTTGATTTCTGGAGGCAAATGTTAAATTTCAATTCATGGAGGCAAAAGTTGGTAAAAGACAAGTGGTTTCACTTTTAAAAACACAGCAAAGGTTGCTCCATGGCTTTCACATTTGGCGCTATCTGCTATTCAGAGAGAACTCTGACCCTGCTGAAAAATATTATCCTGCACCTACTTAAAGTTAGAAGAGAAAAGAGAAATTACAATATTCAATACACATATACTTTATCTAAAATGATATTATAGTTAGTACCTTTTTGTTATAAATTACTCTCCAGACTGAAATTATTTTAAGATATGTAGGGAACGGCCTCTGCCTATCCCGCTAAATACGAGATAAAACGTGAAGCTATATAAAAACCTGTCTTATTCCCCAGCAAATTAATCTGAGTGCCTTCGTCCACGGAGCTGCCGGCCATCAAGACCATGTACCGAACAATCTGATGAGGATCCTTGGTATACATATGATGTCCAACAGATACGACAGAGACAATTATGTTGTTATTAACTGGGCCAACGTGGAAAGCGGTAAGTTCCTTTATTTTAGGTTCCCACTGTATCCATAGGGAACCTCGTTTTAAGATACTAGTTTTTCTCACACCGGTGAGTTTTTGAGTTTTTGTTTGGTGAGTTTTTGAGTTTTTGTTTTTTTCTTGCTAGCAGAAGGATGAATTGATTATACGATATAATTAATTTCTCTTGAATTGGAATTAAACTCGCGTTTCGCAGTCACAAGCTGAGCCATTCCGCCACAATTGTCTATTCTGTTCCTTCCTTCTTTCTAGCGGCTATGATCAAATAGATTTTACGTACGTTTTGTGTACGATTTGTGACCTATTGCAATTGTAGGTAAGTACAGGAGACTCACCCTCATTTCCCCACTCATCGTATTTTCTTTTTAGTAGAGCAGAGAAAATGGGTGGGATTCCAACCTTAAGAGAATTTTATCAATTTTTGATGCCTTTTTGACGCCGAGAAGGCATCAAAAATTGATAAAATTAAATTGTAGTCCATTCAAAGGTATTTACTCTCAGATTCACGCTGTTTCCCGCAAATGACAGAGTAGGCAGAGGGAACTTAGGAACCTAATGTTAAGACACTCCGGTCCACTTCTGTTTCCCACTCTCTGCTAAATTGGAGGTATTGGGTGTTGAGTGGCGGAACGTAACGCTGCGTCTTTGCCTTATACCAGAGCGAAGAAATAAAAATATTAAATATTTCAATTGAAAATATTAAATACTTCATTCCCTCGTGTTTTTTAGTTTAGTTTATTAGTTTACTATTTTTTTTATAATTTCTTTTTCTATTATCCTCGTTAAGATGTGAAGTACATATGAGATGGATTTCTTTGTATTTTCTAGGTAAAGAACAGTATTTGGAAAAAACGCCGGAAGCCGCCTGGCTGGTACAATTTCCATACGATTTTCACAGTATCACACACGCACCTTCGAACTACATGTGTAGTGTTTGTGAGCTAGGAGCTGCTACTGTGAAGCCTATACAGGTGAAATCTCATTATATTTTCATTTTAGCTTCACGCAGTATCCCGCACGAGGTAGGGTAGGCAGAGGGAGCCCGGGAAACTAGTGTTAAGACACTCCGTTCCACTTTCGTTCCCCACTTTCCGCCGAATATTATATTTATTTTTATATATTATATATATATTTCCGAATTTGAAAGATAATACGCAGCGTTGAGTTCCGCTTACCGCAGCGTATGACTATATAGGCTGTGGCTGTGGTTTCATACCCCACTCGGGAAAATGAAATTTCTTTGCTCTGGTAACGAGACAAAGCGTTCTTGAGTTACGGTTACACTCAACACGAAATGTCTCAAATTCGACGGAAAATGGGCAACGGAGTGTCTTAACACTGGGTTCCCAAGTTTCTTCTGCCTAAACCCTGGCTGTGCGGGATACAGATGATATAAAAAGTTATTTAATATATATTTTCCACTTCAGGACCATCTCTGGCAACGCACTATGACAATGGGTCACGTCACTAAACTAAGTGAGACAGACAATCAGCAAATTAATATATTATATAGTAAACAATGTACGCACAGACTAACGAAATAGAATTGTATTGATTATGTTAATTATTTTTTTCTTTTTTTTTTATACTAAATTATACCTTAAAACTAGCACCCGGATGACCGGGCTTTGGAGATTTATTTGATTTAATTTGAGGCATTGTGTGTTGAGTGGCGGAACTCAACGCCGTGCTTTATCTATCTACCAGAACGGGAACACTACAGTTTACAAATATACATTAATCGAAATCCAAACCGTTTGCAATATAAATTTGCTTAATTTTTTTTTAAAGAAAATGATGAAGAAAAAATGGACAGATTTATTTTAAATAATATTAAAATATCATTATATTATGTACTTCCTTAAAAAAACCAAATAAGGCAGAACGATGTTGAGTTTCGCAACTCAACATGCAATGCTTCGAAAATTCCATGATAAATGGGAAATTTTGGGAACGAGGTGGGCATAGAATATCTTAAATTAAGTGCCCTGGCTCTCCCAGCACAATCTTGTATGAGCGGGATATAGCTTGAAGGTAAAGAAAAGCAGTTGGGCAAAATGGCAGAGTTGGGCAAAAGGGCAGAGTTGGGCAGAAGGGCTATTTTCTAGGCATTACTTATTAAATAGTGAAAACATATTTTTTGTGTCTTATTACCAGAGCAAAAAAATAAAAATAATTTACACCCCTGAGTGACAAATCAGCAACAAAATCTACTAACTATACTTAATAAATTCCATCAAAATGTGTTCAGTCATTTTATTACATACAAATACAAGTGTACAATGAAAGATAAATTAATAATAAAATATTACATAATTTATTTCAAGTCACATAACCAATTCTTTAGTCCTTAAATTACATATTTAAATTAAAAAAAAAAACATTTTTATAAAAAATATCATGTTTATAAAAAAAATACATGTTCATACAAAAAAAATGGAGAATTTTTTTATCTGAAATAATTAAAAAAAAAAGTATTATTTAAATAACATTTTATAAATAAATCAATTCAAAATGAAAAAAGTTATTTTTAAATTAACTTAAAAAAAATAAATCCATTTAAGTTAAAAACCAATTGAATTTAACAAAACATATTTCCCACAAATCAAATCAAACAACAACTTATAATACTTATAATACAATATATTTACTTAATTTACAAAAAGAAAAACGAAGGGAACCTGGGAACCTAATATGTAGCCACTATTTTCCTCAAACACCGCCTAATTCTCAATACCAAGCGTAACTCAACGCCGCGAGCCTCCAAAACACTGTAATAACTGCCAATGCACTTTGACAGCCTGATATTTTTTTATTAATAAAAAAATAAAAAACAATTATTGCGAGGCCTGTCGTGGCGCAGCGGCACAAGCGTATGACTGTAACCGACAGGTTTTGGGTTCGATCCCCGGTCGAGGAAATGAAACATTAAATATTTATATTGAAAATATTATTTCAATATAAAATATTTAATGTTTCATTTCTTCGCTCTGGCAATAAGGCAAAGCGCGGCGTTGAGTTCCGCCACATAACACGCAATGCCTCAAATTTGGCGGAAAGTGGGGAACGGAAGTCGAACGGAGTGTCTTAACACTAGGTTCCCGGGTTCCCTCTGCCTACCCTGCCTCGTGCGGGATACAGCGTGAAGCTAAAGAAAAAAATATTGCTATTACATTTAAAATAAATAAAATTATCTATTAAATTAAAGTCTATATTAAATTAACTGTAAAAAAAAAATAGTTTAAGAGTCCATTTTTTTTTTACACTAATAAAAATAATACTAATGGAGATCATACCATCATCTTACTTATATATTTTTTTATGTTAAAGTTTGTATGTATGTTTGTTGCACTTTCAATTACTGAACAGTTTAAGATGTAACTTTACAATAATATAGCTAATATATCCGAATAATACATATATAGATTATAATTTATGTACTTTGTCTATAACTATAACTTTAAGCGGGCGAAGCCGCGCGTTTGTCACTAATTCACACAATCACTTGATGACTTTCCAAATGTTTAACCATCTCATGTTTACTGTTCACTTTTAAACCACAAAAATCACAAAAAATAACATTTTTTTTCTTTTTTCCATTTTTTTTGTCGCAATAATCACATGTTTCTTTGTCGAATATCGACGAACACACAAAACAATATCTGATGGAATCGATTTCGGATATCAATATCGATTTTTCACTCGCCTTTGACTCGTTATTCGATGTTAAAATCGATATTTCATCATTCTTTTCTGATTTCATTTCATTATCGATATGAACCTTCTTGCAATGTTTGTAATAATCATTAATTTTGCCGCCATCTTTTATTTTGTCATTCTTCCGCTCAACGGGAAGCATAATTTTCAATTCGTTAATATCATTATTTGTTTCATTATTAATGATTTTGTAAACTGTTACGTATTCAACATCGTCGTCTTTTGAATTGGAAACTTCATTAAATTGTGAATGTTTTGTATAATCTGTTTCATTTTTAATGATTTCGTCGAAAACACTCATGTCTAAGTATTCAGCTTCGTCTGTTTGTTTATCACTTTTATTTGAATCTATTGATATTCTTCTACTTTTGTCGTTTTCTTTTGTGTCTTTCTCGTTTATTTCTCTTTCCTCCATATCTTTCATTTCTATTTCTACTTCTTTCGTTTCATTCTCTATCATTTTTCTTTCTTCCATATCTTTCATTTCTATTTCTACTTCTTTTGTTTCTTTCTCTTTTATCTTTCGTTTTTCTGCATCTTTTATTTCTATTTGTATTTCTTTCGTTTCTTTCTCTTTTATTCCTTTTTCTTTTGTTTCTTTTCTTTCCTTATTTGAATCTAAATTAGTTTCGTTTTTATCCTCGATAGGTATGTCCATATTTTCTAGATGGTCCAATATATCATCTTCTATGTCCGATAACTTGAAACTATCTGAATTTCGTTTCTTTTTACATTTTTTAACTAATTTAGTTTTCTTGTTTCTTGATTTCAATTTAGTTTTGTTTTTCGTTTTGATTATTTTTCGCTTTTTATCTTTTGTTTTTTGTATATTTTTCTTTAATTTAGCCGAGGGTTCCGCGTTATTTCTTAACAAAAATGCACAATTTGAATTGACAGTTACGGAATTATCGGTATTTTCAGGTTTTTGGATTAAATTACTTTCTAATTTATTTTCTTTATTGGTTTTGCTTTTGATAATATTATCCAATACAATTTCTAACTTGGAACGTTTCTTTACAAATGTTTTATCATGATTTTGTATATTGTTTTCTATTTTTAGATCTAATTTCAGACTTGTCAAATCTTCTTTGGCTTTTTTCTCTATTTCTTTTTGTTCTTGTCTTATTTGTTCTTCGAGAATTTGAGTTTTGACGCTTTTTTGTTCGAATTTTTGTTGCGGTCTGGAGAATATGGCCTCTGGAAAGTTATTTTTTTTAAAACTAAATAATATAAATATAAATAAGTGGAAACCAAAACTTAGCAAACTATTAATATAGTAAAATGTTAATATTTATTTCAAAAACTTTTGGTGGCCCTATTTAATAAATATATTAAATTGAAGCCCGTCATGGCACAGGGTCTAACATGTGACTGTGACGACAGCTTGTGGGATCAATTCCCACTCAAAAAAAGTAAAATATGTTGTATTTCCTATATAAACTACTCACTCAGCTTCACGCTGTATCCCGCTCACGGCAGGGTAGGCAAAGGGAACTTGGGAACCTAGTGTTAAGAAACTCCGTTCCAGTTTCGTTCCCCACTTGTAGCCGAATTTGAGTCATTACGTGTTGAGTGGCGGAACTCAACGCCGCGTTTTGTCTTGTGCCAGAGCTGAGAAATGAAAACATTAAATATTTAAGTTGAAAATATTAAATATTTCATTTCCTCGAGTGAGGAGCGAACCCACAACCTGTCGGTTACAGTCACACGCTTGTACCGCTGCGCCACGACAGGCCTCATATCTATATAAACTTAATATATTTTAAACTATAAACATTTATTTATTTAATATTATTATTTTTTCTTTTTGGTAACAAGGCAAACCATACCCGCTTAAAGCCTCAAAAATTCACCAGAAAAAGGTGAACACGAGTGTTTTAGTAATAGGTTCCCAGGTTCCCACTATCAAATGAAGCTACAATTACCTTCTATATAACCATCAGGCGGATCCTCCCACCATACCGGACTGGGACATGTCAGAATTTCCAATAAATCTTCCTCGTCTAAACTTTGACTGTCTTCTATAACTTTTATCATGTCTATTATAGAAATTTCCGTTTGTTTATTTTTTAGTTCGTTTGAGGAATTTGAATTATGCCTTTGTACTATTAATGGTATTTCTGAAAAAAAAATGTTCTTTTATTCAATAAAAGAATTGTTTATTTTAAACTAGAATAGGATTATTGTTATTTTATTGATATTTGATGTTTCAATGAAAATGTTAGGGTTGTGGGTTCGGTCCCCACTTTAGGAAATTGTAATGTATATAAACATTTTGAATTTCTTCACTCTGGTAACAAGGCAAAGTGTGTCACATGGCAAGAGTACTCTTGCCACTTGACACACAATGCCTCAAATTCATTGGAATGGGAAATAAAATGAGAAAACAGTGTCTAACACAAGGTTCCCATGTTCCCTCTGTCTGTCCTCCCTGCTATGTGTATGAAACTTAAAAAATATACAAATTTAAATACTGGACGTTTTTCAGTTTAGTTACACAGATTAATTGTATAGATGCAGTTCAATCTAACTATATTAAACAATTGTGATTAATAACATATAGTATAAATGCCTTAACATTAGGTTCCCAAGTTCCCTTCACCCTACCATGTTGGGGTACCGTGATGTTGAAAAAAATATCGTATAGCCTAACAAAATCTTGCACTTAACACTTATATATTTGTTTTTTTTTTTAAATTTTGAGAAAATCAAGTAAACCAGAACTTAATAGATAAAAATTTGATTATAATCAAAATAAAAAGGGTCAGACATTTTTAGATGTGAAATATATTTATTTCTTATACTGTATCTGTATAAATTATTAACATTGTTAATCATAAATTTATATAATATTTTAATTGTGCTGCGGCACAGGCAGTAACCAACAGGTTGTAGGTTCTATACCCACTCAAGGAAAGGAAATATTTTCAATTTAAATATTTAATGTCTTCATTTCTTAGCTCTTGTACAAGGCAAAATGGGGCACTGAATTTCACCATTTGATACACAATGCCTTAAATTTGACGGAAAGTGGGGAGTGGAAGTGGAACGGAGTGTCTTAACACTAGGTTCCCAAGTTCCCTCTGCCTACCCTGCTATGTGTAGGGTACAGTGTGAAGCTAAGTGAATGTAGTGTATTATTTTTTCCGTTTGGTGCAATGCCCTAATTTCAGAAAGTATTGTTTTTTATTGAAAAAAAATGAAAAATACCTCTTTTTCATTATATAACCTATTACAAAGGACTTTAGTACTAATGACAAATTCATCAAAACATTCATTATTTAAATTACAACTAGAAACATCCAATCCCCAAAAGAAGAAACAAAACTCAAAAAAAATAATTATTAAATATTTTTAAATGAAATGTTTAATATGTTCATTTCTTCCCTGGCAACAAGACACATAGTGCTTTAAATTAAGTGAAAAGGGAAGGGTTTAGGGAACGTAACGGAGTATCTTAACACATCCCAGGTTCCCTCAGCCTACCCTACTATGTGTAGGATAAACTATGAAGTTGCTTATAGCTTAAAACTGCCACCGAGTCGGAAGGTAGTGCTGAGAAGAGCTGGCAAGAACCTCTTTTTAATGTTAGTGATACAATTTAATGATTACATAGATAGCAGCATGTTTGCTTGTAAATATTCTGTCTTAATCAGTATTACTTCATAGTAACCTAGTGTTGAGACACTCCATTGTATAACACTAAATATGAGGTATAGAGTGGCGGAGCTCAACACTGTGCCTTACATTTATTAAACAATAGGACACATAACACATTAGCAAACTCTTGTAATTTATTTTTTTAATATCAATTATATATATTGGTGTTGAAAAATATATTAAAAAAAAAAACAATTTTAACTACCTTTTTGTGGTATTCTTAGTTTTCTCTTATTGCAACCTTTGATTCTGCCGATAACTTTGTAACTATGTCTCGGTACAAGCATGATTTTTTTACTAACAATTTTCCTTTTAAGTTTATCAGCGTAGATCTCATTTTTTTCTGCCGTATCTATTTTTTTTATCTGTTTAATCACTTTTTTGTCATTTGAGGCATTGTTTTTTGTTGTTTTTTGTTTTTTCCCATTGTTTGTTGTGTTTGCTTGTTCTTTTTCTAATAACTTTTGTTTTGATTTGAACCTTGTGACAATCGTTTCTACGGGCATAGCTCTTGGCTTTTTCCTTTCTGGTTTATTTGGTTTTAGTGACATTTTGATGTTTCTGGAAATCATATAGCAGTGATAAAATTAGTAAGCTAATACTAAATTTAAAGTTAAAATTTATACATTAATAGTTTGTATTGAAATTCAATAATTTGTTCTTATATCATTATTTTATATATTTTTTTTGAATTTATATAGGTATACAATAACTTTTCATGTATATTTAAAATAAAGTTCAGCATATGTGTATGTATATACAAAATTGATTTAACACAACTCATTTAGTTCGTAGAGGTTGTTGAAAATGGTACAAAATATAGCTTTTAAATGAAATTATTGCGTAAAATTCCAAAAAAAAAACATAAAAATTATATAAACTGATACCTTTAATTAAATAACGTATTATCCAAAAGTACATTAGAATGGACGTTTCAATGATTTCAAATGCGAATTACGACCAATGTTTCAATAATTGTACAAAATATTATATATTTATGTTATTTTACCTGTTATTTATATTACCTTTAATAAATTACGTTGTGGAATGCTCAGAATAATATAAAAGCGACCTTCACCTTTACCGAAAAAAAATTCGCTGTTACTGTTTAATTTGACCCAATTTAGTACTTAATTTGTTAGTAGAATTAAATTTTATAAATATTTCATTAGTTTTATAATATGAATTATAAGTTATTGGTTTAATTTAGATGAAATTACAATAAAACGGTATATAAGCGTAACGCTTAAAAAAAGTACCTTCTTAAAGTGAGATTATTATTATTTTAGATGGCAACATTATGAAGTGTCATTGGGTGTGAGTTAGAACTTTGTCATAGTAAGTTGTTATTTAAAAGATATTTTTATTGATAAAAACTTGTATTTTGTAGATAATTTGGATTTAAAATTGAATGTGGTATGATAAATGATTATTTTTATATTTTTCAAATAATATTTTGGTTATTTGCATAATGGAAGAGTTAATGTTTGTACAAATAAAAACAGAATATATAAAATAATAAAAAATCATAAGACATTTATATGAACAAATGTATTTACCTTGTTTTGAAAGATTTAGTAAAAAAAATTAACAATTTTCATAGTAATTACATATTATGTAAACTCTTAATTTTATAATTGAAAAAATTGTTGCCAGTTCGATGAGATGCTATTTATAGATTACTAGCAACCCATCCGTGGCTTCGCCTACTTAAATTGGACTATTCTATTCACCAATCTTAATGACTATCTTGTTAAAATTAAACGATCGTTAAATTACATTAAAAAGTAATATTTTAGTTAAATTAACAAAAAAATATAGCAATTTTGTTGAACTAAATATTAGATTAGCGTGTTCAAACAGATGAACATTTTAAAGATCATAAGATTTCATTTTATTTATCTTTCATATATAGACAGTGATCGGCTATAGATTTTTTACAAATATAGACTAATAGTATACCGTAGTATTTATAATATATATTTATAACATGAAATTCAAGTAAGCAAGATTTTTTTTCCAACCAAAAGGTAACTTGGGAATCTAGTATTAAGATACTCCGTTCCGTTCCCTTTTTTCTGCCGATTTTGGAACATTGCGTGTAGAGTAGCGTTGATTACTAGAACAAAGCTTTAAAGGTGTTAAATATACATTTGAATATATTAAATATTTTAAGATTTTCATCGAGATTACTTCAAGCCTCGGCACGGACCCACAACCTGTTGTTTATAGCCACATGCTTATACCCCTGCGCCATAATAAATTGTATAACATTAATGCTATTGAAATAATATAAGTAAGTAATAATTGTTTTTAATAAAAGCCATATCATTTTTTTTTTATTTATATTTCAATACTTAGCGCTATATTTTTAGTAAATAGACACGTAGTCCAGCCTTTCTAGTTTTTCTAACCTTCTATTTTCTAACGTGCTCATAGCACTGAACAAAATTTACTAAGGCACTTTATTTATATATCTAAAGGTTAAGTCAGGCTGCAAGAAATTTACTATAATTATCACAAAGAATAAAAAAAAACTTAAAGATTCTTTTTCTTCTATATACTGTATGGACAATACTGCACGACGATTACGTGTGCTCAAAATTTTGAAAAATCGTATATTAACTTATGATTTAAAAGTAAACACGTAATATTGTATTGAATTTAAGGATTTAAGACGATCCAGTTAAAGGACAGTAAATGTAAAACAGAAAGGACACTGGCCTTACAATTTTACTAACACATCGTTTTTTTTTTAATTTTAGCCAAATCTTTTAAAACCTAAGTTACATAGATTGTTTTATTTACCTTTTATTCTTAATTTATAAGAAAAGATGGTCATTTCTTTTTTTAATTTAATAATCTAAATAATTTTACATCTGTATTTTACTTATAAATTTGACAGCTGTTAACGTCAACATTAGTTTTATATTTATTTTTACGTATACTTTTATTTTGCACGATTATTTTATTATTATTATTATTATTTGTGATATGTTTTCTTTACTACAAATCTTTTTTATGATTTAATTTTAACATCATTCTTTTGTTTATTTTATAATTTATTTTTGTGACGCAATGACAAAGAAAACAGTTGTGGGAAAGAAAAAGAATTTTTGTAAACATTGCAACAAAACTGTTGCAGGTAGCGCTTATAAGTTTAAATCCCATTTATTTAGACATGACGCTGTTCAAGCGAGATTTAAATGTGAATTTTGCTCCAAAGAGTATTTCAGATCTGATATATACATCAGACATATGAAAAGCCACTCGGGAAAGCGAAACGAAAAACGTTTCATATGCGATTATTGCGAACGAGGTTTCTTAAATAAATACAATTTGATTGCCCATCTTAAGAATGTCCATGACGAGCCCATTCAGTCCAAGGTTAAGTTCCCGTGTAAGGCGTGCGGTGTAACGTTTTGTGAGAAACGAATTTTAGACAAACACATAAGGAAAATACATTTCAATACTAATGTTAATGGTGAGCCGTCCCATTTTGGTAAGCTAGTAAACGAAAGTTGGATAGAAAAAGCTGTAAATGCCAACGCTTGTGTAGAAATAACTAAAGTAAATAATAATGTTATAACTATAAAAAAATGTTCAAAAGTAAATGTTTGTGATATAAAAACTGAAATGAAAAGTGAAGATTCTTCATATAAAGAAACAATGCAATGTATGGATCAATATTCGAAAGCAATATGTGATTATTGTAAAAAGGAAATGGTTAAGAAAAGCCTCAAGTGTCATATAAGGGAGCGTCACATTAACGTTAGAAAATTTTCATGTGACAAATGCAATAAAACTTTTAAGAGGCACTATCAGAAGTTTGATCATAAATGTGGCATGAAAAGGAAAAGGAAAGTTTGAAACAAGTACATTACTTAAGTAATGAATTATTTTGACTTCCTCTAGTTAGAAAAGAGAGTGTGGCAAAAGTATTTTATGGATTCATCTTCACCCTGTATCCTGCACACGGCAGGATAGGCAGAGGGGACTTGGGAACCTAGTGTTATGACACTCCGTTCCATTTCCTTTCCCCACTTTACACCAAATTTGAAGCATGGCGTTGAGTGGTGGAACTCAACTTTACCTTATTACCAGAGCGAAGAAATCAAACATTAAATATTTAAACTGAAAATATTAAATATTTCATTTCCTCCAGTGGGGATCGAACCCACAACCTGTCGGTTACAGTCACACGCTTGTGCCGCTGCACCACAACAGGCCTTGATATATTTTATACATAATGTTACAATATTTAAATAATTATATACATATTAAGTGTAAGTATTTTTATAATTAAATCATGTTCTTCCACAAAAACTATTGTTAATCTTTCATATTTTACTTTGTATGGACGATAAGCCTGTAAGATGTACGTCTCACATTTACTGTTTATAGAGAAAAGTAGTATTGAATGTAAATTGACGAAACATTTATTTGTAAATTGTTGATATATTGTATACAATTTTAATAATATTTTCTAATGTACCAAAGTATGTAGGTAATATATTTAGGTCATTTATATAAAACAAAGTAAGCAGAACAAGTGTAATGTATGATACTTAATTTCAGATATATTAGTTAGAGAATTAAGTATAACGAAATATATATATATATATATATATATATATATATATATATATATATATATATATATATATATATATACATATACATATACATATACATATACATATACATATACATATACATATACATATACATATACATATACATATACATATACATATACATATACATATACATATACATATACATATACATATACATATACATATACATATACATATACATATACATATACATATACATATACATATACATATACATATACATATACATATACATATACATATACATATACATATACATATACATATACATATACATATACATATACATATACATATACATATACATATACATATACATATACATATATATATATATATATATATATATATATATATATATATATATATATATATATATATATAATGTTCTAATGCATACATATAAGAATTGTGTGGGTTCAATTCCCAATGGAAACAATGTTTATTGACATTTTAATATATTAGAAGTAATAAGAATGTACGACTGAATTTATATTACATTTTTTTTAATTTGTTTATTGACATGGTTATATATATTAAGTATAAAATATAAGAATCGGAATTACACACACTTCCATTTGTTGTATTATTATGGCTTGGTGGGCAGAGGGAACTTGGGAACCTCGTGTTAGGACAGTCTATTCTGTTTTTTTTTACTTTTTGAGGCATTTGATATTTTAATTTAATGCATTGCGTGTGGAGTGGCGGGTTTTAACTTCGCGCTCTGCCTTTGTTACCAGAGGAGAAGAAAATATTAAATTCCCAGGAATGGGTATCAAACTAAAGACCTTGGCTATGGCGCACCTCATTGTAAACATGTAAACTTTGTGACAATAATGTATTATGGTATCGACCTGGTCTGATGATGGCTGAGGAAACTTGGACTGGTCTAGCAAACATTAGCTTGTTTTTTTTAGTATTTTAAACTATTAATTTTGTATTAAGACAAGATGCGGGGTTGAATTACGCATTTTTTTTTAAAATTTGGTTATATATTTATTTCTTTTAAGCATGATCTTGTTTTCTTATATATGTTTTGATTGTAATTCATATTATCATAACTGTTGGGTTATTATTTATTGTGTAAGTTAAATTATGGGAACATTTTTTTTTTTTTAAATTGTAAGTGCCTTATGATACAAATGTATAAAATTTTTGTAAATATACAGATTAAAAATATATATATGTACATTCTTATTATAAATTAATTTTACTTACCTTCACACTGTACGCTCTTAGCCAGAGTCAACAAGATCACATAGGGGCAATCTGTAGTAAAGACATACCATTCGTTTCCCAATTTCCGCCAGATTTTAGTGGCGTTGCCTTACTGGATCCTTAGATATGAAAATATTTTCTCACCTCGAGCGGAAATCGAACCGACATCCTGTCGCACACTTTTGCTTGTGTGACGACAGAACTAATGTTTTAAAAACAAGAAGTTTTAACATATTTTTACTATGTTTTAAAGTGTTATTCCACACTTAGGACAGAAAATACTAAACTTAAATTTAAAAAGCGTATAATTTTTTTTTTCCTGCTTCGTTCAAAAATTTTATACGCTTTTTAAATTTAAGTTCAGTATTTTAACATATTTTTTTACATTAATATGAGGGCTTTTCTTTTAATCTTCTTTAAAAAGAAAAAGATTTGATAAGTATCAGGCATAGGCATGTAGTTATTTATATAATACTAAAATAGCTGCGTAGCCTACTTTTTGCTGCACAATGTGATCTACCTTTCATTAAAAGTCTCATTAAAATTGGTTAAGCCAAAACAAACTATTTTTTTTTCAGGTCTGGTCTGTTCTGTAATCCAATAGCAAGCAAATAAAATGTAGCTGAGGCCAAAGAGGCCTGTCGTGTGACTGTAACGACAGGTTCTGGGTTCGATCCCCAGTCGAGGAAATGAAATATTTAATATTTTTAATTTAAATATTTAATGTTTCATTTCTTCGCTCTGGTAATAAGGCAAAGCGCGGCGTTGAGTTCCGCCACTCAATACGCAATGCCACAAATTCGGCGGAAAGTGGGGAACGGAAGTGGAACGGAGTGTCTTAACACTAGGTTCCCGGGTTCCCTCTGTCTACCCTGCCTCGTGCGGGATACAGCGTGAAGCTGAACAAAAAAATGTTGCTCCAAAAAGTTTAAATGAAATTTTATTTAGAATGTATATACTTTAATATCATTATTAAATATAAAATAGGCATATATTAGAGCGCAGGAGAGTGTGATTGTAAATGCAACGGATTACCACTCAAGGGCGATGACATAAAATTAATTGTACTATCCCATTTTCTTGTTCTGTTAACGGAACTAGTCACGGCGTTAAGTTACGCCACTACTTTAGGCATGATCTCCAGGTTTCAACGGAAATTCGGAAACGGATTTTAATCTTAATGGCAACGGAATGTTAATGGAATTCTTTTCACACTAATTATACCAATAATCAATCAAATTCTCGTCCTGTATATATTTTTCACGTATCTTACTACAACTTGACATGTTTTTCGAAACTTTTAATAAATTATGAAAATCTCTATTCTTCTCTTCTTCGGTCTTCTTCTTCTCTTCTTCGGAGCTTCTTCCGCCGCTTTCAAAATAATAATGTAGGCCATTCGGTAATAATTTAGATATTTTTGAGAAGTTTTCATTAACTTCTTCTCTTTTCTTTTTATTGTTAAGTAAATTCAAACTTAACGGTTCGTCGTTGTCGATCACCTTTTTTGTGATCGGATCAAATTTTCCACAATCATTTACACAGATATAATTTTTGTTGGTATTTTTCATTATTTTTGAAAAGAATATGTTATTTGTTGAATTTATAATTCTGAATACAATAGTATCTGGTAGGATCTGGAAAAAAGAAACTTTAAACTTGTTTCTGTTAGATAACCTAAGGTAGGCAGAGAGAAGCAAAGCTTAAATTCAAATTTAAAAAAAATAATCAAAATAAGAAGTTACAAGCTTCGTTTTTGGAACTTCAAACAATTTACCACCAGTTCCAGACCTGAGAAGAACCGGCGAAAGAAATTCAGCGGGACATGTCTTTTTTTTTATCAAAAAGATACTCTACATGCCTCATTCTACTTAATTTTTAGGATATAGTTTTTGATAGAGTATTGAATGGCGGAACTTAACGCAGCTTTATTTGGTTACCAGAGCGAGGAAATAAAAAGAAATTATGACTTACAATCATTTCGATTATGGCTTATAATATTTCTAGATATATATAATGATGGGCAGGTCTGCCGCCGTGTAGCGACACAATAATGTGACTGTATACTCATTGATTGTGGGTTTAATCCTAATTCGAAGGAATATTTCATTTCAAAATATCGTAACGCCAGCCAGCCATGTGCTAAACCTGCCTTATACTGTGCCGTGCCAGGGCCAAGCCAAGCCAAGCCATGCCATGCCATATAAGCCTTCACATTGTGTTATATATTAAATAATTGATTATATATTTAAATAATTAATTAATTAGAAATGTTATTTGATTAAATAATAAAATAGATCGTCAATTGACTAACGTCCGTCGCTATTGTTTGAAGTGGGGAAAATATTATAAAAAGGTTTGCAATTCATTTTGAAAGTCATTCTCACTTGTGCACTAAGTCAAGTGGAAACTCTGCTCGTTGAAGAAATAAATACGTGTAACTGAACCGTGTTATTATTTACTGGCCGTTTTAATATTTAATATTTTCAAAACAAAAACACAATGTCTCAAATTCGGTCTAAAGTTGGGAACGGAATGGAGTGTCTTAGCACTAAATATTACGTGTTCCCCTGGCTACCTTTCTATGTCCGAATACTGCGTGAAGAGAAAGAAAGAACCAATATATATGTAATTTATGAAGATATATAATACATAATAATAAGGAAATGGTTATATTTTAATATTTTCAGATTTGCTCGTCAAATTTATGTATTGTACACGACTTTTGTGGTTTAATTCTAACGATATTGTTGATTTTTTTTAACAATTTGTACATAATGGAGGAACATAGTTAGAGCCGTGGCGCAGTGGCACAAGTGTGTCACTGTAAATAAGACATGATGCGGGTTCAATCCTCACAGAGGTAATCAATTATTTTAAATTCCTGCTTCAATAATGAGACAAACTAACTAACTTCTAACTTATTCTTCTGTCTTACGCAATGCCTTAAATTTGGCTTAAAGTTGAGAAAGTTAGGAACTCTTTTTCAATTAATATCTTAACGCGAGGTTCCCAAGTTCCCTTTGTCTTACTAAGGTTAATTGTAGGAGATACTACGTGAATGGAAAAAAAAGATAACGGAGTCATGCAATCTTGACTATAGCTATACAAAATTACATGACGAAATGATGATCACCAAAGAGATTTTTGGAAATTTAAAAGAACGTACCATATATGCAGTACTTATATCGCAAAAATCACGTCCCTGGCATAAAATAGCTGTATTTTTTCCTTTAATTTTCCATTTTTTCGTTATTTTCCACGAAGTCTCTATGTAATTATTACACGCGATCTTTAAGTCTCTCCTTGAAATACGGAGAGAACATTCGCTAAAAGTTGAATTGTATTGAAATACACATATATCGTTGGACGAGTTAGTTGAAAATATTTCATAAGGGCATCGTGGTGGTTTTTCTTCTATAATCTGTAAACATTTTAATTATAAATGAATCATAGCATTTGATTGTAAGCGATGCTGTGGATTCGATTCCCGCTTGGAGAAACAAATTACTATAATTTTATATGAGCATTTTGTATTACGAGATAATGAAAATATTGCTTAGACAAAGCACAGCGTTAAGTATCGCAACATTGCTCACACATTGCCTCATCTTGGCAGAAAGTGGGGAACACAACGGAGTGTCTAGCACTAGGTTCCCAAGTTCCCTCTGCCTACCCTGCCATGTGCGGGATACAGCGTGAAGCTGAAAAACGATTGTATGATACATTTTTACGTGACCGCTGACTGTTGCGATGTATTCAAAATATTGGGGTCCAAAAAAATATGTGTAAAAATCCTCTGCCCTGTTCTGTTTAGAAAGAACTCAGCATTACATGTGGCACATGTTCACCGTCTACACGTGTTTCTTCCTTTTTGTTTTAGCTCCACCTCTAGCCCACATATAAGTAGCAAGGTAGGCAAAGGCACTCTGTCCCCATTAAAAGGACTATTGTTCCCCACTATAGCTCTCCTCTTTCCGCTTAGCTATCGAACCTTTGCATATTGAGTTGCGAAACTAAGCGCCACGCTTCGCCTCGCTACCAACATGGGAAGTGAATTCAAAACCATCGTATATACACACAGTTGTGCTTTATCACCAAACCTCAATAAATTCACCAGATGAAGAAGTTTAAAATAATATATAATTACCCAAAAACCGCCATCACATTGTGTACAATTATTTTTTACTATATTAGAAAATGTATAATATACAATTTTTCTATTCGCCCCCATCTTTACATCCCTCCAAGTTCTCCAGACAAAGTCTCTTTTGTAGACATATTTAGCTTCCTTCATGATCAACATTTGTTTAAAAGCTTGCTCTATATCGTTTTTGTTTTCAAAAGTATGTAAAATACCCTCGAACATTATAGAAGTAGAATTTAATATTTGATCGAGTAGTTTTAAACGGAAATCCTGTTTCCGTTTCATCTCTTTCCGTTCTAAGAATTCTCTGCGTAAATCTTTAAAGTAGAATTCGTCGATTTCAATAGTTATGTGGAAAATACATAAAAATGTCAGTAATGTGCAGAATTGCATTTTGAATGTCGCTTTTGTTTTGTAAATTAGATTAATGTTTGTTAAACTGTAGCTTGAAAGTTTTATAAAGTGGTTGTGTAAGATCTTTATGGCACAGTTGTTACTTTCGTAATAACTAAAGGTTCCAAATACATTTTTTTGTTATTTACGTTTTAGAAATTAGACCAAAAGCTTTTGTTATTAATAAGAGAAGAAGTAGGAACCCCTTGTAGTGCAGGGGCACAAGCGTGTTAATGTAAATGCTACCGGTTGTGGGTTTGATCCCCACTCGAGGAAATCGTACATGAATGATATTTAAGAGTATATTATTCACGCGTAATAACACATCATTATTAGTGCACGCGTACCTTATATTGCACCACTTCACGCGTACAATACGAAAGCGTATATATCGTGTTATTCGTTACGTGTGCACTAGTACTGGTGTGTTATTAGGTATATAATTAGTCGCCATTGTGCATGCGCTATAATCTTTGCAGCGCACTAACAGAATTTAATTTTGCTTATCGAGCCTGTAATCGTATGAGGCTAGTAGTTTTTAGTGGACACTTCTTTGTCCTTTTTTGCCTTATCGTCCCAGTAGCACGATATCCTTCTTTTTTTAGCTCCTCCAAGAGATTATAATTAGTAAAGAAATTGTCAAAAATACCCGATGGCATTTTGGATCTCTGCCCAATTTTTGCAGTAATGTTTTGACAACTCTTGATCTTAAGGCGTCAGGAGAAGCTGCTTCGGCTTTGCCACAGTAAAAATCGAATGTATATCAGTATCCGATGGAACTTGATGCTACCAATTTTTTATAGCCAACACGCACTGGCTTTGCTCTCATCAATTGTTTAGCAGGACGATGGCCAAAATTTTTCACCACTGACTCATCAATTGAAATATTGTCGTGCATTACAGCCCACTTTCGAAATTTATCCATAAGAATATTGACTAATGACCTTACTTTGAACATGTTGTCTCTGGTACTACTTGCTTCATCATTATTGGCAAAATGAACATTCTTTTTTATGTTCCGAAATGTTTGCCTTGGCTTGGCTCGTGATACCATTTCAACACCAACATCTTCATCATAGGACCAATACAAATCATCTCTCTTTTTTTATGGAAAAGACGGCTAACGAGCGTACTGGTCACCTGATGGTAAGTGATTACCGCCGCCTACGGCCCCGTTTAACTCCAGAGGAGCTACAGGAGTGTTACTTTAAGGTGTACGGGCACCGGGGCCCGGCATAACCTTATGCGAAACGCAGTGGCCGAAGCCACTACTTAACGCTGATCTTAAATGCCGGAGGTAGTAACAATCCGGCCGAGTCTGTCCATGCGTAATTCTCTGTGTAATTTATAGTATCCAGATAAAATCAAGGCATCCAGATAAAATCGAGGTCTGTCGTGGCGCAGCGGCACAAGAGTGTGACTGTAGCCGACAGGTTGTGGGTCATTTCCTTGAGTGGGAATTGATCCCATTCAAGGAAATGATATATTTAAATATATTAATATTTTAATATTTTATTTCTCAATATTTAATATTTTCAATTTAAATATTTAATGTTTTCATTTCTTCGCTCTGGTACAAGGCAAAACGCAGCGTTGAGTTCCGCCGCTCAATACGCAATGCCTCAAACTCGGCGGAAAGTGGGGAACGGAAATGAAACGGAGTATTACTAGGTTCCCAAGTTCCCTCTGTCTACCCAGCCTTGTGCGGGATATAGCGTGAAGCTGAGTGAGTGAGTGAGCCAGATAAAATCATTATGCCTTTTTCAACCGAATCTTTTTAAAAATGATGTCTATTGTTTTGATGAAAATATAAAAGACTACTAGGCTAATGACGTCTTCATGAAAAATATTTATTTGTACAGGAGTGAAATCCTATAGCTGTTCTTTAAGTTTTTTCATCTGTTTAATACTTCAGATTTTTCAGTAGTGGTAGAAGAGTATGTTAGCGCAATTCGCTTTGCTTCGCTTGCTTTTTAGACAGTACTCAATTAGGTACAGTACTATTCCAGCCACTAATTAAAATGTAAATATTTGAAACCGAACAATAAAAAAAAATGTATTTTGGTTGAAGTTAACTAAGTACACTGGCAAAAAAATACATAAAATATAAGCTTTTCTTTACTCAAAACTTAAAAATTTGTATTATTGAGCACTTTTATTTTCGCTTCCCTACCCTGCCTCGTGCGGCGCTGTATCCCGCACGAGGCAGGGTAGGCAGAGGGAACCCGGGAACCTAGTGTTAAGACACTCCGCTCCACTTCCGTTCTCCAAAATCCGCCGAATTCGAGGCATTGCGTGTTGAGTGGCGGAACTCAACGCCGCGCTTTGCCTTAATACCAGAGCGAAGAAATGAAACATTAAAATATTTTATATTGAAAATATTCAATATTTCATTTCCTCGACTGGGGATCGAACCCAGAACCTGTCGGTTACAGTCACACGCTTCTGCCGCTGCGCCACGACAGGCCTCAAAGCACTTACCTTTAGGTACTCACAATGCAGATCTGCGATGATAAAATCCTCAAAGAGACAGATTTTCTAAATGTATCCACTTAAACTGGTATTATTTCAAGGCACTATTTCAATTGCCTGCTTCAACGATCAGTGACAGCATCAATAAGTCAGATAAATAAACAACCGCCCTCAATTGTTGCAACAGTGCATGGCTCCTCTTGTTTAGGTACTTGTTTACCCAAACAAGTACCTAAACAAGAGGAGCCAAATGGCTTAAAGTAACAAAGAATATATTTGAAAATAGTCAATAAAATAGTAAAGTAATGTAATTCAAGCGGGTAAAGCCGCGGGCGGGTCGCTACTTCTATAATATATTTGGGTGAAGCTGACGATATATTTATATAGGGCTAAATTTTCTCAAGCAACTTTTATTTTTGAAGAGATCTATCTGTTTTGAACACAAAAATAGAATTTTAAATATTTCAAATTCTAAATGTATTTGAAATAAATAATTGGGCGCTTCTACGCTTGTGAAGGCTTTCAAACACCAACGTGTAAACATCCCGTATGTCATGGCTTGAGAGATCTCCTTGTCGCCGATCCCGACCAGTGTCGGCTTTTCTACGTAGATAAATAGACTTTGTCGCAAGCGTTTGTGACGTGTAGACGCTTATTCGTATTCAGTTACACTTACAAGTTCCTATCTAACACTCGTATTTTTTTTTTTATGGAAAAGACGGCAAACGAGCGTACGAGTCACCTGGTGGTAAGTGATCACCGTCGCCCACGGCCCCGTGTAACTCCAAAGGAGCTACAGGAGCGTTGCTGTCTTTTAAGTTGGATGGGTACCGGGGCCCGGCATTACCTAATGCGAAACGCAGTGGCCAAAGCCACTACTTAACGCCGGTCTTAAATGCCGGGGGTGGTAATAATCCGGTTGAGTCTGCCCATGCGTATTGCCATTACTGGCAACGTGACTCTACCACACGCCAGGTACCAGGGTGATCCTATTCTAAGCCGGAATCACACGGCAAACACTCGTATGTCACTGCTATGTATCTCTGCGTTATTATCTGTGTATATTTGTACATTCGGCTCAAAGCAGTGAGCATTTACTAACATATAGAACTTATGACGTTTCTCGAGCCTGCCGTGTTTATTATTTTTTTTTTTATTTTTTAACTTAATGTGCAATCAGCAAAAAGCTTTTAGCGGATGTTTTGTTTCGGTCGGGTAGAGTTTGCCCTCCAATGAGGGCATCTATCTACTCGTAAGTAAGAGATTAGGACATCCTTTTTTTTGAGACGTTTTTGGTAACTACGAGTAAGTAGTTCAGTTGCAAGTTTGTTTGGATGGCATTCCAGCCTCTCTCTGTATCTTTCTGTCGTTTGTGTTATCTTCGATTTCACAGTGTTCATGCCTAACTGTTCATGTATTTCGATGCTTGTGATGTACCATGGAACATTCGATATTTAGCGCAATATCATGTTTTGCATTCGTTGTAATATTGCAATATTTGAGGTTACTGGCAGTCCCCCACAACTGAATGCCATATAGCCAAATTGGTTTTAAGATTGCTTTGTAGATAAGTAACTAATTGTTGTTTAGGGTGAGTTTGTTATTATTTCCTAGGAGCCACAAAAGTTTGTTGTATTGGTTAAACGTCGGTCGAGGTGCATGCCAAGATATTTTACACTGCCTCGTTGGTGAAGTATGTTGTTCTCCAGTTTTACAGCTGAGTAGTTGCCTTTCCGCAAAGTGAAGGTGCCATGGACGGATTTAGCAGCGCTAGACTTGATACACCATTTGCGAAGCCAAGTTGTTATTTTATCTAGGCCAGATTGTAGCGTTTCTGAGGCTTTGTTCGCATTCTCGCTGCTCGCCAGAATCACCGTGTCATCGGTGTATGTAGCTGTGACTGTGTCCTCTGTGCTTGGCAGATCACAGGTATACAATATATATAATAAAGATCCTAGCATTGATCCTTGGGGAACTTCCGCTTTGACTTCACAGAACTCTGAAGTGGCGTCGCCCCCTTTTACCTGGTACCAGCGCTCTGTTAGATAGGAGTGTAGAAGTGGATAAATGCTGTGTGGCAAGTATTTTTCTTATTTTATACAAAAATCGTTGTATTTTGGTGGACAGTTTTTTGCCGAAACAATTAAGTATCCATTTTTATTTTCGACTGCTATACTGGTTGCCTGAAGGAATCATATCTGTAGCTAGGAAGTAGATGATGTTTAATAGACTTTTTTACTATTACTACAGTTCCGGCATGGCTAGTTCCATCAGGGTGGGATGTATGGTAACAATTGTGGTTTGCAAACTTAATAGATGATGCAGGTGTACAGTGTGCCTCTGATAATAGTAATATATCAAGCTTGTTTTCTGTCATAAGAATCTCTGCTTCATTTTTTTTAGCGCTTAACCATTTATGTTCCATGCAGCTATGTGTAGAGTTGTATCTATTTTGATAGCTTATCAATAAGTTTGACTATGAGAATCATTAGAGTGCTCATTTGTTGAAAGATAATATCAAACTTTTCAGTTTGTTTTAAGAGTATGTGTTCTAAAGAGAGTGACTCTTTTGTGTTGGGTGTGAATTGCATGTTATTGACGGAGTTTGCATTTGTTGTTACTTCAGCATATGGCCCTTGAGTTGTTTTCGTCTCCAGACGTACTGTTTCTGCTATTTAAATTGCTTTTTGTTTGAGCGTCTCTGTCTACATAGTTAGTTTTAGGCGTGATGTTCCGAGTACGTCTAATAAGTATCTCTTTGTATACCTCACATCCCTTGTAATTAGCAGGGTGGGGTCCGTTACAGAGGGCACACTGTGCTGTGTTACGATCGCGTTTAGTGCACTCTGATATTTTGTGCGACTGTCCACATTTAACACATCTGTAGGGGCGCAGGCAATAGTTTTTAGTGTGTCCGTATTGATGGCATCTCTGGCATTGTACTACATATGTTCTCTTCTTTGGATCTTCCATGACAATGGATTACTGGTTTATATATTGAAGATTTTTAGCCACAATGTTATTAGAACCGGGAACTAAGTTCATAAAGAAGGTTGTAGTAGGGATTTTTTTAGAGCCGTACTCTGCATTAATAATTTCGCCTGTGATTTAGTTGCCAGTGGCTTCTATATATTCTTTAATGGCGGTTATTGGTGTTGACGGATGAAGATTTCTGATGACGAGTCTGTAGCATCTGTTGTCTTTCCTGTTGAAGGTGTGGCCAATGAGTCCATTTTCCCGTACAAGAGAAATAAGTTTTTTATAGACTTCTATATCTTTGCTAGTGATTTTCAGCTAATTTCTAGTCACTATTTTGTACGTAAATTGACCTCCATCTGCAGCAGTTTCCAGTAGTGTTGTAAGTATATTAATATCCTCTACACTATAGAGAATAATTGGAGGAAGTTTGTTTAGTTTGGTTGGTAAGGGACATGATTCATCTTCTGTGAGGTTAACAGCTAAAACATTGTACCTGTTGTAGGTTTTAGTAGCTTCTGGTGATGGGCTGCCAGAGGCTTTGCTTTTTTTGTGGGATACTTTGGCGGTGGGGCGAGTGGCTTTTCTTGCCACGGAGTTTCATTTTCAGTGGAGGGCTTGGTTAGATCACTCACAGAAGCAGATTTTGGTATTGGGTGAAACGCCTGCTGAACATATTTCTTGTTGCTGCCAGTAGAATTCACTAACACATATTTTGTTCGAGGGAGTAAAATTATATAATAAAATTCCTAACGATATAAAGAATTTACAATCGTTACAAACATTTAAAAATCTTTTAAAACACTATATAGTAAAAATTGCTCAGAACTAAATTAAATGTTATTAAAAATAAAAAATAAAAAACAAACAATAACAAATTTACTTTATTAAATAAAATCAAGACTTTTAAAATATACATTAATATATTTATAAAATATCTACATAATAGATTTAGTACCCTGAAGTGCCATGCCATCTCTAGTTTGCTTATACTCAGTGCCTTCGATGGCCGTGACACGTCGTCGCGTCAACTGTTTCCTACCCTCTTTGTTTTTACTTGTGTACAGATTCGTAGAAATACTTTAAATTGTAAATTGTAGATTTCTTAAATTTCTCATGTAAGTGAATTTTTTGTAATTCTTTATGAGAATAAAGTTTTCTTTAACCGTAACACGGGGGCCTGGTCGCCTACCACCATGCAGTCATCGGTAGCCAATTTCTCACTCACATGCCTGGATACCTGTGAGCGCCGGGTGTAAGCCGGATCGTATGATGTCGTACATTCATTATTCGACATTTTCATATTTAATGGTTGGGAGTTACTCCTGACACTTTCCCAAGGAGTCAGATCCACTATTTTAAAGAGGATTTAATACCTCATGGCCTGTGGTGACCATTGGACAGGTTACTTGCCGTGTTTATGGAATCCAAAAGAGAGAGACATTTAAAAAAAAATCCTTTTAGGTTCTTAACATATATGCGAAATTTGTTGGTTCGCCAAATTATGAACTCATTGAGTCCTTTTTAATGTCAGTATATATTTGCAATGATGGTTTGAATATTAAATCAAATGATAAAAAAAACGTAATTATGTTACTATAATTACCATTACATATATATAGATTATTTACTGAGAGAATCTTTAAACTTAAAAAGTTAAATAATATTGTACTAATAGACTAGAATGTCATCCTCTCGTTTAAATATATGTAGGTGCAGAAAATGTTTTAACACCAATATGTAAGTGTATCAGCACGTCAAGAAAATGTTAACGCACTCACAAACATCTAAATGGCAAACGATTACAAAGGCTTAGAGTTTGTGGGCGAAAGCCAAGCCATCACAAGCGTATAATCAATTTATAATAATTTTTTGGTATGGTTCTTTGATTATGGCGTTCCGAGCGTATAATAAATTCTTAATTCATGATTGATATTTAAAAAATGTCGGTTGTCTGTAAAGTAGGTTTACCGACGATAGTTTAACGTGACAATCATAAGAAAATACCGATAGAATGGTTGCGTTTTACAAAAGACAATTTTAATTTTATTTGTTTGATTAATATTTTATTTGGATAAAAGAGTAGAAAGAGGTAAATGGAAAACACAATGGAATTGATCAAGTTACATTTAATTGTACGTACAAAAACAGTTGTTATTTTTTACAATGTACCTAGTTTTTAGAAGTTTATAAAAAGATTTAACTATTAATTTTATTAACACCGATTATAAAGTTAAATACTAACGTGCAGAGTATGCTTTACTAAATAAATGTTATGTTTGACAATTTTGACGTTAAAACATCTAAATTTCAATCATTATTTGAAGTGAATCACTACTGTATTGTAATCGAATTAGAAACCAATCATTCATTATTGAGTTATATATAATCGATTATTATATATATATATTTATTTATAAGTATATAATTAGAGTAATTTAGTAATTATCTTTAATAACAATAAGTGAGGACGAGTTAAGTTGTTGTTGTCTAACGATAATATTTAAAATAAGTGTTTATTTACTAAAGTATAAATAAACAAAACTATTAAATATATTTACCTAGCATGCCATTAGTAACTGATGCATCGGCCATTTTACTTAAAATATTTTGCGATGGAATAAAAAGTAAGTAGTAAATGAAATTTAAATAAATGTTTTTTTTGAAGTGAAAACTTCTTTAGGCGCGTTGAGCGTTTTGGTAGAGGGTAAAATCCTCGGTTCGCGTCACCGACATGCTAATGATAATAGCAGGCGTGCGACTAGCGCAAGCGCAGTAGTACACGTATACACTAATATAGCCTGTGTACACGTATACACTAATACATCGACTATTTCTGACTGTATTATGTGCCCGTTGGACGCTTTTTGGATAAGTATAATTTTGTGAGTCACGTCACCAATACGTTATAGTAGCAGTACCTATTGCATCTTTTTTAGAATACAATGAAATGATTGAACGAACAGATAATCTAAGTATTGTCGAAATTAATGATGACAATGATGTAAATAATGTTCAAACTTGAATTCATTGAAATTCGTGTAAATATAAATACTATGTATAATTAAGATAATTGTATATTAATTATTTTTTCAACCACTTTGTATTTATATTTTGTTCATGATTTGCTTAACCCATCATATGTAACTAATAAATAAAACATAAAAAATTTCATATAATTTTTGCATATAGTTTTAATTACTCTTAACTTAATAGTTCTGTTTTCACTTCTATCGGCAGTCCCACGACTGCTATTAGTTTTTTTTAAATGATCGAACGTTGTTTTAATATACAAGCGCTTCACTTCCGGTAGTATTTTAACAAATTCATTAAAATTCGTTTACAAAGATATGAGAAACCTTATTAATTTCTAAAAATAATAACTGAATTTAGAGTGATTAATTAATTGATAACGAGAAGGAGTGTATGATTGTGTTTACAGTTTGGCATAATAAACGCATACACTTCCTTTCTTACAAATTAAATTTCAAGTAGTAATAAATTATTAAACTAAACCTTTACGCTAAGTGTAGGCTTCAAAATAACACTGCATTATAATTATTATTTCAATGCGTCTTTCTTAATTAATCTGTTTACCATTTTTGTCGCTAAGAGTTTTGCGCCGACTTATTCGATTAGAATATATAAAAAATCGATTTTACACTTGTACTATGCAAGCACATCACTATCACAACCCACTATCACTCATCCAACCATATTCATTCATTGTGATACAACATAAAACAATGGACAGTTATATTATTTTGGAATTATCCAAATTTATAGCTTTTTACTGTGTATTATTGTGAAATGAGAGTGCAATTTATTATTTAGTGCTATTTTATTATTTAATAGACATATCGGTAAGTATTTTCGTTTGTTTCACTTTCGTTTTAATATTAGACTGGAAATAATAACATATGTTAAATTGTTATAATATATATTTATTATTGTGATATAATGGTTTTGAAACTGAGATTTCTTTATAAATAATTCCAATTTTTATGTTTAATATAGAAAAATATATCATGATGAATAATAATATATATTCTTTTAATAGCTTTTGTTATTGTATATAATAATATTTATATATATTTTTTTCTTAAAAATAGATACTTATATAATAAATCAACTATTTTCATTATCAATTATTTGTCATGTTATTTAGAAATCACATTTCCTTTGTATGTTTCTAATGGGCAGCTTGTGAGCTTGTGATCTTTTATATATACTAAAATATTTATATTTGATGGTGTATTATCGCTGTACAGTGCCTGACTTTAAAAACAATAGTTATGGGTTCTATTCCCACTTGAGAAATAAATTATTTTGTTGCTCTAGTAAAAAGACAAAGTACTGTCTAGGGTTCTGCCCTTTTAAACTTTTTGTAAACTTTGAACTTAAATTTTATGTTGTACAAAAAAAGTGTACTCACTCTTGGTTCCCTCTGACTTCCCTTTCCAAATAGGGAAAAAATATTTTTTCTAGCTGTGAATTAATATTTAATTGATAAATACCAATTATGTTATATATATATTGTTTATATTATTTTATGTTTAATGAGGTGATACATTATTATCTTGATAGTTAATGATATATTACATAACTAGAGATTAAATTGGAAACATAATTTTAATATATTGATCAATTTTACATATTGAGGCCTGTCGTGACGCAGCGGCACAAGAGTGTGACTGTAACTGACAGGTTCTCTGTTCGATCCCCAGTCGAGGAAATCAAATATTTAATATTTTCAATTTAAATATTTAATGTTTCATTTCTTCGCTCTGGTAATAAGGCAAAGCGTGGCGTTGAGTTCCGCCACTCAACACGCAATGCCTCAAATTCGGCGGAAAGTGGGGAACGGAAGTGGAAAAGAGTGTCATAACACTAGGTTTCACTTCCGTTCCCTCTGCCTACCCTGCCTAGTGCGGGATACAGCGTGAAGCTGAGGAGGAGGAATTTTACATATTTTATTAGAAATATGGCAAGTATTTGCTTTTATTTTTTAACAATATGTAAAAAGTAAACATTTTTAATTTACAAAATGGTTGTCTATGTCTATACATCTTTAATATTCTTTAAGTGAATTACTCACTCACTCAGCTTCATGCTGTATCCCGCACATGGCAGGGTAGGCAGAGGGAGCTTGGAAACCTAGTGTTAAGACACTCCGTTCCCCACTTTCCGCCAAATTTTGAGGCATAGCGTGTTGAGTGGCAGAACTAAACGCCGAATTTTGCCTTGTACCAGAACGAAGTAATAAAAACATTAAATATTTAAATTGAAAATATTAAATATTTTATTTCCTGGAGTGGGGTTTGAACCCACAACCCATCGGTTACAGTCATACGTTTGTGCCACTGCGTCACGACAGGCCTTCTTTAAGTGAATTAACAATATATATTTAGTATTATACACTTTTGGAAAATCCAATATTTTGAACACTCTGCAGTAGCCCACGGACATGGGTGGACTAGAGCGTTTCTATTTATTTGATGTGAATCCATACTTAGTTAAGAAAATAACTTATTTAATATACAAACATAAAATGATTCTAAATGAATGCGATTGATTTAAACAATTTCATTTAAAATGTAAAAAAAAACTTGTATCTTATTACGTTGATATAAAATATTTTTAATATAAATACATTATGTAGACAAAAAGACATATTGGATTGTTTGAACATAATAATAATAATAAAGCCTGTCGTGGCGCAGCGGCACAAGCGTGTGACTGTAACCGACTGGTTGTAGGTTCAATTCCCACTCGAGGAAATGACATATTTAATATTTTCAATTTAGATATTTAATGTTTTCACTTCTTTGCTATGGTACAAGGCAAAACGTGGTGTTAAGTTCCGCCACTTAATATGCAATGCCTCATATTGGGCGGAAAGTGGAGAACTAAAGTGGAACGGAGTGTCTTAACACTAGGTTCCCAAGTTTTCTCTGCCTACCCTGCCATGTGCGGGATACAGCGTGAAACTGAGTATTAACATAATAAGTATTAACATTTAATTGGTAATAATTTAAATGTACTTATAATTTTGACTTACTAGCCTTAGTCAATTATATTACTGCCATTTTTTCTATATTTTTTTTTTTTTTTTTTTTTTTTTTTTTTTTTTTTTTTCAGCTTCACGCTGTATCCCGCACTAAGCAGGGTAGGCAGAGGGAAAGGAAGTGAAACCTAGTGTTATGACACTCCGTTCCACTTCCGTTCCCCACTCCGCCGAAATTTGAGGCATTGCGTGTTGAGTGGCGGAACTCAACGCCGCGCTTTGCCTTTTACCAGAGCGAAGAAATGAAACATTAAATATTCAAATTGAAAATATTAAATATTTCATTTCCTCGACTGGGAATCGAACCCAGAACCTGTTTTTTTCATTCTCTGGCTAGATAAAACATTGTAATGAGCAACACCACTTAGCTTGTTTGGAAAGTGGATAATGGAGGCTGTAAACAAATCATATACGTTTATAACTGATAAGTAAAAACATTGACACAGATGAATGTATGTTTTTGAATAATTTCTAAGAACACTTGATCGAGTCACCTTCCAAAGAAATAAAACTCAATCAGCATAGGGTATTCTGTTCAGAAGATATATTGCCGTGTGATACCGATTTAGAATATAATCTTGTAGCTCCTCTGGAGTTGCACGGGGCCGTGGGCGACGGTGATCACTTGCCATCAGGTGACCCGTACGCTCGTTTGCCTTGTCTTTTCTATAAAAAAAGAAAAGAATCACCCTGGTACTGATGGTGTCGTAAGAGGCGACTAAAGTATGTGTGGTGGTAGAGTCACATTGTCGGCAATGGCAACACGTATGGGCAGACTCGACCGGATTGTTACCACCTCCGGTATTTAAAACCGGCGTTAAGTAGTGGCTTTGGCCCCTGCGTTTCGCGTTAGGTAACGCCGGGCCCCGGTGCCTATCCAACTAAAAGTTGACCTAGACACGGCAAACGAGCGTATGGGTCCATAAAAGAAAAAAAATATATGCTACATACACGTAGTCACTCACGCAGTTTCACGCTTTATCCCGCACAAGGCAGGGTAGGCTTGGGAACCTTATGTTAAGACACTCGATTCCAGTTCCATTCCCAACTTTCCGTCTAATTTAAGGCATTACGTATTGAGTGGCGGTACTCACTTTTGCCTTGTTACCAGAGCGAAGAAATGAAAACATTGAATATTTCATTTGAAAATATTAAATATATCATTTCCTACAGTGGGGATTGAACCCACAACCTATCGTTTACAATCACACGCTTGTGCCGCTGCGCCACGACAGGCCTCAATACTACATACAGATAAATATATACGGACACGTCAAAGCCATGAACATTTGTATGATATATAATTATGTTTACTTTGTCTACTTTGAATAATGTAAAATAAAATACAAGAATTATCGACTGTAAATTGAGGCATGTTGTGGCGTATTGGCACAAATGTGCGACGTTAAACGCTACAAGTTGTGGGCTCGATCCTTACTAAGGGGAATGATATATTGAATATTTTCACTTCCTCGCTCTGGTAATGAGGCAAAAGCGCAGCGTTGAACGCTGTCACTTAAAAAGCTTTAAAAAGCATCGCCTCAAGAACGGAAAAAGGGAACGTGGAACGGAAGTGCCTTTTTAATGTAGATTGGAGTGACTTAATTTAGGTTCCCCAGGTTCCGTCTGCCTAATTGGACAGCGTGAAGATAAAAAAAAATGTACTTAAAAAAACCTTGTATTTCATACTTTTTAGTGCCACTCGAGGCTATGTCAATGTACCAAGACTCTCATACAATATTAATGTGAATAAGTAATTTTACTTTGTAGTGTTTATTTGCGGCCAAAGGACATGTCCTTTTGTTTGCCATTTTCCACTGAAATTGAGGCACTGCGGAGTTTAACGCCGCGTATTACCTTGTTAACCGAGCGAAGAAATGAGAATGTAAAATATTTAAATAGAAAATATTAAATATTTTATTTGCGCGGCGTTGATATCCGAGGCACTCAACACGCAATTCGACGGAAAGTGGGGAACGTAACGCAGAGTCTTATCACTAGGTTCCCAAGATCCCTCTGTTCTGCCATAGACGGGTATTTCTCGAAATACCAACGGAAAAGGGTACGGGATTTTCCGTTTTACATGTAAAACAAGGTTGAGGATAACGACTCGTATATAAGAAGTGAGATGTTGATATCTATATTGGAATATATCCAAGATAAGGAAATGCCATAGGTATATACAGCAGGTTGTTGTACTAAAATACGAACTTTAAACGTCACGATGAAAGAGGCCTAGCCTATACTTATAATAAATATGTAACCGATCGCTGTCTGTTCATGGAAGATATATTAAATAACATCTTATATGGGACGTTTCTTAATGTAAGAGGGCCGAAAATAGTCATTTTTTTAATGTTTTCTCTGATCTGTCTGTGCGTTTGTACACGCTTATCTCGGAAATGGCTAAATAGATTTAAGTGCACTTTAAAATATTGTTTTATGGCAACTTTTCTTTAACATTTTGTGTACGTTTATTTTGAATCGATAAATAATATATACAAAAAAATATATTTATTTAACTGAAATTTTAGTTATCGATGCTTTGATATTAGAAAATAATCGAGATAAGTAATTAAAATTGTGTAAATAGAGCGGGCGAAGCCGCAAGCGGGTTCCTAGTATGAAATATATTTTTTTATTACTATACTTATAGTTATATAGACAGCTTCTCTGAGCTTCACGCTATATCACGCACATGGCAGGGTAGGCAGAGGGAACGTGGGAACCTAGTGTTTAGACACTCCGTTTCACTTCCGTTCCCCACTTTCCGCAGAATTTGTGGCATTGCGTGTTGTGGAACTCAACGCTGCGTTTATAATTATGTATTTACATATAATATGCCTTTTTATCTAATATATATTTTTTATAACTTCAAACCGTATACAAAATAGCTAGCTAGGCAGAGAGGGAGAGTTAATACACTCCGTTTCCCACATACCGTCCAATTTTCTGATCATTGACGGAACTAAACGCCGCCGCACGAACGTACTCAATTCCCTAGAATGGGTTTGGTGTTTACAACTGTGCTGCTACGCCAGTAGCCATAAATCTCACGTTTTAATAATAAAAAAGAAAAAGAAAAAAAAAATGTCTTAAAAGATATATATTTATTGCGATAAAAAAGATCTACTTATAAGATAAAAAACTAAACTTTTCTTTTGTATCTATAATTATTTTATTATTTTTGGCAGAACGGGTCTATGGCCTGTGGCAATGACCGCCGTCTTAAATAAATACGGTCAACGTACAACACTGTGCTATATTAATATTTGTATTTTTGAGTAATTTATGTATATCTAAAGTGGGGAACGGAGTGTCTTAACGCTAGGTTCCCAAGCTTCCTCTGCCTTCCTGCCACGTGCGGGATAGAGCGTGAAGCTATACATATGTCAAAAAGCGTTTTTTTAGCTTCACGCTTTATTCTGCATGTATCAGGATTGGCTGAGGGAACCTTATTATAAGTCACTCCGTTTTCCCTTTTTTTAAAATATTTCGTGTTGGACGGCGGAACTCAATTACGCGTCTAGTCTTGTTACTTGTAAGAAGAAAATACATTTATGAAACTGGACTTTGAATTCTCTATGAAATTATCAAATCGGAGTTGAACTCAATACTATAGCAGTTACGGTAGAATCTTTAGGTTAAAGTGTAAACCGGCTAACAGCCGATTTACACTTAAACCTAAAGCGATATACACTTTAAAAGCGATTTACTCTTTAACCTAAAGCGATTTACTCTTTAACCTAAAGCGATTTACACTTTAACCTAAAGCGATTTACACTTTAACCTAACGCGGCTTACACTTTAACCTAAAGCGATTTACACTTTAACCTAAAGCGATTTACTCTTTAACCTAAAGCGATTTACACTTTAACCTCAAGCGATTTACTTTTTAACTTATAGCCGACAGATTTTACACTTTAATTTTTTATAATTTTTTTTCTATTACAAAAGGTTTATTTTGGGGCCTGTGGCGCAGGATCACAAGCGTGCGACTGTAAACGCGACAGATTGCTGGTTCTATCCCGACTCGACAAAATGAAATAGTTTATAATTTCGTTTGTTAATAACTTGAGTTCTGTTATTCAACACGCAATGCCTCAAACTCGGTGGTAACTGGGGAACAGAGTGGCTTCCGACTAGGTCCCAAACTTCCCTCAGTCTAACCCGCCAATGTGCGGGTTACAGCGTGAAGCTGAATGAAAAATAATGATTTAAAAACTTCATAACGACAATAAATGAAATAAGCATAATTATTCTAAGCCAATGATATTCTATATTAATGTAAACAACAGCTGTTCCATTGTTCTTTGTTAATTACTATATATGATTCATTCAATATTCATACATACTCAGCTTCACGCTGTATCCCGCACACGGCAGGGTAGGCAGAGGGAACTTGGGAACCTACTGTTAAGACATACCGTTCTACTTCCTCACCATACTTCCAGCCGAATTAAGCCGTAATTACGCCGCGCTTTGACCTGTAACCAGAGCGAAGAAATGAAAACATTAAATATTTAATTTGAAAATATTAAATTGTTTTAATATCCTCGAGCGGGGATCGAACCCACAACCTGTCGTCTACGGGCCTCAATAATAATGAGAAGATAAAAAAACGAAAACATGTTATAACTATATTGGGAGGTCAAGGTTTTGTTCGTGTTTATCTAATGTTCGTTGGTCAACAGAAATTATTATAATTACGTATATATTTATTATATGAGGTTCTTGAGGCCTGTCGTGGCGCAGCGGCACAAGCGTGTGACTGTAACCGACAGGTTCTGGGTTCGATCCCCGGTCGAGGAAATGAAATATTTAATATTTTCAATATAAATATTATAGTTTTATTTCTTCGCTCTGGTAATAAGGCAAAAGCACGGCGTTGAGTTCCGCCACTCAACACGCAATGCCTCAAATTTGACGGAAAGTGGGGAACGGAAGTGGAACGGAGTGTCTTAACACTAGGTTCCAAGTTCCCTCTGCCTACCCTGCCTCGTGCTGGATACAGTGTGACGCTGAAAAAAATATATGAAGTTTTCACCTTTATAACTTATATAACTAACTAATAACTACCGAACTTGGCCGCGGCTTCGCCCGCTTGAGTTAAGCAATATTTTTTTTTATAATTTTAATTACTGTCTTGTTCGTTCTCGGCCTCTGGTGGCGCAGCATAAACGACGACGGCTGACGACTAGAGGCAATTAAATATTTAATATTTTTATTTCTTCGCTATTGATTGTTTTCATTTCTTCGCTCTCTCTCTCTCTCTAAGAATCTGTATGAAAAATTTTGACATTCCACGCCGCGTAGTTTCTTTTGTGCGTCGTCAGCTAATAATTGGCTATCGTCGGAGTGACGTTGGCTGTAATATATATATTTACGATCGACAGCGGGATTTTGAGAATCTTTAGTGGTAAAAAGTGATAAAACACTCCATTCTGTTCCCCAATTTCCGCCACATTTGATACATTGCGTGTTGAGCGGCGGAACTTAACGCCGCGCATAGCCTTGTTACCATAGCGAAAAGATAAAAATATTAAGCCCTCCACATATATATTAATATATGAAGATAAGCAACTGTATTTCAATAAAACGCGTATGTGCCTAACGAGCTTGATTGGTCCGTGCCAATTGAGTCACCGGACGTGACGTCACAAAGAGACTACAATGAAAGTGTACTGCACTTAATAGTAATAATCTTATATTGTACTTTAGGTTATATTTAGATTGTGGGTTCGATACCTGGTTGAGGAAATGAAATATTTAATATTTTCTTTGCTATGGCAACAGTCTATACGCAATGTGTCGCAAGTCGGTGGAAAATGGGGAACGGAAGTGTTTTATTGGGAACGGAGTGTTCAAACACTAGGTTTTCAATTTGTTTGTTGTCAAGTTTGGGATACAACGTGAGGCAGGATACGGAAAGTCTTGATAAGTATACGTAAATGCAAAACGTTAAAGTCTATTGGAGTATATGTAAGATAGGCCTCAATCCTTGTTTAAAGGATAATTATGTTTAATATTTCCTTTTTACTTTCATCTTCATTATCTGGCTTCCTCTAGTAAAATTAAACGCGGCGTTGGGTTCCGCTCAAACTCAACAAGTCCAAATTAAGTGTAAAGCAAAGTAATGGTAATAAAGAGAATATTATATAGCGTGTGACTGTAACCGACGGGTTCTGGGTTCGATCCCCGGTCGAGGAAATAAAATATTTAATATTTACAATTTAAATATTTAATGTTTCGTTTCTTTGCTCTGGTAATAAGGCAAAGCGCGGCGTTGAGTTCCGCCACTCAACATGCAATGCCTCAAGTTCAATCGGGGGAACGGAAGTGGAACGTGTCTTAACACTAGGTTCCCGGGTTCCCTCTGCCTACCCTGCCTCGTGCGGGATACAGCGCGAAGATAAGAAAGAAAAAAAGAGAATATTATAAAATCAAATAAATACATTTGTATAACACTAAAAGAGAAAATAATATCGTAATATTTCATTAGGAAGAACGAAACAGACGGAGAAAGCGAGGAACTTAACTCTAGGTTCCCAAGTTGCCTTCGCCTTCCCTGCCTGTGTGCGGGATGCAGCGTGAAGCTTGAGTGAGTGAGTGATTATTCAGTAAACGTCGGGAAAGGAAAGAATTCAGTAGAAAAAATACACTTGTCTTGCAGTCGGGTAACAAAAGCGGGAACCTAAAGGAGGATATATATATATATATATATATATATATATATATATATATATATATATATATATATATATATATATATATATATATATATATATATATATATATATATATATATATATATATATATATATATATATATATATATATATATATATATATATATATATATATATATATATATATATATATATATATATATATATATATATATATATATATATATATATATATATATATATATATATATATATATATATATATATATATATAAATTATATGACAATAAATAACATGATATCAGAAAAAAAAAATATTCCTCACTAATATTGTTTATTTTTATGGCTTTACTGTCAGTAAGGTTAAGGCGAAGCGATTGACGTAAGTATGATCACAATTGGCCCACTCGTTTGGTTTCTGTAACGCCATATAGAAACATATATGTGTACATTCAAACATATATACATCGAGGCCTAGGTTCCCGGGTTCCCTCTGCCTACCCTGTCACGTGCAGGATACAGCGTGAAGCATTAAACATACATCGAGTCATAAATACATTACTCGCTTTTTTGTCGCGACATCTGGTAAAAATAAGATATATATTAATTTTAATGAAATACTTAATAATTTCATATTTTTGATGTGGTAGGTAACAAGTCATAGCGTGGCGTTGAGTTCCGCCACTCAACACGTAATGCCTCTTGATTTTAGCGAAAAGTGAGAAATTATAAAAGTGGGGAATGGAAGTGGATCGGAGTATCTTGACACTAGGTTCCCTGGTTCCCTCTGCCTACCCTGCCTTGTGCGGGATATTGCATGAGAAATTAAAGTATTTTTCATGAGAACGGAGTGTCGGAATACTAAGCTTTCGGATTCCCTCTGCCTCCCCTGCCGGCTGCGGGATACAGCGTGAAGCGGGATACAGCGTTAGATAATACCTATCAAGGCTACATCAAGGCATATAAAATAGTTATCTCTAAGATAAAGTTATCTATCAAGCACTCGAGCTAATATTTAATGTGTAAATAAACATTTCGGAACAAGTTTCGATAAGATTATAAATTTAATATTGTAGTATAAATTGATCTTGTTGATAAATCAACTCGATGTAACAGTAACGGAACCCCATCAGTAACGTACAGTCGTTACAGATAGGGATCAAAAGGAACCTAGATCTAAGTGCTCTATTTTCAACCCCTAAAGTAAAAACAGGTTTGCTATTTAACAAAGTTCTTAATGTGGCGGGATTTGAATGCGCAACCCTCGGAAACCCGCTCAAGAGCTCTGACCAATTATGCCATACGGTCTCATCTAGCTGTCATTTTCATCAAACTAGCTAAGAACGATCACGATGGACAATGATTTCGATAAAAAATCACACAAATTCACATGAGATGGTTATGCCTTTTGGGTCGTTTTTTGCTCGTAAAAATAATGATTTTAATGAAATTTAACTTGCTTAAGTATTTTAATCGTGGTTAAACAAAGATATAGTTTATTTATGTCTGATTTGAATCTGCGTACACTGAAATAGCAAATTAATCGTGCCCCCATTGCACTACTATAGATTCTTTTCATTAGCTCGTTCGGTCAATACTATTGAAATTAAATATGTTGTTTGGTTTTTTTAAACACGGTCTTTGTATTTATTTATTTTTTTAAGAGGGGAACGGATGTGGAACGTAGTGTAGGTTCCCTAGTAGGTTCCCAAGTTGCCTCTGCTTAACCTATCATATACTGTGTGAAGTTTAGTGGGTATTTTTTTTAAGAAAAAAAAAAAGGTTATTGACTTTTTCGTATCTAAAAAAAAATCTTGTCCGCCATGTTAGTCTAAAGATTGTCAATGCTATGCAATGGAATTCATCTTCACGCTCTATCCCGCACATGACAGAGAAGACAGAGTTATCTTGGGAACCTAATGTGAAGAAGCCCCTTTGTTCTCTTTAAGTTCTTACTTCCATTCCACATTGTCCGCAGAGTGGCTGAGCTCAACGCCGCAATTTGCCTCGTTACAAGAGCGAAGAAATGACAATAATTATTATTTAATTTTACTCGAGTGGGAATCGAACCCACGACCTGTCACGACTGGGCTCGTCTAAATATAGATAGTAAATAAATATTTGACATCATTGAGTAAGCATTCTCTAAAAGTTTTAATTAAAAACGTGACTTGAACAAATATAAATAAGAAAGATGGTATTGATTTTGTTTTATTGACTTCACGCCGTATCTCGCATATAACGAGGGAAGGCAGAGGGAACCTGTTTAGACACTATGTTCCCCGAATGTTTAATATATGTTTGGTTCCCGCACGAGGCAGGGTAGGCAGAGGGAACCCGGGAACCTAGTGTTAAGACACTCCGTTCCACTTCTGTTCCCCACTTACCGACGAATTTGAGGCATTGCGTGTTGAGTGGCGGAGCTCAACGCCGCGCTTTGCCTAATTACCAGAGCGAAGAAATGAAACATTAAATATTTAAATTGAAAATATTAAATATTTCATTTCCTCGATTGGGGATTGAACCCAGAACCTGTCGGTTACAGTCACACGCTTGTGGCGCTGCGCCACGACAGGCCTATTACATAAATATCATGGCCGATAACATTTTGGAGATTTTAAATAAAATATTAGACCCGCCGTGGTGCAGCGGCAGAAGCATATGGCGTTAAACGCAACAAGTTTTGAGTTCGATCCTCGCTCGACGAATTTATATATAGTGCGGCGTTGAGTTTCGCCACTCAACATGCAATGCCTCAAATTCGGCGAGAAGTGGGGCACGGAACGAAGGTTCCCAAGTTCCCTCTGCCTTCCCTGCTAAATGCGGGATACAGCTTGCTTAGCTACGTAACGCTATTTGGTTTCTCGTTCAAATATCTAAATATTATCACATTTTCCTAAGCTAGAAATGAACCCACATCAACCTCGTTTATTTTCTGTACCACTGCGCCACGAAGGCGTCAGTTTATACTAAATAATATTTAAACAATTCCAACGACGCAGCTAATACAAATACTTATTAAACTTGAGCGAAGCAATTATATTAATTGAAGCTATTTCGGTTAAGGACTTAGTAGGAGTTGAATGATGTATCATGATTGCGTGTTATTTACTAATAATGGTTGGAATGTCTATGGAAGAGGTCGTGAGTTTGATGTTTTTTTTTTCGATGGTAAATATTTTAGCCGTACATTATTTTTTTTATATTCTCTCTGTAACCCGCACATTGTAGGCAGAGAGAGAAAGAGAGAGCTAGTGATAAGACACTCTGTTTCCAGTAAAATAGTTCTGTTCTCTACTTCTCTATGAGAATTCTGCAGGCGAATTGCGTGTTGAGTGGTGGAACTCAACGCTTTTCAGTTGAGTGTCAGTGCGAAGAATTAGAAATATTTAATATTTTTCTTTAACTTAAAAAGGTTTTGAACCCACAACCAGGCGCTTGTACAGTTGTATGATTGTACCACCACGATAGGCTTTTGTTTGTTTGATTGACCATTATTAGGCAATGAAAAGCAATTAAATATATAAGAAATATGCTATTGATGTTGACACAAAAAGTTTCTGGGAATATATCGTGAATTCGTGACGCACGGCCATAAACGTTAGATTGTAAACCCGACTAGTTATGGGTTCGATCCCCACTCGACTACATTAAATATATACCATGTTTAGTTCTCGCCTAAAATTCGGCAAAAAGGTTCCCAAGTTCCCTTTGCCTTCCCTGCCATGTTCTGGACACGGCGTGGAGCTGAGAAATTAATGATTTAATCATCATCGCGACTACCGGTTAAAAATAACGTTCATAGTAATTTCTTTCAGATATCTTACAAAAAAGTAACTAAGGTACTTGAGGAAATTAAACTTTTCCACATCGTTAGTTAGTCCTTGTTTAAATCATTTTGTTTTGTCTATTGATCACAGTAATTAAGAAACGCTGTCACAGATAAGTTACGATTGCTTTAGCATTGTATCGAGATACTATTTTCAATAACAATATTGAAGGAAAAAGAGGTTTATTTTTTTTTATATTATAGTTTCACGCTGTATCCCGTACGAGGCAGTTTAGGCAGAGGGAACCCGGGAACCTAGTGTTAAGACACTCCGTTCCACTTCGGTTTCCCACTTTCCGCCGTATTTGAGACATTGCTGTGTTGAGTGGCGGAATTCAACGCCGCGCTTTGTCTTATTACCGGAGCGAAGAAATGAAACAATTAATAGTTAAATTGAAAATATTAAATATTTCATTTCCTCGACTGGGGATCGAACCCAGAACCTGTCGGTTACAGTCACACGCTTGTGCCGCTGCGCCACGACAGGCCTCAAAAAAAGAGGTTTATTACTACTAGATAGCAACCAGCGGCTTCGCCCGCTTGAATTACTCACTCAGCTTCACGCTGTATCCCGCACTTGGCAGGATAGGCAGAGGGAACTTGGGAACCTAGTGTTAAGATACTCCATTTCACTTCTGTTCCCCACTTTTCGAATTTGAGGCATTGCGTGTTGAGTGGCAGGAGTCAACGCCGCGCTTTGCCTTGTTACCAGAACGAAGTAATGGAAACATTACATATTTAATTTGAAAATATTATATATTTCATTTCCTAGACTGGGGTTTGTACCCACAACCTGTCGTTTGCTTGAATTACATATTTTTTTATTCTAATCTCAATTACTTTGTTGTTCTAATAACATTAACACTTTTAAGACAATATCTATATATTGAAAATAAAAAAAATCAGCCAAATGAATTAAAATGTTCTAGCAATTTGGTCGACCTTAATATTTTAAATTGGCGTGACTTTTTTTTTACTTTGTAACTAATTTAATTAAGAGAAAGTTGCCGAAATATAAAAGTTACACTGCATTTAAAGCTGGTTAGTCGTTTTTGGGGATTTTCACGTACATACACATAGATATAGCTTCACGCTGTATCCCGCACGAGGCAGGGTAGGCAAAGGGAACCCGGGAACCTAGTGTTAAGACACTCCGTTCCACTTCCGTTTCCCACTTTCCGCCGTATTTGAGACATTGCGTGTTGAGTGGCGGTACTCAACGCCGCGCCTTACCTTATTACCAGAGCGAAGAATTGAAACATTAAATATTTAAATTGAAAATATTAAATATTTCATTTCCTCGACTGGGGAGCGCCACGACAGCCCTTACATAGATACACATAGATAAATAGATAAAAAATGGAAATATATAAAATGGAAATATATATATAAATTTTGAGTTGTTTAAATGACTATACGTCTCGTATAAGATTATTTTTTTAAATATATCCTCGTACAGACAATAACCGGTTACAGATTTATTATATCAAAAAATCAGCGGAACGTAGGGAACGGAAGTGGAACGGAGTGTCCTAACACTAGGTTCCCGGGTTCCCTCTGCCTACCCTGCCTCGAGCGGGATACAGCGTGAAGCTAAAAAAAAAAAGAAGATTTATTATAAGTATACAATTTTTTTTATGTTGTGCACACGTGATCCACTCACGGCTTCTCTTTTATCCTATTATTATTAAATTGTGAAATAAATTATTCTTTTATAATTATATAGCAATGTACATTACTAAATAATACTCTTTTTGCTTGGTCTTTTTTTTATTTTTTTTTATACAGTCAGTTTGAGCGGGCGAAGCCGCGTTTGTATCGCTAGTCAAATATAACACGCATATTTTATACGTTAAATCTTTTAGTTAGATTAATATAATATATCTTTTACTAGCCTTAATATCGGTACATCAATGCTAAGTTGCATCGATTTTTTTTTCTTTTTTCTGTTTCACGCTGTATCCCGCACATGGCAGAAAGGAAACAAGAGAACCTAATGGTAAAACACTCCGTTCCGTTTCTCACTTTCTGCTGATTTTTGATTTTGAATATTTCATTTTTTCGAGTGAGGATCGAGGCTATAACCTGTCGCGCCTACAATCATACGTTTCTGCACCTGCGACACAACAGATAGATATTTTTTAGCCGTGTGATTCCGGCTTAGAATAAATCACCCTGGTACTGATGGTGTCGTAAGAGGCGACTAAAGTGCGTGTGGTAGAGTCACGTTGCCAGTAATGGTAACACGCATGGGCAGACTCGACCGGATTATTACCAACCCCGGCATTTAAGACCGGCGTTAAGTAGTGGCTTTGGGCACTGCGTTTCGCATTTGGTAATGCCGGGCCCCGGTGCCCGTACACCTTAAAGGACGGCAACGCTCCTGTAGCTCCTCTGGAGTTACTCGGGACCGTGGGCGACGGTGATCACTTACCTCCAGGTGACCCGTACGCTCGTTTGCCGTTTTTTCCATAAAAAAAAAAGATAGATATTGTGAGATTCATATCGAGGATATTTATTAAAAAAAAAAAAAAACAAATTCTGCTTTTTTTATTGTTTCAGATCAACCAACACCAGCCAAAACAAAAGACTGATATTATTCAAAGAAATGTAGATGTGACACACAAAAGAATATGCTAGAAAATTAAAATATGCACCATTTTGTAACGATCGGCCATTTTGAATAGACAACAAGATGGCGGCGCCGGCCGTCCACTCGGTAAAGGACTTGACCGATGAAGCGGAAGAGAAGCTTCTGGAGAGAAATGAATTGAAAATAGTGCCTGTTAATCGCAATGAGGGGAGTGGGTCGGTGTCTATAAAGTCTTCTAAGAAAGGTTTGTTGTTTTGTTGTTTTTCACGCTGTATCCCGCACATGGCAGGGTAGACGGAGGGCACTTGGGAACCTAGTGTTAAGACACTTGGTTCTGTTGCCCAATTTCGGGCGGCGTTGAGGTCCGCCACTCAACACGCAATGCCTCCAATTCGGGCGGAAAGTGGCGAACGGAAGTAGAACGGAGTGTCTTAACACTAAGTTTCCGTGTTCCTTCTGCCTACCCTGCCTCGTGCGGGATACAGCGTGAAGCAAAAAAAAATGTTTTATTATGTTAATAATTTAAATGGGCTGTTTGGATAACCTGTACCTGATGAATCAGTATTTGCTAAGATTAGATTATCAGGGCGTAGTTAATACAAAATATGACTGATTGATCGCTGTCCATACATAGAAGATATATTTATAAAGCCTTTATTACCAAATAGTGCCCAAAAGGTGAATTTAAATTTTTTCGTCTGTTTTCTGTTCTCTTCTGTCAGTGTGTTTGTATGTGCTGTGTAATCTCAGAAACGGCCAACCAGATTTAAATGCAGTTTTCATTGTTTATTAACCTTCCTTCAATAATAAGTGTTTGTTCATTCAAATCGGTTGATAAGCAAACAAAGTTACGTTATACTAAACTTAAATTTAAAAAAATAAGGTATAAAAATTTTGAACGAAGCAGGATTTGAACCTTCTCTCTTGCTAAAACGATAATTCTTACGAGTTGTCTTTGGGTAGTGGAAATTTGTAAAAATCTCCCTACAGAGATGCTTACAACATAAGTTGTAATAAGCGTATAAGAATTTCGATGAGAACGTATGGCTTAGTTGGTCAGCTTAGTTTTCAAGAGGCGCGGGTTCAAATCCTTAAATTAAATTTAAGTTTAGTATTTTCTGTCCTAAGTGTGGAATAACACTTTAAAACATAGTAAAATAATTTAGCGAAAATTTTAGTTTTCAATGTATAGATGTTGTCTTAAAACTGATAATGAAAATGATAAAGAAGAGCACATTAATTGAGATTATTAAAAAAAAAGTGTAATTTAAGCGGGCGAAGTCGCGGGCTGATCGCTAGTATAATATATAAATGAATGAATGAATTTATATATATAATATTCTGATCACTTCCGGTCGTGGCTTAGTCTACGTGAAATTAGATATTACCACATTTATGATAGTATTTCTTATCACTCACTGTGATATAGAAATGTAATAATTGGAGTAATTGGACTTAGCAATGTACGGCGTTGAGTTACGCCAATCAACAAGCAATGTCTCGGAATTTACGTTGGAATTAGGGAACGGAGTGCCTTAACCCTAACTTTTCTCTGCTCATTTTGCTATAAACAAGATGCAGAGAGAAGCTATAAAAAAATGATAATAAATATAGATAAATAAATAATTACGAGGCCTGTCGTGGCGCAGCGGCACAAGCGTGTGACTGTAACAGATGGGTTGTGGGTTCGATCCCCACTCGAGGAAATGAAATATTTAATATTTTCAATTTAAATATTTAATGTTTTCATTTCTTCGCTCTGTTACAAGGCAAAATGCGGCGTTGAGCTCCGCCACTCAACACGCTATACCTCAAAATTGGGCGGAAAGTGGGGAACAGAAATAGAACGGGGTGTCTTAACACTCCCAAGGTTCCCAAGTTCACTCTGCCTACCCTGCCATGTGCGGGATACAGCGTGAAGCTGAGTAAGTGAGTTAGAAAATAAACAATTATATATTTCCAACCAATCACAGCAATGTCAGTTCAGTTCAGTTCAGTTCTTTCGTTATGGCGTTCCGAGCGTGCCAGTTGAGCACAGAATCACTTCGCCAATGTCACGTTGAATGGAGAACACACGAAGGAGAATGTACGGTAAAAAAAAAAAAAAAAAAAAATATAGAAAATTAAACGATAAGAGAATGCATGTAAAGAAAAAAAGATCCACTTAGTATTACCATCACCTAAAACAAAATAATAAATTTATACAAAAAAATAAACATAGACGGTTAGTAGTAGATAATATTTTACAATAATGTTAGGTTACAATTTTATTTTGTTATACTTAATATATTTACATAAAAATTTACATAAAGGACTAAACACAAACATTAACAAACATTGAACATTAAGGGGACGGGGAACTTTATAAGGAAGAACATCATATATGGGGTGGATTAACTTAGGACAGGAGAAAAGGATGTGAGATGGGGAACCGTCGTCTAGACCACATTCACAAAGTGAATGGTCCCTGACCCTGATCTTAGCCAGGTGAACAGGAGTACATGCATGTCCAAGGCGCAAGCGGCAAATAGTAGTTATAACACTCCGTTCAGTAAATTTATGAGAAAAAAAACCAAGGTCGCCTTGGAATGTTAGGTTGAATGGAAGCAAAATACTTACCTTTCTGAGATTTTGACAGATCCCAGAATTTAGACCAGGATGTATCCAAATGAGAAGATGCAAGAGACAACAAGTCTTGGGCCGAAATAGAGAAGTTACCTAAAATGCCACACTGGATGGCTAATTTTGCGCAGGAGTCTGCAGATTCATTCCCACAGATTCCAGAATGACCTGGAATCCAACCAATCACAGCAATGTCAATAAGTTTTTAATGGCGCCATTTGCTTAAATGTGTGGAGTTGACATAAGTGGGTGTCACGTGACAGTGTAAATAGAAACAAGTCATTTATCGTCCGTCATTCTTGTTAGGGTTGCGTAGGCTAATTGTAAAAATGGAAGATAATATTATATTTTTTAATTTTGTATGTGTCATGTTTGTTTGTCTGTGTGTTTGTGGTTTACTTAACGAATTTTAGAAAAATAATTTACAAAATAAAATATTAGGGAATTGTAACTGGGAGAGAAAAAAAAATCGTATGTTCGTCGATGCGTATTCCAATAGAGATGGCATTGCTAAAACGATATAGTGTCACCTTAGAGAAGGCTTTACGTTATTAAAATAAGAAATTTTAAAATATACTGTAGATAAAAAACTTCAAGTGGGGAAAGGAAGTGGAACGGAGTGTCTTAACACTAGGTTCCCGAGTTCCCTCTGCCTACTAATAAAATCTATCCACTAATAAAATCTAAACCTCTGCCTAAAATTTAACACATACATAGGAATCATCACAATATATATATATATATATATATATATATATATATATATATATATATATATATATATATATATATATATATATATATATATATATATATATATATATATATATATATATATATATATATATATATATATATATATCTATATATATATATATATATATATATATATATATATAGTTCATCTTTTCATGAATTTCTATTGAGGCGCAGTGTTACTTTAAACACTAAACCGACAGTTCTGAGTTCGAGTCCCATTCAGAAAAACGATAATAAGACCAATCGCAGCGTTGGGTCTCCCACTCCAATGACACAATGTCTGAAATCCCTACACTCTAGTATGATCTGCAAAATTAAAAAAAATATCCATCCATGTCATTTCATCAAAAATGTAATACTTCTTTATTACTTTTTTATTCAGTATAATAAAATGGCTATAGAACCCTACGTTCGCGTGTCCGACTCGCACTTGACTGGTTTTTGTTAATAATCATCCTTCGCTTAAACGGTAAAGAATTTTTATTATTCAGTTTCATTATTTGCTTTTATGATCTGTGGACAATGTCTTGGCGTAGTTTCGGCTTTTGGTATTATTGTAGGTTCGATTCCTGCTCTGTATATAAATAGGGAATGTATTAGGGTCTGTTTAACAAGAATTGCCAGTTATTACATATAATTATGAATATTTTCTTTAACATGCGGCGGCGTTGAGCTCTGCCACTCAATAGGCAATGTCTGAATAATAATGGTAATTTTCATTAAGACACTTCTTAAAACTAGGTTCCCATGTTCCCTCTATCTACTTTACTATATACAGTTAGGTACTTTGCTATAGGCAGAGGGTAGCTAGAACACTAAGGAATAAACTAGATAGTAAACTTTTTTTTAGCAAGCTGGCAACACTCCATTCTGTTAATCAATTTCCGCTTTTTCCGAATTTGAGCTTTTGCGTGGCGAAACTTAACGCAGCGCATTACTGTGTTACCAGAGTGAAAAAAATAAATAATATTAAAGTTCTTAGTTTTTGTTATGTCAAATAATATTTTAATAAAAATATTAAAAAACAGATGAGGGTATTTCAAAATAATTTTAGCTTACATTGTGTCAATTACTACATTTTTTTGTTTTGAGTCAAGGTTTTGTATTACTTTATATATTTGTTAAGAAAAAATATTTTTTGTTATTTTTTAATGTTTTTCTCTATGAAGTGATATTGTGTTTAATGAGAAATGTCACAGATAAAATATAAAAGGATACGTCCGAGTAAGTTTGTTTTTATGCTTGTTATCGATCAGAATATTATTTCTACTTTGCCTACCCATACCGTGCGGGATACAGCGTGAAGCTACATAATATATGTACTAGCGAAACGCCCGCGGCTTCGCCCGCTTGAATTACACTATTTTATTTACTATTCTCAATTACTTTCTTGTTCTAATAAAATTATCACTTTTAAGACAATATCTATATATGTATGTCATGTTGAACTAAAATTACTGGTAAACTAAATAAAGAGTTGTACCAATTTTGTCGAACTACTTTTGTCGTTTACGAGATTAGCGCGTACAAACGCACAGACAAACATTTTAAAAAAACACTATTTTGGTTATTATTACATAAATAAACGTATCCTATAAGATGTTTTTCTAAATATATCCATTCCATGAACAGACAGTGATCTGTGGATTTAAGGTTAGTATTTTCTGTCCTAAGTGTTATTCCACACTTAGGACAGAAAATACTAACCTTAAATTTAAAATGCTTTAAAAGTTTTGAACGAAGCAGGATTTGAACCCGCGCCTCTGGAAAACCGTTCCAGCGCTCTGACCAACGAACGAATGGCTTAGTTGATCAGAGCGGTGGAACGGTTTTCCAGAGGCGCGGGTTCAAATCCTGCTTCGTTCAAAATTGTTATACGCTTTTTAAATTTAAGTTTAGTAAGTATAGATTATATTATATAGTTTCATATCTATACAGTGTGTAAGTAAACACTCATTTGTAACAAATCTCTTCCAAGTATTTATTATCTATGGCATTATCTTCTAAACAGTTATGTGTAAATATTTATAGAAACTACTTTTATTATATAAATGGCCTGTCGTGAAGCGTGTGACTGTAAAAGATAGGTTGTAAGTTCGATGCCCACTCGGGGGAATTAAATATTCAATGTTTGTCGTTTTCTTCGCTCCGGTAACAAGGCAAGGCGCAGCGTTGAGTTCCGCCACTCTACACGAAGCGCTTCAAATTTGGCGGAAAGTGGGGAACGGAAGTGGAACGGAGTGTCTTAACACTAGGTTCCCGAGTTCCCTCTGCCTACCCTGCCATATGCGGGATACAGTGTGAAGCTAATAATAATAATAATAATTGTAAACAGTCACTTAGTGCTTTATGGTGTAGTTGGAATCGATGATAGGGGATACAAATCGCGTATTGTTTTTCTTTTTCTTTTTAGTTTAGTTTCTCTATTACGTGTTTAGTTAGACGGAGCTCAACGCCGCGCTTTGCCTTGTTACCAGAGCAAAGAAATGAAAATATTTACATATTTCATTTGAAAATAATTAAATATTTAATTTCCACGAGAGGGCGTAGAGGCACGCCACAAAACGCCTATCGAAATTTTACTTTACTTTATGCCACACTTTAGAAAATCTTATCATTTTTAAGCCTATTCTTTTCGCTGAAACTGGCACATCTCTCTACTGCACTCAATAGGCAAAGGGAACTTGGGAACCTTGGGTGCCCACAGCCCCTCACTATCAACATTGTGTCATATTATCACAAATCGGATGACAAATGGGTTTGACATGTGTGAATGTAAGTTGAACCGCAATTAAAGTTCATTGAACTTGGTTTTATGATAACGATTTATATGAAACTGCTGTTATCTCTCGAGGTTTTTGGTTAACTGGTACTTTTTTATCATTATCCATGAGCGGAGAGTGAAGAGCGGAACGGAGTGTTTTAACACTAGGTTCCCAAGTTCACCACTGTGTACCCTACCATGTGCGGGATGCAGCGTGAAACGAAAAAAATAATCATAGATATGCTATTTTTTTTAACATGTATGTAATTGAGGCCTGTCGTGGCGCAGCGGCACAAGAGTGTGACTGTAACCGACAGGTTCTGGGTTCGATCCCTAGTCGAGGAAATGAAATATTTAATATTTTCAATTTAAATATTTAATTTTTCATTTCTTCGCTCTGGTAATAAGGCAAAGCGCGGCGTTGAGTTCCGCCACTCAACACGCAATGCCTCAAATTCGGCGGAAAGTGGGGAACGGAAGTGGAACGGAGTGTCATAACACTAGGTTTCACTTCCGTTCCCTCTGCCTACCCTGCCTAGTGCGGGATACAGCGTGAAGCTGAAAAAAAAGAAAAAAACATGTATGTAATTAAAGAGTTTGTTTGTATATGTTTCTTAATTTTTTAATTGAGAAAAATTCTGGCCTTTCTTAGGCTGGTCGTGGCACATGGGTCTACCGTGTGACTTAACGCGTTGCGAGCGTACGATTTCCATTCAAAGAAATGATTTTTATGCTTTTAATAAATACTGATCACTATATCTGGAGGCCTGTCGTGGCGCAGCGGCACAAGCGTGTGACTGTAACCGACAGGTTGTGGGTTCGATCCCCAGTCGAGGAAATGATATATTTAATATTATCAATTTAAATGTTTAATGTTTCATTTCTTCGCTCTGGTAATAAGGTAAAGCGCGGCGTTGAGTTCCGCCGCTCAATACGCAATGCCTCAAATTCGGCGGAAAGTGGGGAACGCAAGTGGAACGGAGTGTCTTAACACTAGGTTACCGGGTTCCCTCTGCCTACTCTGCCTCGTGCGGGATACAGCGTGAAGCTATTTAAGCTTACTATATCTGAACATTAAAGATATCCTTCAAAACATATTATAGTGTAATTATTAAAAATTATGTTTGATTGTCTGTACTTTTGTACGTGCTAGTCTCGGAAACGGCTAACCAGATTTAAATGCAGTTTTCACTATTATATCTTGATCAACACACGGCACACGCCAACACTACCACAGCTCACCATGACCTATTAAACGTTCATAATATATCAAAAAGTTGAGTTCCGCCACTCAACACGCGATGCCTCAAATTCGGGGGAAGTGGGGAACGGAGTGTCTTAACACTAGGTTCCCGAGTTCCCTCTGCATACTCTGCCTCGTGCGAGATACAGCGTGAAGCTAAAAAAGAAAGAAAGAAATATAATTTATCTAATCTTCTTGACATGGAAAGTTCATAATGATGTAAGTCATTATTGAAGTAGACCAAGCGAGGCAAGTCGAGAATCACGTAATCTATACTTATAATAAATCTGTAACCGATCACTCTCGTCTGTACGTACGTGGAAGATAAATTTTAACTTTTTCCAAAAGCTTTTTCCAAAAGATTTCCGTGAAGCTGCTCTTTATATAATTAGTATAAAACATCAGTTTTACGGGTTCGCTTCTCGAACCTTGTAATGATTAGGCTCAGATTCACGCTTTATCCCGCACATGGCAGGGTAGACAGAGGGAACTCGGGAACCTAGTGTTAAGACACTCCGTTCCACTTCCGTTTCCCACTTTCCGCCGAATTTGAGGCATTGCGTGTTGAGTGGCGGAACTCAACGCCGCGCTTTTGCCTTATTACCAAAGCGAAGAAATGAAACATTAAATATTTAAATTGAAAATATTAAATATTTCACTTCCTCGACTGGGGATCGAACCCAGAACCTGTCGGTTACAGTCACACTCTTGTGCCGCTGCGCCACGACAGGCCTCGCTACATACATATATGTAACTAAGGGTAATTATAAAAATTACGATATACAAATGCCGTAAGAATAATTAGGAAAACATTATTTTTAGCTAAGCTTTAACTGTTCTGGACGAGTGCCAGTACGATGTATGGAATTTGGAATTCCAGAACGCAACAAAGACAATTTAATGCGATTTAATATGTACTTTTTTTGTGTGGCACAAGCGTGTGACTGTTAACAGGTTGTGGGTTCGATATCCAGTCGGGGAATTTTAATATTTATTGTTCTATGACTGACCGATGATGTATTGGAAAACAAAAGCCTTGTTACCAGAGCGCTTTGCCTTGATACCAGAGCGAAGAAATGAAAACAATAAATGTTTAATATGAAAATATTAAATGCTAGCTGACCCGGAAAACGTTGTTTTTGTTGTTGCCATAAAGAGAACGAGAGAGAAAGGAGAAAAATTTTGTTATACATGATTTTTGTGACACTGACCGTTCAAGCAACCCACACAGCGGCAACTCTCAATTAAGGAAAAATCGCCCGAGTTTAAAACATTTTTAATTGGTGCTCCGGTCCTATTGGTCTTAGCATGATGATATATAGCCTAATGACCTATCTAACATTGAAAGAATTTTTCAAATCGGTCCAGTAGTTCCTGAGATTAGCGCGTTCAAGCGAAGAAACAAACAAACAAACTCTACAGCTTTATAATATTAGTATAGATTTCATTTCCTCGAGTGGGGATCGAACCCACAACCTTTCGTTTACAGTCAGACGCTGGTGCTGCTGCGCCACGACAGGATTAAGTATGGTATGTTTGTATCTTTTCTGCTGAAGATTTTTTTAATTCAAAAACATTTTAAAAGTTGCCATGCTTTAAATAAAAAATTATATATATATATATATATATATATATATATATATATATATATATATATATATATATATATATATATATATATATATTATATATATATATATATATAATATATATATATATATATATATATATATATATATATATATATATACATATATATATATATATATTATATATATATATATATATATATATATATATATATATATATATATATATATATACATATATATATATATATATATATATATATATATATATATATATATATATATATATATATATATATATATATATATATATATATATATATATATATATATATATTTTGTTTTTTTCCAGTGAAACTGCCGGAAGATGAGAGCGGCACAGTCGGTGGTAGATTCACCATTGGTCCGGCACCGGAAAGGGATTGGGAGATGGTGCCCCCGGACGGGAAGTGGGGGTGGTGTGTGCTCGTAGGTAACGTCTTATTTTGTTTTTTTTTTTAATGGTTTTTTGTATGCTTTAGTTGTATGTGTGTGTGTATGTTGTGTGTGTGTGTGTGTGTGACTTTGTTTTTTCATCGCCTATTGAAGATCGCCTAACTAAGGAATTGTTCCGATCTCCACATACATTACAATTTGAGGCATTGCGTGTTGAGCGGCGTAACTCAACGCCGCGTTTTGCCTGGCCAGTGGAGCGAAGACATGAAAGTAATAAATATTTCATTTGAAAATATTTAAGCTTTTTGGAGGAAACCACAGCCTATAGCGTTTTACCGTCACACGCTTGTGCCTGTGCACCACAACATGCATCTTTTTATTTATTGTTTTTCAAAAGCATTTTTTTCTTAATTTATTTTCTTAATATTTATAAATGATAGGCACTTCTAGGGATATAACGTGAAAATAAGTAAGTAAGTAAGATATATATATATATATATATATATATATATATATATATATATATATATATATATATATATATATATATATATATATATTTATATATATTTATATATATATATATATATATATATATATATATATATATATATATATATATATATATATATATATATATATATATATATATTTATATATATATTCGGTGAACGGTCCTGGGTAGCTTTATCAGCATGATAAGCTGTGTGTTTTTCGTGTTATTTACGCCCCGTCACCTTTTACATGGGTGATTATTGTCTAGCAGTATGTAGCAGCATGTCTGTGAGATAGCATTAAGTCTCAGATTACTATCTGACACTTTATTCGTAACCGGTAGAACTCGTTAAGCTTCACGCTGAATCCCGCACATAGCAGGGTAGGCAGAGGCAACTTGGGAACCTAGTGTTAAGACACTCTGTTCGAGTTCCGTGCCTCACTTTCCGCCGAATTTGAGGCATTGTGAGTTCAAATCCCGCTACGTTTCAATTTTGTATATGTTAATTCGTATTTTTAAGTATGGTATGACAATGAAAATACTTACTTAACGAGTTAGGCAGAGTGAATCTAGCGAGGTAGGCAGAGTGAAAGGAGCGCCAATCGCTAAGGACTCGGCATGCCTCTTTCGCCTCGTCCACTGTCATCGACCTCTTCAAACATGCCCTCCGGGAGGTCCTCATGCTTTTTACGTGACCTTCCTCCAGTATCGTCGATACTGTGTTTTCGAAGGTCAATCGAGGTGTCCCCCCCCCCCCCCCTCTCCCCTCTTTCTTTACCAATAAAATAGCATTTTCTTTATATATTTTCAGGTGCCATGCTAGTGAATATATTGATACCGGGCACTATAAAATCGTTCGGTGTTTTACTTGTGGAGTTTAACGACGTGTTCCAGTGTTCGCCGTCGGCGTCGCTCGGCATTGTGGCGTTATGTTACTTCTTATACAGTAGTTTAGGTAGGTTTCTTTTTTTTTTTTAGTTTCACGCTCCATCCCGCACGTCGCGGGTTAGGCAACGGTAACCTGGGAACTTAGTGTTAAGACACTGCGTTTACATTAAAACGTTTCTGATTTGCTTTATAGAAATTCATTTCTCAATAAGATTGAAGCGTTTGAAGGTTATTGTTGAATTTGATGTGTTGTGTGTGTGTGTCTGTTAAGTAGTGGAACTCAACTCCGCGGCTTCTTCCGCTGTTATTACCAGAGGGAGGACAGTAAAATATTTCATCTCCTCGCGTGGGATTGAACCCGCAACCTGACGTGTTTAAAGTAACACGCTTGTGCCACCATGAGGGATACTTTTTTTTTATCTTCACGCTTTATCCCGTATATAGCAGTGTAGGCAGAGAGTATCTGGGAACGTACTATTAAAAGTTTTCGACACACATACACACACACACACACACCGACACACATATGTATTACGTTACACATATATATATATATATATATATATATATATATATATATATATATATATATATATATATATATATATATATATATATATATATATATATATATATATATATATATATATATATATATATATATATATATATATATATATACATATACATATACATATACATATACATATACATATACATATACATACACATACACATACACATACACATACACATACACATACACATACACATACACATACACATACACATACACATACACATACACATACACATACACATACACATACACATACACATACACATACACATACACATATATATATATATATATATATATATATATATATATATATATATATATATATATATATATATATATATATATATATTTCTTTTTAAGGTCCAATTTCATCAATATTATCAGTGAAATGGTCGTATAGGACGGTTGTCCTAATCGGCGGTTGTTTTGCCGCATTCGGAATGATATTCAGCAGTTGGGCTTATTCCATCACTTATTTGTATTTTAGGTAAGTATTATGTTACTATTTTACTTAGAAAATACGTATAGAAAATTAGAACGTATGGCTTAGTTGGTAAGAGTGCGGACGGTTTCCGAGAGGCGCTCGTTCAAATCTGTTGCTACGTTCAAAGATTAAATATATTTTTTCTGAAAAGCATTTCTCTTTTTTAAGTGTGGAATATAATTTTTAATGTGTTTTTTGTTGTGTTGCTGTTCATACATATAGACGGTACAAGCGTGTCACTGTAACCGACAGGTCGTGGGTTCGATCCTCGCTCAAAGAAATGAAATATTGAATATTTTCAATATTTTTACTATGTTTTAAAGTGTTACTCCACACTTAGGACAGAAAATACTAAACTTAAATTTAAAAAGCGTATAAAAATTTTGAACGAAGCAGGATTTGAACCCGCGCCTCTGGAAAACCGTTCCAGCGCTCTGACCAACTAAGCCATTCGTTCTCACCGAGCTCCGTCGAAATTCTTATACGCTTGTTACAACTTATTTATGTTGTTAGCTTGCCAAACGATAATTCTTACGAGTTGTCTTTGGGTAGCGGAAATTTGTAAAAATCGTCCCAACAGAGATGCTACCGAATGGCTTAGTTGGTCAGAGCGCTGGAACGGTTTTACAGAGGCGCGAGTTCAAATCCTGCTTCGTTCAAAATCTTTATACGCTTTTTAAATTTAAGTTTAAAATATTTTCAAATTAAATATGTAATGTTTTCAAACGAAAACTCTTTCCTCTGGTAACAAGGCAAAACGCGGTGTTGAGTTAAAAATATATTAAAATAATATTAAAATAATTTCTCAGCTTCACTCTGTATTCTGCACTAGGCAGGGTTGGCAGAGGGAATTCGGGAACCTAGTGTTAAGACATTACGTTCCACTTCCGTTCCCCCACTTTACGCCGCGTTTTGCCCAGAGCGAAGAAATGGAATATTTCATCCGGGGACCGAACCCACAACCTGTCGGTTACAGTCACACGCTTGTGCCGCTGTGCGCCACGACAGGTTTTTAAAATGTGTTATATATATATATATATATATATATATATATATATATATATATATATATATATATATATATATATATATATATATATATATATATATATATATATATATATATATATATATATATATATATATATATATATATATATATATATATATATATATATATATATATATATATATATATATATATATATATATATATATATATTTGAATGTTTCTGTGTAAAGTTTCGGCGCGATGGTGGGCACGGGCGCCGGGCTCGCGTTCCCGCCCACGGTGTACATAGTGTCGTCGTACTTCGTGCGGCTGCGCGGCCTCGCCAACGGCATCTGCATGTCCGGCTCGGCCTTCGGCAGCATCATCCTGCCGCCCGTGCTGCGCCTGCTGCTCGAGACCTACGGCTACAAGTGAGTCAACCTCACATAGTGCGCTCGATGAGTTTTGGTCACTTTTGTGTTTGGTATGTTTGTTTGTTGAGTTGAAATGGTTGCTGAAAACGCTGGTTTTGTGAGTTGAGGTGAGGGTGGTCGTGATTGGTTTTATTTTTACTTTGTTTTTTATTTAGTGTTGTGTTTTTTATGTGTCTTTTTGCAATTTTTTTGGCGTTTTCGATCGTGTTGACGTGAAAGTGTTATAAAATTTTTCGAACTATGAATTACTAAATATTTCAAGATTAATTATTGTTTGACTTTACGATGTATCCCAAAGGGAAGCTAGTGCTAAATACTATGTTCCCCACACATCGTTCACTTTTAGAAACAGCGTGGTGGCGTGAAAATATTTCATTTCTTCGTGTGGAATTCGTACCCAGATCAATTTACCTTCCCTAAAACATTTTGGTTCCCTAGAACTTGGGAACCCAGTGTTAATACACTCCGTTCCCATAAAGACACTTCTGATTCCCAATTTTCGCCGCATTTACGTGTTCGCTTGTGCACTTTGCTTCGTTATGACAGCGAAAAATTAAAATATTAAATATTTCATTTTCACCAATTGAGGCCTGTCGTGGCGCAGCGGCACAAGCGTTTGACTGTAACCGACAGGTTCTGGGTTCGATACACACTCGAGGAAATGGAATATTTAATATTTTCTATTTAAATATTTAATGTTTTCATTTCTTCGCTCTGGTAACTAGGCAAAGCGCGGCGTTTAGTTCCGCCATTCAACACGCAACACCTCAAAATTCGGCGGAAAGCAGGGAACGAAAGTGTAACGAAGTGTCTTGACGCTAGGTTCCCAAGTTCCCTCGGCCTAACCTGCCATGTGCGGGATACAGCGTGAAGCTGAGTGAGTGGGTCAATAGCTTTAACTTAAATATTCGTAATTTCTTTTATAAACAGAGGTACAGTGTTAATACTCGGCGGTATAATGCTGAACGTGTGGGCCGCGGCGTTGCTCTTCCAGCCCGTGGAAGAGCACATGGTTAAGAAGTACAAGGAAGTGCCGGAAGATGATGATGGGAACCAGGTAAGTCTTACGTGTGTTTCAATGTTTTTTTTTTATGTTATACTGTTTTAGGTATTCTGCGTGGTTCAACGCCGCGTTCTATTCGTTTGATTTTACAGTTGTTTTGTTTTGTTGAGGAATTGCAATAATTAATATTTTTATTTTCGTCGCTCTAGTAGCGAGGCAACGCGCGGCGTTGAGTTTCGCCGCTTCAAAACGCAGTAGCTCAATAGTTCAGTGGGGAAGGGAAGTTTCGTAATGGTAATAGAATGGCCTTATACTGGGTTCCCATGTTCCCTCTGCCTATGTTACTATGTGCGGGATACAGCGTGAAACTAAAAATAACTGTAGTAGGTATTATAGTTTATTTAGTTAAATTTAGTTTAGTTTTATGGAATTAGCTATAAAATGGAGAAGAAACGACGAATAAATGTGTGTTGTATTTTTAGCAGTGTTGCCATTGTTACAAATTAATTTATAATTAAAATCCGCGTCTAAAATTAAATATATATTTTTTTAATATATTCGAAAAAAAATTTTCTATTATTTTTTTCTTTTTTTTTTTAATATTTTTTTTTCTATATATTTATTTCGATATTCAAAATTAATTTCGAAACGCGATATATTTTTGTGTGTATGTGTGTGTTTTTTGAAAATGAACCGAGTCCTCACGATCGATGAAACATCAAGTAAGATACATATGTACATGTGTTTACAATTTTTTTTTCTTGCTTTCGATAATGAAAACTATTTATTAATGATATATTAATTATTATTGTCATTTTATATGAAATAATGACATTTTTTTGATCAATTAATTGGATTGTTTTGGACTTAGTTGAATTATATTTATTGAACGCATTTCTGATGTACTCGTTCGATAGTACACTTTTTGTATGGATCTTTTTTACCTTTATAAAATTGTTATAAAAAAAACTCAAATAATTCAAAAATATTTATTCTTTATACAAATAAACAGTTTCTCACCTATTTTATCGAAAAAAGATCTCCACTTTCAATTTTTATTGAAGATATTGTGTGATAAAAGACGGAGTTAAACGCCGATTTGTCATTCAAGAGTGGAATAGAGAAAATACAATCATCACATTTGCAGTTTGAACTGAATCAGAAATGTTTTTTATTTATGTAAATTTTTTTAAAAAATAAACAACTATGTCCAATTAATTGATTAATCAATCAATTGGACTGATCCTTTGACAAATCAATTTATTGATTGATCAATGTATTCAATTAATATGGTTACTATTAATAATATGTATTAAATTATTGTTGAACATTTGAAATAGTTTTCATTCACATCACAGTAAAAATCGATGTTACTTTCAGTCATTTTATGTACTTTTATTATTTACATACTAACTCATGATTATTTTAATTTAGTGGTAATGTTTTTTTTTTTTTCGTGGCTTATTTTCATATATTTTATTGTTTCTTCACATGAAAATGAAAGATGTTTAAAATTTTTCTTAACTATATGTCGTGGCGCAGCAGCACAACCGTGTGTCTGTAAACGATAGGTTGCGAGTTCGATCCCCACTCGAGGAAATTAAATATATAATATTTTCAATTTAAAATTTAATAGTTTAATTTTTTCGCTCTGGTACAAGACAAAACGAGACGTTGAGTTCCGCCGCTCAACAGTGAATGCCTCAAGTTCGCCGGAAAGGTGCGGAACGGAAGTGGAACGGAGTGTCCTAACACTAAGTTCCCGATTTCCCTCTGCCTGCCCTGCCATGTGCGGGATACAGCGTGAAGCTGAGTGAATTGTTATTGATAATAATTAAAAACAGCATTTGGTAATTATGAAACGTTTCTTTTTTTTATTCGTAATTTCTAAAGATGTACCACTAATTTAAACATATCATCATAAAATATGAATTTTATTTAAATTTAAATACATTTATACATATATTTTCTAACATACATACGCTTTGCACGCTACTTTACTTCATTCCATCGTTCACGGAGTAATCACTTTCTAGAAAGACTTGTTTCATTATCAGAAATAATACACTCGTTATAATATAATTAAAAAAATGTGATTATAGTGATTATTATAGTGATTATAATGAAAGTGATTATGTATGTGTTGTAGATTATATATATTGGCTTTTAATTTTTTTTTTAACTAGCGTACTGTATGATAAAAGTGGCTTTTTGTGGTATTAAAAAATAGTTACGAGTGGATTTTTAACAGATTATAAATAATTTATTAGTCTGTGGTTTTGGGGTTATATATATATTTTTTAAATATGTCAATGACTGATTGATTTATTGATTGACAGTTGAAGATATGTTTATAGTTGATTTTTTTTTATATTTTCTTTGGAAATTTGAATGACTTTGGCTTTTCAATAGAAATTATAGTATAATATATAGTAGTGTGGAATTAGATTTAGTTACTAATATAGGGGATATTATATTAACAGTTGTGGGGTTTCTTTATATAATGTATATAATGTAGAAGCTGTAATTAGTGGTGTTGTAGAATGATTAACACTAATGTTCTTTACAGGATGACATTTTGTTCGAGGAAGAAGAACCGTTAGACACCTATGACATGACTTACGTAGTGACAGACAAACAAAATGGCGTACCGGAAGGACAAAAGGAAATACCATCGCAATTATCACAAGCTCACATTCACAATAGTCAAAATTGTCTGAATTCGACGTCCAATTTGAGATATAACGCGTCGAAACGCAAACTTTCAAACACGAGACCGATAGCGAAAAGTAACCTAAGCTCCACTTCAATAGGGAAATTGGGTTCCCAGGAAACTTTCGGCAGGCGACTCAGCGTTGTTGGTCCCAAAAGGAACATGTCCACGTCGAGTTTTGCGTACGTTTCTACACCTTTCCACGGTTCGACGCTTTCGGCTTTTGACAGACCAAATGAATTTGCGTCCCAATTCTCTCTCAAATCTGTCACGGAGAGTGTGGCAGATGTCGCGTATTGTTGTTTCTGTTGTAAGCAAAAAGAGAAAAAGGAGCCCAACAAGTTTTTCGATATATCTCTATTAACTGATCCTACGTACTTGGTGATTCTAATATCGAGCAGTACTGTAGCTATATCGTGTACAAATTTCATTATTTTATTACCAGATCACGCGAAAACCATAGGATTTGATAAGGCTCGAGGTGCGTATTTATTGAGTACGGTCTCAGCGTTGGATTTGGTGGGACGTATAGGCGGTTCCGCTTTATGCGATTTGAATTTAATGCCGAAATCGTTCTTTTTCGTCGGCGGCTTACTTTTCTCCGGCATTTGTTTGGTGATTATACCGTTCTTGAAAACGTACGTGACGATTAGTGTTTTTTGCGCGTTCTTTGGTCTCGCTTCGGGTGTTAATAACAGTGTTACAACACTAGTTATGGCGGAAATATTGGGCGTTGATAGATTGATGTCCTCGTATGGGATCAGTTTGTTTGTCAACGGGCTCTTGCAATTGATTGGGCCGCCTCTTTGCGGGATTTGGGCTGAACACGACAAGAATTATAATCATATGTTTGTTACTTTTGGTTTTATATTTATTGGTGGTGCGTCGCTTTGGCTGTTTATGCCGTTTATAAATAGACGTAAAATGAAAAGAATGAATGCGCAAACTCAAAAAGCTTAGGTATTTATTAATGCGTCCAATTTTTTAAGTCCAATTCGTTGAATAAAGTAATAGTGAAAACACAAAGTTATTTATATATATATATATATATATATATATATATATATATATATATATATATATATATATATATATATATATATATATATATATATATATATATATATATATATATATTCTTAATTATTTTTTTTATTTTTGTTATCAATGAAACTTTAATTGTTGATCTTTCGTTATTGGTCTTATATCGTAGCAGTTTCGCCTCTTGGTTACCGTCCAAGTGATTGAATTAAATAAACTTAATCGAACCTTATTATTTAATTATATATATATATATATATATATATATATATATATATATATATATATATATACATATATATATATATATATATATATATATATATATATATATATATATATATATATATATATATATATATATATATATATATATTTAAATAATAAAGCTTCCAGTAGTAGGTTCTAGAAAAATCAGCCTTAATTGACACATCAAATACATATCATATATAAGATAATTATTATTATAAATAGAACAGATTATACATATATTTACTGGTAATTTGTTATGTTTTATTTGTATTTTAATTGGGCTATTTTTTAATTTAGAAAAGTACAAAATCATTTTTAAATACCTTGTTCCTATTATTAATATTATTATTATCTGTTATAGTCGATCAGATATTTTTTTAATTCAATGGCATATTTTTTAATTTATATATTTTGTTTTTTTTTTATGTTCAGTGTTACCACAAATAAAATGCCAAAAGATAAATCTATTTTTTTCTATATGACGGATAGTTTTTACTATTTTAGTTTTATTTTTTATTTTTGATATTAAACAGTTAGAATTTTTAGATATATCATAGTAAAATATTAGAAATATCCGAATTACGTGTGTTCCAAACTGTTGTCTCGTAATTTTTCTCGTATTAATGTACATAAAATTTATGTGATAGTTAACTGTTCAAATATGAAGCTTTCATTGCACATATAAGTCTATTCCAATTTTATATATATATATATATATATATATATATATATATATATATATAATATATATATATATATATATATATATATATATATATATATATATATATATATATATATATACATTTATATATATATATATATATATATATATATATATATATATATATATATATATATATATATATATATATATATAATAAAAACAATAATTTTTTTAATATTATTCCTATACATTTTCAACAAAATTATTTTGACAGTATTGAATTGAACGCGATTATTATTATAATAAATACGGCACAAATATGTCAATTTTATCCTTTTCATTCCATTTTTATTCCTAATTAGTATAGGACGTCGTGAAAATTATGATATATAGTACAGTCTCGGAGTTGTGGCCGCTCTAAAGTTAGCTGTACATGATATGATTTAAGGATGTTCTCTTACTTTTTTCTTTTTGAACGTAAGTGACCAATGTGCAATAGCATGCCTAACTTTACATCGGCCACAACTCGTTGAACGTACTGTACGTTGTTTATTATGAAATTATGAATTCTGTATTCGTAATGTTTTCATCACAAAATATTTATGTGTTTCTTAGAATGAGTAGTTGTGAAGTTAGATTTTTGATTAAAACAAAATCCTATTTTTATAATCATGTTAATTTTTTTTTGTATATTTTATCATTCAGCTTCACTCTGTGTCTCATATATACCAGAGTAGACAGAGGGAACATGGGAACCTTCTGTTCCCATTTCGCACTTTCCACCTCGTTTGAGGCATTGCGTGTTGAGAATATTATATTACAAAATTTTTATATTTAAACTAGAGTTTGTAGAGATTAAAAATATTTCTTTTTTCAAATCTCACATGCCAATTAAATAAGTGTTGATTGATATAATATCTATAGTTATTATTAATTTTTGTGTAAATAATAAATGTGTATTTTATTATATTAATGTTGTTTTATTTTGTTTTATGTTTAATTGGGATATTTTCACGTTTCACGCAGTATCCCGTATAAAGCGGGCTAGGCGGAGGGAACCAAGCGTTATGGCACTTCGATCTCGTTTTCCGCTTGGAGTTGGGGATATTGCGTGTTGGGAATGGGTGGAACTTAACGCCTTTTTGTCTAACAGAGTAATATCCCATACGTGGAAATCGAACCTGCAACCTTTACGCTTATAATTGGATGTATCAATTTGTTCCTCCATTCATTCATCACGTTTTAGCAGTTAAATGTGTTCTTAGGTAAGGTTTGGGGCTTAGCACTTTTTTTTCTATTTAATTATATTGTTTATATATTTTTAGTTTAATATAAAGTAAATTTTTTTTTTTTTGTATAGGTACGTCTATATAATATTTATATGATTTTGTAGATCTTTAATTATGTATGTAGTAGAAAGATTTGCAGTATTGCCATATATAAATAGTTTTTGGTATATTATTTAATGTGTTAATTATATATGTATAATCGCTCATTTCAGTTAGAACCATTCATTGAGGAGGAAGAGCCGAGCGAACTAGACGATACAAACCCAAGAGTAATTCTGACTCCAGAAGAAAGTTCGGATAAATATCAAAATGGATCCCCACCAATACATAAACAGAAATCAACAGCAACTTTAGATGAAAAATCACCGAATTTCGCAAGATCGGCCAGCGCAGCGTTAGTGACACACGCAGAAACTACACGAACTAGGAAAATTTCTACGCCCGCCACCTCGAAACATGGCCTACAACATATTTCCAGCAAAATTTCTAATCATTTGCCAAGCAATCCGTCGCTGCTGGAATCTGTGCCAGAAGGTAAAACGAGTCGAGTTAACTCCACTGAAGCTTTTGGCAAGAAATTGGCAGTACCCAAAACGCCCAAGCGAAGTCCTTCTACATCAAGTTTTCAATATATGTCCACACCTTTCCATGGATCGACGTTATCAGCGTTTGAGAAACCAAGCGAATTCGCATCACAATTTAGTCTCAAATCTGTAACAGACAGCTTAGCACCGATCACATACTGCTGTGGATGCAAGAAATCTAAAGAAGATGATACTAAAAAGGAACCAAATAAATATTTTGATGTACAACTCCTGAAAGATCCGATTTATTTGGTCATTTTAATCTCCAATTGCACATGCGCTATATCGTATACGAATTTTATTATGCTGGTGCCGTCCTATGCGGAAGAATGCGGTTTCGATAAAACTCTAGGCGCGTATCTGTTATCGATTATTTCGGCACTCGATTTGGTTGGGCGGATCGGTGGATCAGCACTATCGGATATAGTTTTGACGCCGAAACGATATTTCTTTATCACCGGTTTATTATTATCCGGTGTTAGTTTATCGGTGATTCCCCTAATGTCATCGTATTCAGCGATCAGTGCGTTTTGCTGTATATTTGGTATTGCGTCTGGCATAAATGTGGGTGTCACAGCACTAGTGATGACGGAAATGCTAGGAACGGAACGTTTGATGTCATCGTACGGAATTAGTTTGTTTATGAACGGGATTTTACAATTGATTGGTCCTCCCATATGCGGTATATGGTATGAATATACTAAATCGTATAAGTCATTGTTCGTAACACTCGGTTTTATACTTGTTTTTGGGGCGGCTTTATGGTGTTTTGTGCCGTTCATTAATAGAAAACGGAAAAAGGCGCTAAAAATAAAAGAAAATGCTAGCAAAGCGTGATCTTTTTAATAATTTAGTTACCATTACTTTTTTATTATATTTCTTTTTAATCGTATTAATTTTTAATTATCTGTAGCGCTTTTTAATAATCTTTTTAATCTGGGACCGAATTATGAAAGGCAATGGAAATGGCGGGTAATTTGACGTTTAATTACGTTTTAAGGTACGTATATTTATTATTATTTTAAGTTTAAGTACTTAAAAATATAACCCAGTGTGGTATCATTTTTTATATTAGTTTTTGAAATAGTCTTTGTACATCAAATATTAAATATATATATATAGAACCAGACGCAGCCACTGTGCTTCGATGGCTTCTATTTTCCATTACATTACAATTACATCAATTAATCACAATTAATTAATAATATTTTTTATTATTCTTTAGTTCTTGTTTTGTTTTATAAGTGTCTCTATTAAGATTTATTAATCATTTTGGTAAAATTTGGTTAAGTTTATTTTTGTTAGTGTAAAAAAGTAGCTGTAGTCTTTGGTAATTATATTAAAAAAATAAACTGTTTTGTTATTAAGCAGCAATTAATCTTAAATATTTATGTTGATTTTGTATCTACATTTCTCCATCAGAATATGAAAAGTTATAATTTGCTATAGTAATTTAACAATAACACAATAGCCTTGAGTTTTCGTTCCACAGATAAAATATTAACTAAATAACTTATATAATTATTATATTAATCCAGAATACTCAATTCATATTGAAAATAATTTATATTTTATAAAAAAATATGCTTAAAATATACGCTTAAGTCAATTGTATAAATCTAAACTTGCCTTAATAATTGATAAATAAATAAATATAAATACATATTATAATAAATATTTCCTATACAATATGTTGGAATTGTCCATTGAATGTAGACTATAGTTAAATTAAATAGCACATATTTAATTGTATTTTTTTTTTTATTTTTGGCATTATATGTATTGATTTTTGAGTAATATTTCTATTAAAATTAAAATCCCACAGATCAAAAATATATATTTTTTAAATCTAGTAACATTAAATAGTTATAGTACATGAAAGCAGTGTTGCCACTTTGGCCACTTTATAGCTAGAACTAGCCACATTAGCGAAATAGTTAGCTACAAAAAAAATATTTGGTTAGCTAAATCTTTTAGCCACCATTTCTAGCTACTTTTAGAAAAGTAAATAAAACCTTTGTAAGTTTATTCAGAATATAAACTGTACCTAATGATTGTTTTGGTAAGTATTTGAGTTCTGAGAGGGCATCACCGTTGTCGGCTTCGGGGAATTCCCTCGAATTAAAAATGTTGATTATTCTTTGCGTGAGACGGCATTGAGTGCATTGTGTACTGCCCTGATTTGCGATTTTCGTTTACTTATCATTGTTAGTTATCGTGAATTTTGTGTTTTCATCATGGAACTGCCTTTTAAAAAGAAAACATATTCTCAAAAGTATCGTCCTGAATGGGAATCACAAAAAGAATTTAAAGGTTGGTTGAAACCCCTTGCTGGTGATTCAACAAAAGCAATGTGCATTTTGTGTTTAACAGATTTTAATGCTAAAATGTGGGATATCAAGAAGCACGCAGATTCTAAAAAACATAAGCAAAAAATTGAATCGAAAACTGGTGAGTAAAAGTTTGTCAACATCAAAATATAATTAATAATCTAAAAATAAAAAACAAGTTATAGTACTATAGTTTTCTTCCGTGTATTTAATTAACCGTGCATTTAATTGTGTTACTTTTATTTCAGGTAACAAACCATTACCTTTTAATTCCCTGAGCAAAACTAACGTGCAACCAGCAGACGAAGCTGCAGGTACGTTATCCCTATACATTGCCGAGCACTGCTCAATCCTTAGTGTAGATCATTTGACGGATGCATGCAAGAACATTTTTAAAAATTCTCCAGCTGCGAACGAGTTAAAACTTCACAGAACAAAGTGTACAGAAATTATAAATTACGTTTTAGCTCCACATTTTCGCAATCTTCTGCTGCAAGATATAGACAATCAAAAATACAGTCTTTTAATAGACGAATCGACCGATGTCAGTGTATTTAAGTATCTTGGGATAGTGATACGATACTTCAGCTTAAAACAAAAGAAAATAGTAAACGCGTTTCTGGCTCTAGTCAAACTAGAAACTAGTGATGCGAAAGGTATAGTCGATGGTTTGGTAGCTTGCGTACAAGAATATAATCTGCAACTAAAAACATTATTGGAATAGGGACTGATAATGCGTCAGTAATGGTTGGAGTCAATAACGGCGTCCATGCTATTTTGAAGCGAGATTATGGCCTAGAAAATCTTATATTGGTCAGATGCATATGTCATTCGTTACAATTGGCCGTCTCGCACGCATCTGAAAACACTATACCAAGAAATATTGAGTTTTTCGTGCGCGAAATTTATTCCTGGTTTTCGTTGTCGCCAAAGCGAAGAGAGGAATATAAAAAAATATACCAACTTATAAACTGTGGCGAATAGCCTCAAAAGCTTTTGAAGGTTTGCGAAACACGTTGGTTGTCAATTGAACCTGCTGTAGTTAAAATTATTGCTCAGTGGGAGGAGCTCAAGTTACACTTCAATCTAGTGAGATCAAAAGATAATTGTTATGCAGCCGAACTCCTAAGTAGCATGCTCAATAACGAGGCTACCAAATATTACTTGCTCTTTTTACGCGGCGTTCTAAATGATGTCCAAATTGCCATTAAAAGTTTTGAAGGTGAAAATACAAACCCATTAAAGTTGTTGAATGCCCTAGCAACACTCTTGAGATCTATCTGCACAAGGGTTTTGAAACCATCTTCTTTGGCACAAAAAAAATCTTTCGAGGAACCAGTTCAAGAAAGTGACGTTAATCCTACTGCATATTTAGGCTATGCTTTTGAAACTGCATTGCGATCTTGCCAGCTGCCTTCAGAATCAATATTTCTGATAAAGAGACGCTGTTCAGATTTTTTAATTAAATTAATTCAACAATTACAACAACGTCTTCCTACTAACTATAAACAGCTAAAAAAAATGACTTTGTTAAGCCCCGAGGAAGCTTGCAAATCTGAAAAAGATTATTCTATTTCAGAATTAGCAGAGATTTTTGGATTTCCGGATGACAAAATTGATAGAATAATGCAACAATGGAGTACAATTCAGTTTGAAAAATGGGAGTCAAGGGATGTTGTTCAATTTTGGGTTGAAGTGAAAGATTTCAAAAATGCTAGTGGAAACAGTGCATTCACAGATCTTTCTGACTTGGCAATGACAGCATTATCCTTGCCACATTCTAATGCCGAAGTAGAAAGGCTATTCTCCGTCATGAGCATTATAAAAACTAAACACAGAAATAGAATGGGTTTGCTCACTTTAAATTCAATATTACGAATAAGAGATTATTTAAAAAAAAATTCGGAGACGTGTGCATCGTACAAAATTCCTGACAGTGTCCTTAAGGAAATAGGAAAAACAAAAAAGACCGAAAAAAATGAAGATGAAGAAAAAGCTAGACCTTCAACATCTTATGGCAATTATGATAGTGACGTTGATATTGAAGACATTATTAAAATAATGTAAAATATTTTTTAAATTATGTATTTTGATTGTGTCTCGATAAACAATCTAAAATAAACATTTGTATGTAAATTTTTATTTTATTTGATATCCATAGTAGGTGATTTACACAAACATATGTAATGTAATTTTGTGACGGTAGTCATTTTAATTATAATAACAAAGGTAATGATATATAATTGCATTATTGTCAGACCTAAACGTTTATTTTAAATTTCAGCTAAATCGGACTCCGGGCCAAATTTAGTTTGCAAAATTTCGACCCACACAAAAAATAATACGAGTTATATAAAAGGTTGTAAAAATTAACGAAATTAAACAATCAAAAAATTATCCTATTATTTTTTTTCTTTTAGCCACTTTTGGCAACTTTCACCAGTTCCAATTTCTTACAATCTAGCAACATTCTATCTTAGGTTTAGCAACTTTTTCCTTGGGCAAGGTGGCAACACTGCATGAAAGGGTATTATGATTTAGTTATCTGTAGTATTTCATCTATACATATTTATAATTTAAATTGAAACTAGTTAATATATTATTTACTTTTTTTAAACAATTGGAAATAAAGTTTTGTAATTGTTATATTTTTTCTTGATTTCATATTTAAAAAAAAACATGCAGATGATTAAATTACGTTTATGATGTGATACATTACTAGAATCGCAATACAATATTGTAAACAGTGTTATAAGAATGTCGCCATTTTGATTTTCGTTATACAATACAGCAAAATAAAAAAAATATATTTATTTCTAAGGAAGAAATATAATACATAATGTTTTTTGTATTTGGTTGTTTAGTGTTATATATTTTTTTTGTTTCTTAAAAAATCTCTATTCACGTAAGTGTAAAAAGGAGAGCAATATATCATAGATACCTCTCATAAAATAATATGTATAGGTTTATACATGTGTTAGCTTTTTTAGCTTATTTTTTTTAATAAATTTATTATAATTTTTAATATTATATTCCTTAAATATTACTCATTATGTGTATTTCGTAATAAATTGTATGGAATTTAAGAATTAAAGTTCTCTTAACTTTGTTTTTTTTTTCTTTATTCATTTTTTATTAAAAAAAGAGCAGAGAAATACTCTTTTGTTCACTTTTCTCGTATATTTTTTAACATTCAAAATTAAATATATCTTACATTTTACTGTACGTTGTTTTTTTATTATTTTCGTTACGACATAAACGTCATGCACCACTGACATATTACATTTTATATTTAAAAAATAAGAAAGATATATTGAACTTTATTTTATTTATATAAGTAAACTTACATTTTAATCTTGTATTCAATTTAATAACTTTCTAAATTTGTTAAAACATTTTTATATATTTTTTAATAATGTAATTTATGCCCACGCTTTTATATGTGCCATAGGAGCTTTAAATATAACTTTTTATATGCAACTTTTTATTACTTAAAATAATATGTTGCAAATAATAAAAATAATAATGAATAATTATGTACCTAATATGCGTGAATAATTTTCTATCTGTATTTACGTATAATATAAACATTATGAATTTTTATTACATGATCTGTAACAATATTTACTAATAATAATTAATGTTGGCAACATTGTTTTTTAAATTGTGTCCAGAAAGAAAGCGCAAGCAATATCTTAAATTCGAATAAAAAACAGAAGGCCTATCTCTCTATAAAGCTTGTAGCTGAAGAAAAAAAAATATTGTGCAAGCACATATTTTCCAATATATAATATGTGTAACTTCTTTTTTAATATAAATATAATTATTTTAGAACTAAATTTATAATTCATCGTCTACATTTTTAACAATAAATATGTTATCATGTAGCATCCTATTTGGGTGATATTCTGTGGGAGTAATGGCTGGGGGGAGGGGGTTTTTGCGTGTATGGATGTCTGTGTACAAAAAATATTCAAAGCTATAGTCTAAGCCTCCCCCGGAAAAATATCTCTAGCTACGCTCATGGTGGTAAAATGTTGGATATTAAGCCGTTACCTTCATAGATATTTGGAATTCACATTAATCTCTCTATCAAGTATTTTAATCTCCAAAAATGTACGATGCGTTTCTTAACATATGGGTAACGGGTTCTTTTACGTTTCTCATTAACAAATTATTCACGTGTAATTTCATATATATATTTTTTTTTATTTTACTTTACGGCGAAGGGTATGTGTATGTAATGTTCTTACAGAAATGGATGGTTTAACTCTAATTTTCTATTATAAATGTTTATTTTGTATACTTAATCATGAAATAAATAATTTTTTATATATATCTTTTTTTGTATTTTTTACCCTCACGTCATACCCCACGCATTAGCTGTCAATACAGCTAGTATTAGGACGCTTTCGGTCTCTCCCTTGGTGGCACTCGACGCTGCCCTTTACATTGTTACCAAAGCGAGGAGATGAAAATTAATGAATTAATTTGGTTTCTCTAGTGATTGTACCCACAAACTGTTGCATTAAAAATCAAACGATAGCGACCCTGTGCTATGATATTAATTAAATTATTTTCATTGAATTATCATTATTATATAAATAAATAACAAGTAGGCCTGTCGTGGCGCAGCGGCACAAGTGTGTGACTGTAACCGACAGATTCTGGGTTCGATCCCCAGTCGAGAAAATGAAATATTTAATATTTTCAATTGAAATATATCATGTTTCATTTCTTCGCTCTGGTAATAAGGCAAAGCGCGGCGTTGAGCTCCGCCACTCAACATGAAATGCCTCAAATTGGGCGGAAAGTGGGAAACGAAAGTGGAACGGAGTGTCTTGACACTAGGTTCCCGGGTTCCCTCTGCCTACCCTGCCTCGTGCGGGATACAGCGTGAAGCTAAAAAAAAAATAACAAGTAACTAACTGCGGCCCAAGCGTGTGCAGTATTATTGGCCTTACCAGTTTGCCACTTATCATTTGTGCCTCTATCACTTGTTCAGTTGTTGTCGTTTTCCACTTATACAGTGTCCGTAGTGCCAACTGACATTATCATTATAAAAAATCTATTTACATATAAAATGACTGATGATCTAATAGATTATTCAATACCTACTTAAGGAAATACTTTAAGTAATTGACTTAACAATACACTTTTTCTTTCTGACATTAATCAAGGCACTTTGCACTGTCTTTTACATCCTCGGTGGTTAGATCATTGGTTTTCATGTTCTGCATTACGACATCCAACCAGCGCTTCCTTGGCCGTCCGGGAGATCTCACTCCAGGGACAGACATAGCAAGGCACTTGCGTCCGACATAGTTCCACGACAACGCGCAACGTGGCCGTTTCATTTCAGGCGACGCTCTTGGAGCTTATCCAGTCATTATATCACGGACTCCAAGACAGCCTTGAATGAATGTATTACGTACGTATACGGTCAGGCCGTGTTACGCCGCATATGTACCTCAGCATCTTCATTTCCGTGACATGAAACTCCTGAGTGTGCCGAAGTAGTACTGGCCAGCATTTGCTGCCGTATAAAAGAACCGGTCTAACGAAGCTCTTGTATATCAGTCCCTTGAGTTGAGTCGAATTCTGCGATCGCAGACCACACCAGTCTCCTCTCGCTATTTGACCCAGCAGTCCGACTATAAACATCGTGATCGATGCCTCCAGACACAAACATAAGGGATTCGAGGTACCTGAACTTTTCCAACTTAACGGCTGGTTAGTACCTATATGAATATTGCTCGAGTCCAGTCTCCCATGTCTTTCGTCACGCCATGTCTTTTGTCTTCAATACATTTAGTTTAAGAACGCTGTTCTCAAACATCCCCTCCAGAGGTTTGCGCTTTAGCTTCAATGAGTGCTATATCATCGGTATACATCATCAGCCACGGAGGCTGGAGGCTGGTGGCTGGTGGATGTGGGCCGAGACAGTACCTAGCACTATATTGAATAAAAAAAAATTAAAACACTTGTCTTTTCCATAAAAAAAAATAGAAAAAAAATAGAATAAGAATGGACTAAGAGCCGAGCCCTGGTGAACACGGTAATCTGAAATGGTTTGGTGTCACCATCAGCAGTCCTAACCATAGAAGCGGAATTGTGATACATATTACTGATAATTTCAGCATAGGACTCAGGCATCCCTTTGGATTGCAATACTCATAAGATTCGCTGACGAGGCACACAGTCAAAGGCCTTCTGCACGTCTAAGAAAGCCTCCATTAAAATTTTGTCTTTTCCGTCTGTATTCTTCATAGGACCTTATTATTGTAGGCTGAAAAAGTAAATAAATTTTCAAATTAATTTCGTTTTGTATTTTATCGCATTAATATCTATGTATACAGCTCTCATATTTTTACTTGGTTAAGCTGAGTATAATTAAATAATTTTTGTGGCTCGCTTATAGATTCTATAAATTTTGTAATAAGGTAGGCCAAGCGAAACGCAATAGTGGAAATGACTTCGTCTGTCATGATTGCCTGTTAAGAACGTATTGCTTACTAGCATGTAAATGGCATTTAAGTGCTTTTGAGCACAATTAGTTGTAATACAAAATGTGTAAAAATAAAATAATAACAGCTGCTTAACTTACAGCTTTAACCAAAATAATAATAAATAAAACATTTATTTATTTTTTTATTCATTTATTTATTTATTTATTAACGTCCGCCTTACAAGCGTCGTTTTATGTAGTAATTTGGAAATTTACATAATTAAAAAATATATCTATTCTTGATTATCTTCTTATTCTTGATAACTGTCGTGGCGAAGAGGCACAAGTGTGTGACTGTAAAAGCGACAGGTTGTGTGTTTAATCCCATTCGAGGAAATGAAATATAATATTTTCAAATTAAATATTTAATATTTTTATATCTTCGATCTAGTAACAAGGCAATGCCAAAAATTTGCTGAAAAGTTGAGAATGAAACAGAAAGTCCTTACAATAGGTTCCCATGTTCCCCTTTTCTAACCATGTGCGGGATATAACGTGAATCTGAAAAAAAATAATAATGTAAACATTGTACATGGCAACAATTCCACCAAACGTCATAAACAAATATGGCGTTTACGCTTTGTATTGTGTCTGTACATATATGATATACAATACGACCTAATAATTTATTTAAAAAGGCTTCCTTATTAACGATAGATGCTCATCATAGTGAATTATGTATTTCAATTGTAATATAAAGGGAAGGTACAGAACAACGCCATTTAAACTATAAATGAAATAGGTAAGTGAAAACTTTTATTTTGTAAAGTAATATTATTAGTTTTTGTACTAGGAAATGTTAAATAATTAGCTAAAACGGTTGCGTGTTAATGTATTGTATTAACAAACCAGTTGTTTTGTTAATTGTATTGGTAATTTCTTTTTCTTTTACTTTCACTTTTGTTTGGACACAACTTGAACATTCTTTTTAAATGAGTCACTAAGTTTATTGCCATTGCCCTTTTAATTGTTGGATACAATTGATTAATTTACGCCAATTATTTGCTCAGTTTTAATTATTTCTGGTGTGGATATAAAGTTTCGCGCGGTTTTGTAACTGGAGTTAAATAGCTTCTTCTTAAGTTATTTTTGTTTTACTTTTGTTTTGCATAGTAATAGAAAAAAATATTTTGCTTATCCTAAATTGATTTAAAGTCGAAAATATTGTTCAAATTTTAATTTTGCTAGTTTTAATAGTAATAATAAAATTGTAAAACTTAATATACAGCGTAAACTCTTTATAACTTTATTTTTTATAACGATAAACTCCCTATTAAGTAGTAGAGAGCACAACTTGGTTGGTTTGCATTAGAACCCACATAGTGATTGTTCACTCTATAAATAATGATAACTGTCTATAACGACAAAAAATGCTCAGTCCCTTGAGTTTCGTTATAAAGAGTTTACACGACTATTAATTATATATGGAAATGATTTTGTTATTGTTTTTGATTGATATGTATAGAATAATATATGATTACTAGGAAAAATGAAATAAGTCATAGAAGGATTTTATTGTTATGATGTCACATACTATTGCGAGTCAATTTCAATGGTATGTCAACATATTCTTGAGAATCTTGACAACAGTCTTGACAAACAAACTGACCGGACAGGCCTGGCTTGAAATATTAATGTTTTTTTCGTCTTCACACTGTTTCCGGATGAGGCAGGGTAGGCAGAGGGAACCCGGGAACCTAGTGTTAAGACATTTCCGTTCCTCACTTTCTGCTGAAATTGAGGCATTGCATCTTGAGTGGCAGAATTCAACGCGGCGCTTTGTCTTATTACCTAAAATTTTTATAAATACCTGAAATTTTAATAATTTTGTGATATATATGTGTGTGCCAAATGGTGTAGTGGGAAAAAGTTAACCGATAAGGTTGTGCAATTTACATGGACATACAAAATTTTTTTAACTGCATTCTCCGTAAAGTATAACATGGTATACAGAGGGAACTAATGTTAATGAATAGATTCTTTCAGCATAATGTCTAGAGTTGTGGTATTCAACCCCGCCCTTTACTATATTACCAGAGCATAGAAATTGAGAAATGACTTTGAAACTGTCCTTTTTTTGCTATATTATAACCAAATTATACACAATTTGTATAATGTAGTAGATATTATAGTCAAATTATACAAATTGTTGACATAAATTGTTCTTCTGATATATATTGTATATTACTGTAAAGTTCAGTGTATTCTGCTCTGGTAACAAGACAAAGCGCAGCGATGAGTTCCGTCACTCATCATGCTATGCCTCAAATTCGATGGAAAGTGGAACACAGTGTTTTAACACTAGGTTTCCAAGTTCCGTTTTCCATGTGGAAATACAGCATGAAGCCATAATAGAATTGTTATATTTAGTGTACATTTTAGGTGGCCATTTCGCACAATGTCGTCCAGCTACGATGAAGGACCAGTCTATTACAGGGAAATTCAGAAAAATGCATATCTCAAGAGGATACCTAATGATGTTAATACAAATAAACTGCGACCACTGGGGCATAAGGTATTTTATATCATTATTTTCTTATTTGTATTGTTATTTCTTTAGTTGTTGGTTAGCTTCAAGTTTATCCCGGGTAGACGGAGTGAACATGGGAACTTAGTGTTTAATCACTCTAATCTATTCACTTCTTTTCACTGAATTTAAGGCATTGCATGTTGAGTGGTGGAAATCAATGCCACACTTTGCCTTGTTCCTAAAGTGAACCCTAAGTTTAGGTTCCCAGATTCCCTGACTATGTTAGGGATACAGCGTGAAGCTTATTAAATGTAATTTCTCCCTTTCTGGAAAAAGTTTCTGTTATGTCTTGACTAGTACTGATGATCTGAGTTTCTAAATTCTTTTCTCTATGTATAACCACTTACTTGAAGTAAATTTTATTTATTATACAGAAAGATCTATCCTTTATCTATATATTCCATAGCACTCACTTGAAATAAATTTCATCAAATTCAGTACACTAAAAAACGTGACACTTTTTTTGGTATGAAAATTTTTCTACAGACTCCCTACAGTAAAAAAGACATAACATGTCAAAATTAAAATATTAAATATATAATTTCCTCTGCCGTAATTGGAAGACAGAAGAGAAGACGTTTTATTGCAAAATGACAGAGAACCCAATTATTCACTCACTCAGGCTTATGCTGTATCCCACACACGGCAGGGTAGGCAGAGGGAACTTGGGAACCTAGTATTAAGACACTCCGTTCCACTTACGTTCTACACTTTCCGGCGAATTTGAGGCATTGCGTGTTGAGTGGCAGAACTCAACGCGTTTAGCCTTGTATGAAACTATTAAATATTAAAATTGTAAATATTAAATATTTAATTTCTTCGAATGAGGATCGAACCCACAACCAGTTGGTTACAGTCACACGCTTATGCCGCTGCGCCACGACAGGGCTTATGTATATCTCATCACAAAAAAAAATCTCCAGAAACCGCCTCTAAAGCCTATGTGGACGCTCTTCTGCATACACAACGGTAGAACGCCGTTTCTAGAACAGTATCCTGAACAGGATGCTCCCTCGACACAAGCGCACAAGCCGACGTGGCGGGTGTGTCTCAAGACGGCCAGACATGTCACGGCAAGTGTCAAACCTCACCCCGGGGACGAATATGACTTTCTGGTGGACACCGATCATGGACCTGTTCGGATGCTTGCTCCTGATTGGTGAGTTTTGTGGTGCTTTTGTTTTTTTTTTGGGTTCACGCTGTATCCTGTTTAGGGTAGGGTAGGTAGAGGGAACTTGGGAACCTAGTGTTAAGATCTTCTGTTCCGTTCCCCACTTTCTGCTGAATTTAAGACAGTAAAATAATGAATACGTATCATATGGCTATATTAGTATTTCAAAATATTAAATATTTAAATCCTTTGATTAAGGACTGAACCCACGACCTGTCGTTCACAGCCACACTTTAATGCCACTGCGCCACGACAGGCGACACCCTTCGGGCCTCGCCTTTGTTGCCTTTTTTAGATATATGACAATCATTTAATTATGACACTTTTTCTGAGTCCGGATAGGCTCCAACCTGTTACTTAAGCGCCTCTGTACTAAGATAGCCTTTCTCCGTAGAAAAATATTTTTGGCTTTTCAGGGGTAAAATCAAAAAGATTATTATTATTTTTTTTACTTAAAGGGGAAGTCAGAGGGAACATAGTGTTACCCCTTTTAAATTTATTTCTAGTCGTATTTTCTGTTAGTTTTTGAGATATTGTACAATTCTCCATTTTTTTTGGTTATTTAAGTTTTTTTTTTTAATTTAGATGAACGTCGACGACGATTGATGAAAATTTCGAACGACGATCGACGATCGATGAGAACGTCGCAAATTATAGATATATATAGATTTTTCAAATTTTGACCAAACTTTTATAATTGGTTTGATTTTTATTGTCAATTCGATTTTATTTCTCCGCTACGGTATACAACATGTAATGTTGCCTTCCACCACTCAACAACTAATGTATGGTAAATTAAAAATGCTTTGGGAACATTCTGTAACCCGCGTTGACACTAGGTTCCCTCTATCTACCCTGATATATGCGTATATGGTACAGTGTAAAGCTAAATTAAAAATATCTTATTCAGGGATTCAATGCAAGACTGGGTGACGATTCTCCGTTGTAAACTCCACGAGTTGAGAATACTTTCTCGCGGCGAGAACTTGTATGGGGCCCCCCCGGTAGCGCCTGTACCCAGGGCCGCGGCGAGGGACCCCACTTCACCTTTACCCCCGACCCCGCCTGTACCCCCTGATAGGTGAGTGATGGAAAATGAACAAACACACATACACGTAAGCACACACACACGCACGTACACGAACACACAAATAGAGAGCGTCGATTTTGCGAACTAATTGAAAGGTATATCTGAGCTTCACGCTGTATCCCGCACATGGCAGGGGTAGGCAGAGGGAACTTGGGAACCTAGTGTTAAGACACTCCGTTTCACTTCCGTTCCCTACGTTCCGCCGAATTTGAGGCGCTTCGTCTTGAGTGGCGGAACTCAACGCCGCGCTTAGCCTTGCACTGGAGCGAAGAAATGAAAACATTTAATATTTAAATTGAAAATATTAAATATTTCATTTCCTCGAGTGGGGATCGAACCCACAACAAATTGTTGGTCACAGTCACACGTTTGTGCCGTTGCGCCACGACAGGTCTCAATTTTTCGAACTTAATATTTGATATTGTAGTAACTTTTCATTTTTTTTTTAGTTTCACGCTGTATCCCGCACGAGGCAGGGTAGGCAGAGGGAACCCGGGAACCTAGTGTCAAGACACTCCGTTCCACTTCCGTTCCCCACTTTCCGCCAAATTTGAGGCATTGCGTGTTGAGTGGCGGAACTAAACGCCGCGTTTTGCCTTATTACCTATAACTTTTGAATCGATTGAAATAAAAGAAATACCACATGTTATGTTGGTAAAATGTAACTGTGAACACGGAATTTAACATAAAATAACATAAAAATTCTTTATGTCACACCAGAAAATTAACACATATATTAATACAAAATAAGAAAATATAATGTGAAAAGGCGGCCTTATCACTAAGAGTGATCTCTACCAGGCAACCTATTTATATAGAACAATTTAGAAACAACAAAATAATTTATATACAACGATATAAATGTTAATAATTGAAATATAAAAAAATAGATACTATACAATAAACTACATAAAATACACGAACCTAATAGAAAAAAAAATAGAGGCCTGTCGTGGCGCAGCGGCACAGGCGTGTGATTGTAACCGACAGGTTCTGGGATCGATCCCTACTCGAGAAAATGAAATATTTAATATTTTCAATTTAAATATTTATGTTTCATTTCTTCGCTCTGGTATTAAGGCAAAGTGCGGCGTTGAGTTCGGCCACTCAACACGCAATGCCTCAAATTCGGTGGAAAGTGGGGAACGGAAGTGGAACGGAGTGTCTTTACACTAGGTTCCCGGGTTCCCTCTGTCTACCCTGCCTCGTGCGGGATACAGCGTGAAGCTAATAGAAAAATATTTACAAACATAATACTCGTAGATACAGACATACAATACACTACATGCTAAGATTGGAATTGAACTTTGATTCGTTGTTATTGAGAAAAAAAAATATCAAAAAATAATTGAAATTAAAAAAAAAAGTACTATTTTCGGGCATTTTACACTAATGTGCGTTCTGTTGTAGGTTTTTTTTTTTAAAATATATCTTCTGTGTAGACAAAAAATCTATTCTGTATTTTTACTTTTGTTTTTTTTTTTTTAAGTGTTATTCCACACTTACGACAGAAAAAAATCTAAATTTATATTTAAAAAGCGTATAAAAATTTTGAACGAAGCGCGAATTTTTATGCTAACAACATAAAAATGTTGTAAAATTATATAAGAAATTCGACGTAGCTCGATGGGAACGTATGGCTTAGTTGGTCAGAGCGCGCGGACGGTTTCCAAGAGGCGCGGGTTCAAATTCTCCCGCTCCCGTTGAAAATTTTTATACGCTTTTTAAATTTAAGTTTAGTATCTATTCTGTATTTCTTAAATATTTAATTGTATATTGAAAAGATGTAATTTTTATTATTTTTTTAATTTATTTATTTATTTAATTCCATTTATCCTTACAGAGTACCAGGAATAGATCTAACGCCAATCACTCGTGCTATGGAAACCATAGATATTTCCAATACTTCCAATACTTCCACAATATCATATACTACTACGTCTATTACTTCTGTCACTTCTATAACTTCTACAACTTCCATGACTTCGGCAACTTCAACTATGAATCAGCCAATTTCAAGTTCACTTACTACAACTAGCAATGCTCCCAATCAAGCTTCATCAACTTCAATTCTGCCTAAATCCAATCTGACCTTCTCGAATGTGACTTCATTGGCAAATTCACTGGCTTCAACTGAAGTTGATATTTCAAATTGGGAACCCTATTCCTTGCCAAGCACGAGTCGTGAAGTTGAGCCCAAAAGTATAAAAGTTTGTGGGCAAAATATTTGTTTGGACAATTCGATTTTTAAACGTGAAGTTACGGACAGTGATGAGGAGTTCTTTAATGAAGTGGATCAACTTCACGGTGAAGTTGGGCAACTTCAAAATGAAGTTGAATATAAACAGCGGGTTGTTGTTAATAATGAAGAAAATACAGAAAGACCTGCAGAGTGAGTTTTTTTTTGTTTTCATATAATATAAAAAACTCAGCTTCACGCTGTATCCCGCACATGGTAGGGTAGGTTAGGTTAGGTTAGGTTAGAGGGAACTCGGGAACCTAGTGTTAAGACACTCCGTTTCACTTCCTTTTCCCGCTGAATTTGAGGCATTGCGGCATGCGGCGTTCAGTTCCGCACAACATGTGGCGGAACTCAACGCCGAACGCTTGAACCATAGCAAATAAATGAAAACATTAAATATATAAATTTAAAATATTAAATATTTCACTCTCTCGAGTGTCTATCGAACCCACAACCTGTCGTTTACAGTCACACCCTAGTACCACTGTGCTATGACAGGCCTCATATAAAAAACAATAGGAAGAAATGTGATCTGACAGTGTGTTTGCTTGTCGTGACGTATGGACACCACTGTGGGTTCGACTCCTATTCGAGGCAGAGGGAACCTGGGAACCTAGTGTTAAAACATCCCGTTCCCATGAAAACACTTCCGTTCTCTACTATCTGCCTAATCTCAAAGGAAATGCCTGCTTAGTGCTGGAACTTAACGCCGCGCCTCATTATCATATGCGAGGAATTTTTAATATCATAATATTTAATTATCTTTTTTATGCCATTGTGCCAAAGTGCCACAACATGGCACTTGCATTTAATTTATTATCTATTTATTCAGTGTCCCCCTAAGATCTAATATAACGGTAATCCAAGTGTCCAACAAGGAGGCCCCGCACACCGCCATACCGGTGCTGGGGCCGGAGACGAACGTGTTCGACTTTGAATTCAAGCAAAAATTGACAATTCAAGATGATAATAATCAAAATTCAAATTTTATAAACATCGTCAACACTGAGACCAATGTGGTCACGGACAGACCCGAATACGAGCACATCAGCTTGACAACGACTGTCAGCTTGACGGCTGACAGCGCGGCTGTCAGTTTGACAGATGTCAATAGTGAAGGGCAGTACGAGAGGCTGTGTATGGCGTCCACGTCCAATGCCAACGCGTCGCCATTGCCAATAAGAAGGATAAAGAAATTAGATAAAATAAGAAAATCTTCTTTGCCGAATTTGGAGGTTGAATCGAATTACGAATGTTTATTTCCGTCTGGCAACACTGCCGCTAATATTTCGAATGGCAATTCGCATCGTGTGCCAGTACAAAACGGTCGTTCGAATACTCAAGTTGGCAACACTGATATGAATCAAACACAAAATGGCCGATCGAACTCTAGTCAAGTTAGCAACACCGTGCATAATGTTTTGAGTAATGGCAACACTGTCAATGGGGTGGAAGTGGAAAGTTCTAGAACGGAACAGGATAGATTAAGAACGAACGTAGAAAGATCTAGAAGTCAGAACGCATACGACGTGACTCCGAGACGGAGGGAAAGTAGAGTACAGAATAACAGTCCGAAGAGAGAAATTAGAAATGGTAATAAAGTTACTTTTTTTTTTGGCTTCACGCTGTATCCCGCATTTAGCAGGATAGACAGAGGGAATATAATTTTTCAACAATTTTTTCAACACGCACTGCGCAATCTTCGATATATTGCGTGTTAAGTAGTGTTATTTGTTTTTATCACTCATTTCACTCTTTCACTCAATCAGATATCGAACCTTGTACTCCTTCACTATAAGGGCTTTTGTCTAAACATACATTTTAAAATATTTTAAGTTATTGATTATAGAGGCCTATAGTGGCGCAGTGGTATAAGTATGTGACTGTAAACGACAGGTTGTGGGTTCGATCCCCGCTCGAGGAAATTAATTATTTAATATTTTCAATTTTAATATTTATTGTTTGCATTTCTTCGCTCTGGTAACAAGACAAAGCGCGGCGTTGTACTCCGCCACTATATACGCAATGCCTCCAGTTTGGCGTACAGTAGTTTCCTCTGTCATGTGCGTGTTACAGCGTGAAAATAATTTTTTTTTCAGAGAAACCTGAAACCCAACAGAAACCAATATGGCGGCGTGGTTTGACAGAACTATCACTGTTAAGTCGATTGCGTGGAATAGCCCAGAACAAAAGGCAGGAGAGTCCCAGTAGGAATGAACAGGAGGATAGGTAATACTTTCGTTTATTATACTCTTAGGTTCCCACACATGGCGGGGTAGGCAGAGGGAACTTGGGAACCTAGTGTTAGGACACTCCGTTCCACTTCTGGTTCCCGCTTTCCGCCGAATTTGAGGCGTTGCGTGTTGAGGGGCGTAACTTAACTACTAGAGCAGTTGTTATCAGAATGAAGAAATGAAAACATTGAATATTTAATTTAAAAATATTAAATATTTCATTTCCTCGAGTGGACATCGAACCCACAACCTGTCGTTTAGTTACACGCTTGTGCCGCTGCGTTACATAAATAAATATCGCGGCGTTGAGTTCCGCCACTTAACAGTGCCTCAAGTTCGGTGTAAATTGAGGAACCTAAGTGCTCGATATTTCCAAGTTCTACCTTTTCTATATGCGTGAAGTTATGAAAAAGAAAAACAAATTTTAGAACAATTTTGTATAATAAATTACATTAAAATCGGTTAAGCTAGCTTGGTGTAGCTATTTAATGTTTCATTTCTTCGCTCTTGTTATAAGGCAAAGCGCGGCGTTGAGTTCCGCCACTCAACACGCAGTGCATCAAATTCGGCGGAAAGTGGGGAACGGAAGTGGAACAGAGTGTCTTAACACTAGGTTCCCTCGGGTTCCCTCTGCCTACCCTGCCTCGTGCGGGATACAGCGTGAAGCTGAGAGAGAGAGAGAATATAATTTACTGAAATATTAAGAATAAAGGCCTTAAATAAAAAAAAAATAACAAAAAAAATGTTTTTCTTCCCAGAAGCGTGACGTCACCCGCCAAAGTGGTCCACAGATCTCGTCCCGCTGCTCGAGTGGATAGTTCTAGAAGGCGGAGCAACTCATTAACCAACAGTATGTTCATTGCTTTTTGTATTCACGCACTATCCCGCATATTCGCAGGATAGGCAGAGGGAACTTGGGAACCTAGTGTTGAGACACTCCGTTCTATTTCCCAATCTCTGCCGAGTTTGATGAGCATTGCGTGTTGAGTGGCGGAACTCAACGCGCTTTTCCTTGTTAATCATAGAGAAGAAATGTAAATATTTGATTTTTTTTCCTCAAGTGGATATCGAACCCACAACCTGTGGAAATAAAGGAAAATATTTGAAAAAATATTTTTAACTACTCTCTAGGCTCGTCAATAATAAATTGATGAGAGTGAAATTTCAATATTCGTCCCACAAAAGTTAACAGTCTGAAGTGATATGTATATGTATATGTATATGTATGTATGTGTATGTGTATGTGTATATGTGGCAGAATTGGAGAAGTTGTGTATTTAATGACGGAACTCAACGCCGCCAGTTATCTTGTACGAACGAGGAATTTTAAAAATGAAATATTTTAATTTTTTTTATATACATGTATATGTATGTATGTATATGTATACGTATGTATGTATATGTATATGCATGTATGTGTGTGTGTGTGTGTGTATTCCAGGTCAGTCCCCCCCCGTCCCGCCCGCGCCGGCGCTGCAGCCGCTGCGCACGCGCCAGGTGGCGGCGCTGCGGGACGAGCAGCGCAGAGGCGCGTGCAGCGCCGCTTCGATTCCCGGCGGAGACGCGCCCGTGCTGTGCGAGTGTGACAACAGAGTTTGGTAACATTGTTCAATCATATTATTTTTTAAGGTTCATCTTGGGAACATGGTATGGTAGGCGGAGGGAACTCGGGAACCGAATTAACCTAAATTTTGGACATTGCGTATTCATTGGTTGGGTAGAACTAAACGCAGTGTTACCAGAGCGAAGAAAAAAATATTTTTTAAATGTCATTAATAGGTAATATTTTATTTTAGGCATAGATGGGTTTAGGGGTTTTATCTATAAAAAAAAGGGAGAAACTGGGAACTTAGTGTTTAGAGTTGTTAACTCCGTTCCTTCATATGACACTTTTATTCTCCACTTTCCGCTGAAAATATTAAATGTCATTAATAGGTAATATTTTATTTTAGGCATAGATGGGTTTAGGGGGTTTATCTATAAAAAAAAAGGAGGAACCTGGGAACTTAGTGTTAAGACACTCCGTTCCCAATATGACACTATTATTCTCCACTTTCCGCTGAAAATATTCAATGGCGAATCTCAACGCCGTGTTTTATCTCGGGGATTTTAATTTTTTTTTTTTGTTATTGTTAGGATAGCGAAATGGGGTACGAGCGGGTACAGGTGTGGGGGACGTATGGGGGACCGCCTCGCGGGGGTCGCGGGTTCGCAAGTGACGGGTTTGGCTCAAGCGAAACACTTGTTGAAGAACGCTAATACGCCTTATGTGAGTGGGTTTTTTTTTTAATATTTTTTTTGTAGCTGGATTTGAACCCGCACTTTAACTCTGACACATTTAATATGTTAAAAGTTAGCATTATTACATTTTTTTTTTATAAAATTGTTTTTTTTTTTAATTCAGCTTCATCCTGTATCCCGCACTTGGCAAGGTAGACAGAGGGAACTTGGGAACCTAGTGTTAAGACACTCCGTTCCGTTACCCACTTTCCGTCAAATTTGAGGCATTGTGTTTTGAGTGGCAGAACTCAACGCTACGCTTTGTCTTGTTACAAGAGCAGAGAAATGAGAATATTGAATATTTAAATTGAAAATATTAAATATTTCATTGCCTTGAGTGAGTATCGAACCCACAACCTGTCGGTTACAGTTACACGTTCTTGCCGCTGCGCCACGACAGGGCGTTTAGTTACATATTTTTTGTAATAAAAAAAAACAATCGTGAATTTGCATCGCATTCGAGAATATTATTTTTAAATTAATTTTATTTCCTTGATCTATAACCTAGTGTTAAGACAGCCTTGACAGCCTTCTCTCCGCCTTCTGCCCGAATTTGACAGAATTACTGTTGAATGGCGGAACTTAACGCCGCGCTCTACGTCGTCTAAACAGTATTAAATTCAAATTTCTTTTTTTTTTTTAAACCTATTATTTCTTTTTTCCAGATTGACATACTGTTCCACCGAGTGCCTCTAGGAAAAATTTACGTAGTGTACAAGAAGGATCGAGAAAATTTAGGTGAGTTGGTTCTGTTCCCGTTTAATGTAATTTATATATATGTATACGTATATTCATCTTCAGGATATCCTTTTAGATTTTTTTACGTATAATATGGCAGAATTGGAGAAGTTGTGTATTTAACGACGGAACTCAACGCCGCCAGTTATCTCGTACGAACGAGGAATTTAAAAAAAATGTATAATTTTAGTTGATTTCTCATTGATTTTATACATAATGAGAAGATTTTTTTCGTAATTCGTACAGCTATATGTATGGCAAGTAGAAAAAAATAACACTGCTTCTAGAGATTAACGAAGAACAACAGACAAACAGACTTGTTATATTAATATAGATACGTTTTCTTTATACAAAAATGTAGAGCATTTCTAACCGTACTCGCGACTTTGATATGTTGCGAATTGATCTCCAATTTTTGCCTTTTCTCCTTGGGTACATGAAAGTACTACCAAATGTCCTTAAATGACTGAGGTTAGGTTTTCCCATTGTCCATAATTCATACAGATTAAGTGGGTCAATCTATTGTTTTCCCATTCTATTTGTAAATAAACAGCGGTGTTAATGGCTTCAGCCTAAAACTCATTAACTAGTTTTGCATAATATAAGACATCTGACATTTTCCTGCCAGTGTCAGTGTATTCATGCACTCACATACCCCTTTTTTTTTCGGGGGCGTAAGGATTTGACTTTGTCATAAATATCAGAATATTTTTTATAGTATTCTCTGCTATTATCACTTCTCAGTATTTATATTTTATTTGACCGTGAATTCTTAACTCTAGTGTTGTATTCTTTGAGATAATGTAAAACCGAATTTTTTACTTTTTAATAAATAAACATATGTCGTACGTCTCTAATCGATAATAAAGTTGACAAGTTACCTCCTTCTGAAACATACTCCATTGTGTCATATACCTCTGTACTATTTCCAAATTTCCTATAGTTTAGTTCTCCTGGTCATTTTGTTATCGAAGGACAATTATCTAATCGAATATATATTAAATTCTTTAGGTGACTTATTTTTCTTGCAAATCTCGAGTTATCGAATGACATCTTTTATTTCAGGCCTGTCGTGGCGTAGCGGCACAAGAGTGTGACTAATTGACAGGTTCTGGGTTCGAGCCCCAGTCGAGGAAATGAAATATTTAATATTTTCAATTTAAATATTTAATGTTTCATTTCTTCGCTCTGGTAATAAGGCAAAGCGCGGCGTTGAATTCCGCCACTCAACACGCAATGCCTCAAATTCGGCGGAAAGTGGGAAACGGACGTGGAACGGAGTATCTTTACACTAGGTTCCCGAGTTCCCTCTGCCTACCCTGCCTAGTGCGGGATACAGCGTGAAGCTATAAATAAATAATCTTTAATTTGTGCCACAATTCCATGTATGTTGCGTTGCGTTCTTTATATAAACATAAAGGGCCCGACCAATCATTGTGATCAACTTTGCTTTTGTTTTAACATCGTCTGCTGTAATAACATTGATTCTGGTTGGATACAACCACTATTCCTCTAAAACAAAGACATTTTCCGCTGCTTAACACCACTCGCTGTAATTTTCTTGTCTTTTCAATTCTACAACTAACACTTTTCCTTCTCTGCCACGAATTATATTACCGGCAATGTCCTGATAAATAATAATTGTACTGTTGGGAGAACGTTGAGTTTATTATTAAGGACAAGATTTGAGAGCATAAACAATATTTGTTCACATATTTGATAATAGATGACGCTAGGATTAGTTACTAGACTAGTAAAGTTGTCTTATTGGGCAGGCACCAGTAAATTGAATTATCGAAACGATATCTATTGAAATTTTCTGCTATCTCCCTAGGTGCTTGCATCCTTTTAAAATTCTATCTAGTAGAGGACGATCTATCCTGTCTTCTCATTGTATCTTTTCAAAATAAATACTTTTTTTTTGTTTTTTTTTTCAATTGTACTAAATCTCTGACATCGATGACATGGTCAACATTCATCTTCAGATCTTGTACTTTTTTGCAGATAAAATTAGCATTTATCGATAACGGTTGCCTTAGTAACAAACGTTATAGTCTTTTTTTTTTGTAGGACATATTATATCTAACTTTTATCGGTCACACTAAGTTTACTGGTATTTCTTTCGAGGATTCACTTTCATGGTCTCCGTTTCTTTTATGAATTTCTATGGATAAATAAAGAATTTTCTTTGTATTTCCAAAAGCGCGTGAATAAAATCAATACCATAATAGAATAATTGAAAAAATAACTATTTGAAAGAACTTTGTCAGTGTGCCATTTTAAAAAGTTGGGTTCTCAAGATGACATGTAACATACCAACAACATACCTGCTTTAGCAATATTTGAAAATAATTATTTTTTTTTGCATCTGTCACAAAATAAAGTCTTAATTATCTTTATCAATAAAAAGTTTAAATCTCCCAAAACTAAAAATTAATATAAAAGAAATAAAAACTTATTTTATAAAAAATCACAATAGTAGAAATCAAGCTAAATAATTTGTAATGTAAAAATAATTCAGTGCTTTTCTTGCCACATTTTCTTTACATCTATCTACGTGGGCTCTCTTAGGGGTTACAAAAAAATTTTATTAATCTACTTTTTCAGTAAGTATCTAATCAGTGTCAGAATTTTTTTTTTACATACTCTTACTTAATAATAATGTCGAATTACAAATATTTGTTATATTAAAATTGAGAGGGTCAACGATCAACATTATAAAGTTATAAGCATACTTATTTATAAACTTTGTTTGATTAATAAGATTTTTAAACGTAATCTGGGCATATAAACAGTTTCCAGTCCTTTCAGTTAAACCAACGCAATCCTCATCATTTCACTTGAGAGAAACTTTCTCCATCTTGCATCTTATATTATAATATTTAGGTTTATCTATATCTAATATACCATTTTCTTTGCTTCTGTCAGTTGATTTTTCTTAGTTACATTGTAATTTATGTGGACTGTTTCTTTTTCATTTCTTATGTATGTTCTTCTTTGTTTTTGTTATGATAACGCTCGACTTATTTTAATTTTAATTCGAGTATGGGAGTATCGTTGCGGGTTGGGCAGTTGCTTCGGTCCTGCAAAAGGTATTGCACTAGGATCATAATGCAACGGCCAATATGTTATTATTGTTAAGGCTGGTTGATCTGAAACCACTGAATATGTTTTGCTTTCGCATCGTGCACTAAGACTCGTGCACATCGACACTTCTGAAAAAAATAGATCAGTTTAAAAAAACATAGTAAATCGTGCGCATTTTTTAATTTACGTTCTGGGTGCTGATAAGAATAAAGTAAAACTTCTTCATCCTAGAAATGTTTATACGATTTATTCACGGATTTGTCAAGTGGTTGAAGCTTATGAGTGGTGTTGAACGGTAGACAATATAGCACAATGTCATGAACTTCTTCTGGTTCATCGATTCTGGCCTCTGAAATGAGAGGAAGCACCATCAATAATTAAAATACCTAAATTTTCCTGGACATTTATTACGGCCTAAGAGGTGTATTCCGTCCATCTTTACTAAAGTACCAGTCGGTGAATTGTCACAAAATTCAGACCTTAACCTTTTTTCTTTAAAGGAAGCACAGAATTTCCAGTTACATTTACACACATTGCAATTGTGATTTTCAGCATGTTCTTGACTAAGAAAATGCACTCTTACATCCTTTAGCTGCAGACTCTTTCTGCTGGTGAGGTAGTGTTAACCTATATCCTTTTTCATCCATGTCATAGAGTCGTTCTGGATGATCAGAAATATTTAACTCATCATATAATTCTCTGGGGGCTTTAAAATGTTTAAACACGATAGTTTTGTTGAATTTGTTAAAAATTATGGTTTTGTTGATATTTCATTGTTGGCTAATGTAATTTTCCCCCAATATTCTTTTTATCATTAAAAGAATTCTGTATATTACTATTGATTTACCGAATTGGCGATATTTTACACAATCATTTGGACATGTTGATGTAAAGTTTTTGTTTGTCTATCCTTTAACTAGGGACGTGACAAACAAAAACTTTACATCAACATGTCCAAATGACGGGACGTGACAAATTGATAACACTATAAGTTTCATGTAGTCTCACATGCTACTTTTAAGGTCAGTCAGCTTTGTAACAACAAAATTGCATTCGAATGATTTAAAATGCATTTATGTTTATTTTTTGGTACAGTAGAACGTCGTTTATCCAAACTAATAGTGGGACAAAGATGTTGGAAAACCGGTTTTTTCGGATAATCGAACTGTATTGATGTTGCCATATACATTTATATATCCACGGGTTAATAAAAGCCATATTTACCCACCTTCATATTTATATCTTTATTAAAAAATAGGAATTAAAAAATAGACTGCAGTATTTGCAACAAAACATTCTAAGTACAATGTTGTCAAAAATCGGAGTGATATAAGTTTTAATTACTGACGTTTAAAAAGTCTTCAACTTTTGTCTCCCGAAGCCAGCCTACCCATTACGAGCGGCTAGGTCACGTATTTTTTTAATGACAGACATTTGATGCTAGTCGTTTTCGGCTTGTGTTTCAAACCATTATGATTTCTTATCAGACTTTATTTTCCCTGCTTTTTCTTTTTCCAAAAGTAATTTTCGTAACAATTCTGTTCTATAATGCCGTTTAAAAGTCTCAATAACGCCTTGGCCCATGGGCTGTAATAATTAAGTCACATTAGGTGGAAGAAACATGACTTTTGTGAAATCGTATTTTTCATTTAAGCTGTCATGATAGATGAGACGGGGCGTTATCTAAAAGCAACAATGTTTTCTAGGTTCACCATTTTTTAACTGATGGATTACAGAGGGTATAAAAATTTCTGTAAACCATTCCATATAAATTGTACTATTCATCCAAACACTCTTTTGTGAAGTGTAAACTATAGGCATCACAGACACATTAACGTGCTTAAAACAATATGGTTTCTTGCTTTTACCAATGATAAGCACGGACAATCAGTGGCTGCCGGTAACATTAGCACAAGTAACAAATAAGCAGTGATACGATCCTTGCTCATTTTAGGTCCAGGTGCTGCTAACTCTCGACGGACGCAAGAGTTTTTCTTGCCATATCTTTCCAATTAGGCCCAGTTACTTCTGCGTTGTTAACGTTTTCGAGGGCGTAATTTTCTTCTTTTAGTAACTCCCTTAATTTAATTTTAAAAAAATCTGTTGCTGATGAATTGGCCGACTGATTTTCTCCTTGCCTTGACTTAAATCTTTTCTATCAGCCTGACAAAATTTGATGGCCCTTCAAGTTTATTGTTGATTTGAAGGTGCTTTTTCATACAGAATTAGACCAGAAACAGGTTCTCACTGGGATCTTTTTCTAATCCTATCTAATTCCGTGTTTAAAGGAAAGTTTTATCGTTTAACGACTTGTCGATCCGTCAGACGAATCAAGTTGACACATAAAGTTACTTATGCTCGTTCTTTGTTTTTCTATATCCGTAATGGTAGACTTGCCAACTTTGTTGCAGATTTACCTTCCTCTAAGCACTTATTAATCTCGTATTTATCTTTCATAGAAAGAACAACACGCTTACGTTTAGGCAGTTTCAAACGGATGCTTACTTTCACGCGACAAAATTTAGTTTATTTCCTAATAGAAACTAACGAGTCGAAACTAGTACGCGCACGAACACGGGGCGCAGGACAGGCGGGAGTTCGGATACGTGGTCGTTTATATTCATACCGCTGAAGTCTTCTCGTTCGGCGGCTGCTAGAATAAATAGAGCATTTTTTATCTGCTTCATCATCGCCTCCTTTGTTCGTGATGTAATATGATATAATTTCAGGCGTTTTAGTATCTTCGTCAACTACAATATCGTTGTGTATTGAGAACACCAGTGTCACTTTTATTCTTCTGAGGTACATATGAGCACAAAGACTGAATGGACATCTCCTTTTTTTTGCGGCTGAAATCGGCTAGGTATTTCCCTTTTTTTTGCGGCTGAAATTATTTTTTCATTGTGTCCACACAGATAAGCTATGTAAGTTTACTGTTTTTGCAGACTCATCAATTAGTTCTGTACAAGAGAACTAGTTGTTAACAGTCACATTTCGATTACTTTCTTCAAGTGGTTGTATCATTCGAAGCACTCACTGACTTTTCTTGCCTAAGAAAAGTTTTTGATCTTTTGTGGTCAAACCGGTACCGTCAGAGCCTTTTCCGCTTTAAATATATTCGTTATATGAATAAGAGTTCTTTGCATCTCATGTGGATTATATCCCCAGCAAATAAGTGACTTGTGCATTGGTGGTTAGATTTTTAAACAGCTGAATATAGCAAAAGCCCCACAGAAGCCTTAAGCTCAGTCATTTGATGCGTTTTAGTTCAGGTTTATGCTACCGAGCGAACTTTATCCTGTAGCTGGTTTTTTTTTTAGTGCAAATCCTTATTTGTTGGCTTCATTTATATCAAATGCTCAAAAGGTCTTTAGCCTCTTCACCTGTTAATTTTGAGGCAGGATTATGAATTATTATATTGCAGTGTACGAATATATTAAAATGAACTTAATATTCATGGGAAAAATAATGAAAAAAATATTGTTTAAGAAATAGTATTTATTTCTACAAAAAAACATTATGATGCATATCTGCATCATGGTGCTAAAACATTATAAAAAATGAATAAATGGAGTATCTATTAGGAAGTGTGAAATAAACGGAAACAGTTATTGTTTTTGTTAAAGCATAGCGCTACGCCACACTTTTCGCATTCAGTCTGCGCAGTTCCCGTACAACCAGGATATTTACATCTCAACCTTTTATCAATCCACACCAATTCAGTGCCCCATCTGATCCAACCTAACGTCTTTTGGTGGGACATGCTGACAAGGTCCTTTCTTCTTTTTATCCTGGATAAGGATTTCTACATCGCTGGTGCGCCTCAGTCGATTCGTCTTTTTATATTTGACCAATGTTTCGGCTATTTCGAGCCGAAAATCAGCTGAATTTAGGACCTTCTCATTATTTTCAGTGTCTTTTTTTATTCTTCTGTATAACAGCCAAGAATTGCACATGGCCATATCAAGAAGATGGTAAAATAGCCTCATGTACCAACGATTACTACTGCTTAAACTTTCTATGTGTAACTAATCATTTTTTTGGACACAATCAGTGCAAATTGCTTTGGTATGATTTGGACAAATGTTTCCTTTGCAAAAGTAACAAATGGACTTAAACTTCCTATCTGTACGTCTTGGACAGTGAATACAACGCTTTCTCATAGGTACCAAACCAGTATCATTAGTTGACATATCCTGAAAAGGTGGTGTAAATCTTCGTATACACTGTTTCAATCACGGGGTAGCGTTGTTATAGTTGCTGGTGACTGCAGTGCTTGGCGGCACAATTCAAATGCCAATGTTTTCAAAAAGACTTTACGCTGGAACTTATTTGCTGTGTTGAATGTATCCAATATTATATGAGCATTCAGTGCGCCAACGTCAAGGAAAGTAAATAGAAGCCGTAGTGGCCAACGACGACAAACTCGCGCAACTGAATAAGTACCGATAAGTTTGTCGACAACATCAACACCCCCTTTAGTTTTATTATAGAATTCTATAATTTCTGGCAATTTCTTATCACTGGTATCATCGACGACACCACTGTGGTGCATTGTTGAAAGCATAATAACAAATTTGTTTTTCTTTGAGCAATAAGAAAGCAAAGTTTTCGTAGGCTGAAGTGGTTTTATGTTCTTGCATGTTTTTATTTTTGAATTCATTCGGAATTTCAGGTTTATTTTTTCTGAGTGTACCCACCAAAGTCAAGTTATAATCTCTGAGCAGATCATCCGCTAGAGTAACACTCGTGAACCAATTGTCCATGGTCACGTTGCATCCGGTGCCTGATATTGGAGCAATTAGTCGTTGGACAACACTTTTAGTCGAAGTGTCTTGATAAAAAGGTCCTTCAGGTTGCTTACCCACATAAATTTCTAACTTTTTTGTATAAAATGAAGCAGCATCTACCAAAGAAAACAACTTTATGCCGTATTTGGCAGGTTTACTCGACATGTACTGGCCAAATCGGCAAGAACCTCTGAAACTCTCTAACATTTCGTCTATGGTATTATTACACATTCAGTATTAGTGTAATATTTCTCACAATTATTGACAAACGATTCATAAACCCACCTGATTGGTGCTAGTTTGTCGGTTACATATCGTTCTGTACGTATATGAATATCAAACCGAAGAGCTCTAAGCAAAAATTGGAATCGTTGTTTAGACATCACGGCACGACAAAAATCCAGACCAGTTCCATCAGTAATCCAAATATCATCAATACAAGTATGTGACGATTAATGTAGCCCTATTATATACATAATACCAAACAAAGCTCTCAATTCAATCACGTTTGTTATACCACAGTTTCTCGTTCTCTTTCATAATTTATTTGCATTGACGTTATTTTTATATTTGTGCATGTCACTATATGCTGCAACATTTCTATATCCATAAACATGACCAAGATTCATAAGGGCTACCTCTCGTGCTGCATCTTGTGGACCTGAAGGTTCTGTGACTATATTATGCCTTCGTGTTCTTACACCGTTTAGTTTACCGGTAGGGAGTTTTTTTCCACTTACAAATAATCGTGTATGATCCATCTCTCTGTTTTTTTTTTCACAACAAAACAGCGTGACGATAAATTCGCTAATGGCGTTTCGTCTTCATCGCTATTAGATATATCCGACGGGTTAGCCATTTCATGATGGTCATCTTCTTCACCTTCTTGTTCTGACTCCGTGTCATGGTCGCTGACTTGATCTGGATAATCAACATTTTCTTCATCATCTTCTTCACCACCAACAACTTCCTCGTCTTCTATTTCCAACCATCTTAGTATACGCTGTGTTTGTCCGTCGTCCACTTTGATGTTATAATGATGATCCTGGAACAAAAAAAACATAAATATAAACACTACATCATAAAAAAATATTATTATTAAACTGAAAGCAAAAGTTTACTTACGCTACTTGTCGCGTGGGGTCCCTGAGAGCCTTGCGCAGAAACACACGTCCGTATCGCACGAGGAACACGCGCCGACTGAGTTCCGATGACGCAAGCGTCGAGCGCAATCCTTTTTGAGAGGCTACCTAAAGTAAGAGATCCGTAAACGAATTTTAACAGCACGTATTTCGTAATTTCCTAAAACCTGCGCTTTGGAAGACCCCACGCGACGATTCGAGTTGGCAACAGACGAGTTTCTAAAACCTGTCTGTATTGGTCTTGCTTCATGGTTCCCTGAACAATGTAGAGGCGCCCAACACCCTTGGCGCTTATGACAGACCATACCATTATTTTGACAGGGTGTTTTACCTTCTCAATAATACACTCAGGATGGTACTTCTCACCTGGGCGTCGCCTGACGAAGCTGCTTTTGTCGGCTAGAATTTCAAAAGTTGATTCATCAGAGAAACACACCTGAAAAAAAGTTTTATGTTTTAAAATGATGTCAATTACTACTAATAATAGTGAAATATAATAAAAAATAATGCATATTTACCCTTTTCCAGTCTTCAATCGTCATTTGCTGATGTTGACGAGCCCAGGCAAGCCGTTTTTTTTTCATAGCGTCTGTTAACCGAGGTTTTCTTACAGGACGATGTCCCATTAAGCCTTCCTCTGCCAATCTACGCTGCACTGTCCTCTTCGAAACTGATATACCTGATTCGTGTACTATCTGAGTTAACAATGAAACACTTTTTTTTTTCGATTTTCAAGGCAAATATCCCGAATTTTCCTGTCTGTACGTGGTGTTGTTATGCGTTTTCTTCCGCTATTTCCTTTTCTGTTAGGTGAAATGGTTCGATTTTCATCCAAATTTATTTTTATCCTATTAACTGTCGACTTAGAAACTCCTGCAATATTTGCTATTTCCCTTTGTGAATGGCTTGTTTGCTGGAGAAGGGTTTTTATTTCAGTTTTTTTCCTAGGAGACAAATCACACCCTTTACCCATACTGAAAGACAAATAAAAGAAAAATAAAATTATTATTTACGAAGTTATTTGCTTAGAAATATAATTATGAAAGTATAATAATGATACTTACATTTTAAAAGTATTTGACAACACAAACACAAAGAAAACTTTATTTAATAAATCCAAATTAGTCTTGCACTGTAACGCGTGTTCACCACTCTGCAGCTATCGCATTACTTAAAAATTTGTAAAAATCAAATATATCCTTCAACCCTCAACTTCCACTTAAAATTCCAATGATAGCAATACAAGGAATACAAATATTAATCTTAAGCACCATATATACCACTTGAAATGCAGTCTAAGGGTGCTTAAAGTGAAAAAATATAAAAAATGTGACTGTCCCTAATAATTTGGCAACCCACTGTATATGAACGGAGTCTATAGAATCGGTAGAAGAGCTGTACTCAACTAATTTCCGGAAACTACCATCTTCATCAAAGGTACGATTTAAAAAGTTACCAGATTTAGTAGAATTTGGTACTGTTATAGCATTTTCCTTAGTAAAAAGTTGCGCAGTAGGTAATTTCGTGAGTATGGATGGCGCAAAGGCCTCTTCTGGGATTGAACTCGGATCCCAAGGGTATAAACCAGTTGCCCTAAATCCGTTAATTATATTACTGAGGGTCATGCATTTTGCCCACACTCTTGTAAATATTTTATTAAATTGTGCTTTAGTGAGTTATTTCTGAGGATTCTGGTAAACAAAATGTAGTAAGTAGTGGGGTGAAGAGGTCACCCCAAAAACTCTCAAACGACTTATTTACTGATTTGTCGAGCGGTTGCAGCTCGTGGGTCGTGTTGGATGGCAAACAGTAGAGAACTATGTCGTGCTTTTCTGCAACATCGACAATTGCGTAGTCCAGATGGGATGAGGCGCCGTCGAAAATTAATAAGCATTTACCAGGGGATTTGTATTTAGCCAAATGCTCTATAAAAGAAATGAAAAGCTCTGTTGTCATAGAACCTTTCGGTGCCAATTTTACCAAAGAACCAGGTGGTAAATTTTTTTTCCCTTTAAAAACGATCATTGGTGGAATAGCGTTTCCAGTAGCATTCACACAAGCTGCTATGCTAACATTTTCAGCATGTTCTTGAGCTATAAGGTGAACCCTTCGAGAACCTTTTCCAGCCAAGACTTTTTGCTGCCCATGTATAGTTAATCGACATCCTTTTTCGTCAACATTATATAATCTCTCTGGGTGTTGGTCAATATTAAGCTTATCATATATTTCCCGAATGGCTTTGAAGTGTTTGTCAACTAGGTTTTTATTTAGTTTCTGAGCCTTTGCAGGGTTCATGCGCTTTTTGCTCGCTAATTGCGCTTTTCGTTGAGATATGTTTTTGTTTCGAGCAAGGAAATTTTTAACCCATTTTTTGCCAGCAATGAGTTTTTTAGCACTAAAAGAATTTTTTATATTGTTTCTTTCACAAAATAAGAACGCTTGTCTACGTATAATTTTTCCTGTTAAAGGCATGCCTATATCTGAAAACTTCTTAATTCTTTCTACCAATTCCTTTTCTTGTGTGTCGGTAAAAACAGTTTTTCTTCCTAACCTCTTCACCACACTTCCTGATACAATGTGATTCTTCAACGTACGCCTTGGTATATTGTACTTCAAAGCTGCTGCACGCTCATACATTTGGTTGTTTTTAATATCATCTAGAGCTATTGATGATTTGCATGTATAAATCTTATTAAACTATGTACATACGTATAGATAAATATGTAATTATGTATTTAATTATGACTACTTTAAAACTTCGCACCCTTAATAAGGGCCGGTCTTTATATGGAGACAACACCTTGGACCTTATTAGGTACTTATACATGATCTGAGAAAATCAACAAAAAACAAGATAAAAAAGCATTAAATTTAGAAACTTACCCCGTCAATCCTAGCTCTGGGAATATTCTAAAGTCACTATGGTAAAATGATTACATAAACACCAGATTTTGTTACTAAAATCACGCAAAATTCAATTAGTATGTTTTACAAATCGAGTCACGTTTACCGATACTGAGGTTACACACAGGACTACTGACAAAATGACCGGCTGAAGGGAAACTAATGTCGGTGCGCTTTTGTGATTGGTCCCTGGGGAACAGCTGCGCGATGTTCGTTTTGGTTTAAATATGAAGTGGGGGAAATGAAAAGGTAATAAAATTCATATAGTTAAGTTTAGATGGATCCTTTTGAATGTTGAATTTATGCATTTCTTCAACTATGTGGTTGAGCAAGTCATCATAGAAAACATGTAAAAAATATTGAAATGGAGTACAGTAAAAGCTCCTTATTCGCGGGGTATATGTTCCATAAATATGCCGCGAATACAGAAACCGTGAATACGGAATGGTAATTTATATGGGATTATAGGGGATACGTTCCTAGGTGACAAAAAAAAACAACAAATATATAAAAATATGTATTTAATTGAAGTTTTTGAACATTTTAATTAATTACCTTAAGGCTTAGGCAATGGTTTGAAGAATTTTGTAATCTTTTCTTGCTTGGCAGTTTTCAAAAGCTCCTTCAATTCAGACTGATACACAGCAGTCCCATTAGCAATTTGCCTTTTAAAGATAAGACTTCGTTCCATAGAAGGATCAATGTTCATAAAGAAATCGCAAAGCTCATTTGCCATTCTTAAACCTTCACTAAGATTTTTCAAATTAAATGTAACGTTTTCAGTGCTTGTTGAAGCCTCTTCTTCAATGGGCTGTGAATTTAACATTTCCTCCAAGTCGGTTTCAGTCAAATCTTTATCTTGCGATTCAAGCAATTCCTGAATGTCATTTGATTCTGTCTGTTCGAACCCATCTCGTCCTATTCCATTCGCGATTTCAGCTATGTTTGCAGTCAGAATTTGAGCTTGCACAGATTCTTCATCATTTTCCGCAGTCACAGCAGGCCACAGTTTTTTTCAGCATGATTTCAATGTGTATGGCTTCAGTTCTTGCACAGATTCTTTTATGTTTACGATGCATTTTGCTATGTCAAATTTCTTCCAACATTCTATTACATTCATATCAGGATTGCATTCCATATTATCCAATATGATTTTGAAGGTTCTTCTAATGTAATAGAGCTTAAAGGCCTGGACTATGCCTTGGTCCATAGGTTGAAACAAAGCCGTCGTGTTAGGAGGTAAAAACGTCACTTTTATATTTAGATGCATAGTTTCAAGTTCTCGAGGATGACCTGGTGCATTGTCTAAAACTAGAAGCGCTTTAAAGTCTAAATTCTGTTTTTTTAAATAAGCTTCAACTTCAGAAACAAAACAATTCCGGAACCAGTCACAAAAAATAGCGCTGGTAACCCATGCTTTCTTATTAGTACGCCAAAACACTGGCAGATTGTCCTTGTTTTGATTTTTTAAAGCCTGAGGATTAAACGATTTGTAAAGCATCAGTGGCTTAATGACACAATCCCCAGAAGCATTAGAACAAAGAAGCAATGTGACTCTATCCTTTGCTGCCTTAATCCAGGAGCAGACTTTTCGCTTTTAGAAATGAAATGTCTGGCATTCTCTTCCAAAACATTGCAGTTTCGTCTGCATTTAATACTTGTTCAGGTTTGTATCCTCCAACAGCTACTAGGTTTGTAAATTCTTCTGGATATCGTCCTGCTGCAGCATTGTCTGCAGATGCTGCTTCTCCAACGATTTTGATGTTATGCAATGGTTGTCTCACCTTAAATTTATTGAACCAACCTTCCGATGCATTAAATCCGACATCTGTGCATTCACCACTAAAACTACTATCAGGTTCTTTAAAATGAGCGTAAAGACGCTTGGCCTTCTCCCGAATCATTGGACCACTCAGGGGCACTTTTTTTTGATTGCGGTCTTCGATCCATAATGACAACGCCACTTCCATTTTTTCTATTGCTGGATCGCGTACAATCTTCGCTGATAGTGAAGTTGAAGCTACAGACGACCTTTTTTTATCTTCGAACTTTTTTATCGATCGTACAGTTGATTCGTTGACATTAAATGAACGTGATATGGATGCAAATGACTCTCCAAGGCGTAAACGATCAAGCATATCTATTTTCACTTTAAGCGGTAACACACTTTTTTTCGTGTCGAAACTTCTTTCTCATTTTTTTTTGTTGACATTATAGACTAATAGGAAGAGTGCTGTAGAGACGTGTTACTCGATCACAATTTTTGTAACGAATGTGAAAGACGAAACAATAAAATACGCAAAGCGGCTTTTACTATAAACGGAACAACTACATTAAAAAATATACTTTATTCATTGAGTGATAAGGGTGCTTTCAGTCTGTTTAATTACATTCTCAAAAACGCCGTTCGCGGTGAAGGCGGCTTGTGTCAAAGGCCTCGGCGTGTTATTTAATAACTTACTTTGCGCATGGCTGTAATAAGATCTATTTTACTTTTTTATTAGTTCATTTGACCAAGGATATTGTGTTGGATACCTATTGGAACAATTTTAAATTTTATTATTATGTATGTAGGTACTTATTAAATCCGCGAATAATGAAATTTTAGTCGCGAATATAGGAATTGTGGTAGCATTTTTTTAATCCGCGAATAGTGAAAACGCGAATAAAGGAAGCGCGAATAAGGAGCTTTTACTGTATCTCATTTTAATGGATGGTTCTAAATTTATATTTACGGAAAATGAAGAGTGGTCGGCCTGTAAAGATTGGCTCGAGGTTCTATAGTTGATGGTGAAATTATAAGTAGCCCTAAAGTACTGGATTGAGAATATATTCCTGATGGTGACGATCTTGAGACCGTTATTTTATTTTCAGACTCACCAAAAAATTCTTCGAAAGTTCTCTTAATTTCTGTATCTCATCATCACTTTCTGTCACCGAAAAGTCTTGATCATCTTCACTATCTGATAATAGATAGTAATGATAGAAGGTATATTTAAATACTGATCGATTACTGCATAAACCAATTTCTTCTTCGCCGTAATCTTAAACAGAATCAAATCGAAACAATATGTTAGATGTGAACATGGTGTGCCATACATGGAACCTGAAATAATCAAATATTTTAGTATATAAAACAATAATATCTAAAAAAAAACGACTTACCGTTATTTATTTATAATATTTCCAATACTTATAATGTTTTTCTCGATCTCAAATCTTCGAAAATATATCGAACGCTAATCTAATGACACTAGGCATTAGTAAACTATTGCTAGATGTGTAAAGACTAATTTGGTGGCCAAAAGATTAAGATTAAAAATTTATTCCTTTAACACTATTCAAAATCAAATTCAAATATTTTTATTCAAAATAAGTAGTTGCAAGCTTTGTTTTTTGAACGTTAAATAATTTACCACAATTTCACTAAAGTCAGATCCTCATAAAGTCCTCAGATCTGAAAGGAACCGGCTAAAGAAACTCAGCGGGACATTCATTTTTTTTTTAACTGAAGCTTTACATCATACTATAATAATTGGCAATGATACATTTGAAATAGCCTGGAGCGAGCATTTTATTCCCAAGGCGTGTTATCATAAAATCGTTAATTTGGTAATAGCCTTTGACACACAATTTCAAAAAAATGTTCGTAAAATAAACAACTTTTTTAAATTGTGACAGAAAATTTTCGGACATTATCTGGGATCCTATCGTAAAAGCGTACATCCTGATCCATAAAAGAATTACGAATTCGATGCAATCGAGTTATAGGTGCACTAAGATTAAACATATTGCTAGTATTAATGTTATGTATATCCCCGATTTTGCTAAATTCATTAATATTTTTCTTTACATACATAATATTTTCAAAAATGTATTGCGATGCAACGGTCATTACGAGTATATTAATTTCTTTAATATAATGACTGAATGAATTCACAGTAGCTTATTCGATCATTTTGTTTTTTATGCAGTCGGAGTTTTTTTTATTGCTTTAAAAATATATATGTTTGACTTTTTTATTTACAGGTATTAAACTAGACAATGAATGTACAATAGTCTCTATACAGCCAACGAGCGCGGCATCGCGTGTGGGCCTACCCTCTCGTGGGAAATGGGCTCTCACGGAAATCAACAATAGACCCCTTGTTGGGGGCAAGGTAAGGATTTTTTGGCGATTTTTATGGAATTATATATTACCGTTACTCTGTATTACATATAGTTAAGGCATGCAGAGAGATCCCAGTAAGACACTCTGTTATACTGCTAAAGATACTGCTTTGATTGGCGGAATTATTGAGTGGAAAATATTATTTTTTTTATTTATTTTCAGGGTTGTGAAGAAGAAATGAATAGATTAGCATCAAACGGAACAGAAGTCTCGATTTTAATACAACCAGCAGCATTAGTGAAGAAAATGCGTGCAGCTATCAAATCTAGTAAGCCTCTATTGGGCATTAGATAAGATTTTACACGATTTTGATAGATTTTAATAGATTTTGATAGTTTTTCGACTGACTGACCAAAATAATACAAAAAAATTGCTTAAAAGTTTTTTTGGTTGATTTTTTGACGAAATTAGGATAATCTGATCTGATGAAGAATAATAATATATAAATAATAATTGGTAAAGTAATGTTTGTGTCAAAAGAAAAGTGATTTTATAATATAATTGATACTTAAATTAATATTTCAACCATATCATTAAGAATATATTTAAAACTGTCATTTAATTGTAATTATATGAAAAAAAAATTGACTGACTCAAGTAATTTTTGACAAAAGTACATATCAAGTTTAAAAATAAAAAAATATATATTTAAATTTAATTTTAAATTTATATTCAATATAATATTTCTAACACCAAAAGTACATTCACGTTATAATAATAGATATATTAAAACGCACACGCATATTTAGATTTTTGTTTAATAATTATTAATAATTTACACAATTTAATGTTAATTTATAATATTTCTATTTATAATAATGGCTATTATGATAAAGGCATAGAAGCACCTGCGCTATGGTTCTGGGTTCGATATCCACTCGAGGGAATAACGATTTCGCTTATTTAGACACGTTGCGTGCTCAGTGGCGTAATTCAACGCCGTGTGTTGTCAAACTATGGCGGGTAATTCGATAATTAAAAAGTAATGTTCAACTCGAATGGGTATCGAACCTACAACTGTCGTCCATCATGTTTAATAGTATGTTAATTATTTTACCTTCAAATTGATTTTAAAATAATTTTTATTCGAAATATCTTTTCAAGGTTAGTGTTACAGTAAACAGGCAGTCTAAAAGATATTAAAAATTTTAATATATCTTTTTACCTACGTCCAATATATATTTAAAGTAGATTTTATTATTTTAATTTAATATATGATGAATATTATTTATTGAAAAAAAAAATGTTGTGAAAATATTCGATCATGATCGTTATTTTTCGAACATTTTTTTGAAATGAAAAAAAAAAAAACTTTAAATTTAACTTTTCTTTTTATTAAATGTAATATAAAGCAATATATCATGTGATAGAATATTTACTTCACTAATATAATTATTTTAAATGCACTATTATATATTGTAAACGTGTAGCAGGTTCGATTTTGGGTTGAGGCAAAAAAAGAAAATTTTAATTTTAAAAGTTTTTAGATTTCTTGTTGTTAAAGTAAATGAACTCATTTCATAATCGAACTGGTTACCATCGCCTCAGTGCTTGATATATTATTAGTTACATATAAAATATACACATTTTTGTTATATTAAATAAACACAAAATGGTCTTCTATATGATTAATGCCATTTTGAAATCTATATATATATAATCAATAAATAAATATTTTCTTTCTTTCTCCTGCTGAGTAAAAGCTTCACGCTGTATCCCGCACATGGTAGGGTAGATAGAGGGGACTTGGGAACCTAGTGTTAAGACACTCTGTTCTGTTCCCTTAACGCTGAGCTTTGCCCTGTTACCAGAGCGAAATTTATTTAAATTGAAAATATTAAATATTTCTTTTCCTCAACTGGGGATCGAATCCACAACCTGTCGTTTACAGTCACACCCTTGTGCCGCTGCGCCACGACAGGCTTCTTTCTTTCTTATATTATCTCTGTTATACAAATCGCGGCGTTAAGTTACGCTGTTTATTACATAACCATCAAATTAGAAGGAAGTAAACGAGTAAACAATTTTCATCAAACAATCTCTTTCCAAAATAGCAGGTTCAAATACAACATACAAAATGGCATCATTAGAAGACCCGTTTCTCTTTTAACTTTGGCACAGTTTTTTTTTTTTTTTTATCATTCCACGAAAATTATAAAAGATCTCTCTTTTAAATATTATAAATATTAATAGTAATTAAGTAAATATTTGATATTGTGGATATCAGTGAGCCTTAGCACAAGATTTTTTTTTTTTTTATTTCGATTTTGTATATTTTTTTTTATATCGCACCCCTAGAATAGCATCACGCTGTATCATATAGCGGGTAAGCCGGAGGGAACCTGGGAACCTAGTGTTAAGTCACTCCTTTCCCCAACACCGTTAAATTGAAGGCATATAACTTATAACAACTTTCAACTGAAAATGGTCTCTATCAAAATTTTTTAGAACTTTCTCAAAATTTAAAAAAAACCTTAATTTTAATATTCGTTCCCCATTGGAGGACATCAAATATTTATTATATTCGTATCTTCGCTCTGGTAACAAAGCAAACTGCGGCGTTAACTTCCGCCACTCAATACACAATGCCCTAAATTTGGAAAATGTGGAACTAGGTTCCCAGGTTCCCCCGCGGATACAGCGTGAAACTGAATGAAAATGACACAGATGATTTCTTATCACTACATCACAAAAGTGCAGATTACAACAGTTTAGTGATATAACTTCATTCTCTTGTGTGAAAGGTTCGTGCGGCAACTGGAACTTGTGATTTACTTTTAAATAAATGTTATTTGATTTATTTTGCGTTGTTTTATTGTTTTCAATTTTTAATTTTTTTTAGTGACACAAGTTGTGGGTTCGATACACACTTAGAGGAAATGAAATATTTAATATTTTCATTGCATCGCTCTAGTAATAAAGCAAAGCGCGGCGTAGAGTTCCGCGACTTAACACGCAATGTCTCAAATTCGGCGGAAAGTGGGGAACGGAGTGTGTTAACACTAGGTTCCCAAGTTCCCTCTGCCTATCTTGCCATGTGCGGGATACAGCGTGAAGCTGATAAGAAATAAAAAAAATATAATTATGTAGTTATCATAAATCAATTTTACACGTTTTAATAAAGTAAAATTAAAAAAAATCTTTTAAAGTAGTTTCATTTCTTTTCTTTTAAAACATTTATAATTTAAAAACGACGGCATTGATATAGATTTAGAGACCCCTTGAAAATACTATGTAGAACCTTACTAAAATATGTTTACCATCTATACTTATAATAAATCTATAACCGATCACTGTCTGTACGTGGAGGATATATTAAATAACATATATATTAATTTCTTGCTGGCTTTCTCTTTTAACAAGGCAAAGCTCCGCCACTCAACACGCTCAAATTCGGCGGAAATTGGAGAATAGAAGTGGAATGGAGTGTCTTAACACTAGGTTCCCAAGTTCCCTCTGCCTACTCTGCCGTGTCATGAGAGAGTACCAACCAGTTGAATCAAAACCATTAAAAGCATTTTGTACAACAGCTGTTGTTAAAAATCTCACATAATTTAAACAAAATATTACAATTACATAATGTTCTAACAAAAATACTTTCCGGACAAAACGGACGACTCACCAGTTTTGCCGTACATATATATATATTTAATTGAATGTAGTGCAATACATAGAAAATAGATATTTTCTAAAGATAGATAAGATAGAAATCTTACTTTAAAGTTAAATTCAAATTAGTACTAAATATATAATATCAACGAGTTCAAATAATATTGAACACTTATGGTAATTTCAAAAATACCACAAGATTACATAAATTCAAACAAAAATAAATGAAACTGGTCAATAACACACCCCGCTGTCTCAAAAATTAGGGAACAAAATGTCTTAACGCTAACTTTTCTATGCCTACCCTCATGTACAGGATGCAGCGTTAAATTGAAAAAGAAAAATAACTTCCCTTTATTTTAACTTGGGAACCTTGTGCTAAACTCCGCTCCTGTTAACACGCTTTCCATCAATTTCATTAGGCATAGTGTTGACTGACGAAATTAAACGCCGCGAATTCGCTGTGGAACAGCGAATAATTAAAAAAAAACTTCCTCGAGTGATCATCGAACCCACAACCAAACCCAAACACCAACATATAGCATGTTATAGTAAAATAATATTCCTACTAGAGGCCTTTGTCGTGGCGCAGCGGCACAAGCGTGTGACTGTAACCGACCGGTTCTGGGTTTGATCTCCAGTCGAGGAAATGAAATATTTAATATTTTCAATTTAAATAATTAATGTTTCATTTCTTCGCTCTGGTAATAAGGCAAAGCGCGGCGTTGAGTTCCGCCACTGAACACGCAATGCCTCAAATTCGGCGGAAAGTGGTGAACGGAAGTGGAACGGAGTGCCTTAACACTAGGTTCCCGGGTTCCCTCTGCCTACCCTGCCTCGTGCGGGATACAGCGTGAAGCTGAACAAAATATATTTCTACTATAGAACCATTAACTATGTAATCTGACATTTAATCAACAAGGACGTATGAACTGCAACCTTTGACACAAGTTATAAATAAAATGTGACATTTTGTACCATTTCTCTAAAGAATTTATTGAAAAAAAAAACGTTCTTTGGTTAAAAGCTAAAGTCATTGACATATAAAAGGACAATGGTCGTGAGTTCTAATTTTATAAGGCTTATTAAAGGTCAAATAAAATATCAGAGGCCTGTCGTGGCGCAGCGGCACAAGCGTGTGACTGTAGACGACAGGTTGTGGGTTCGATACACACTCGAGGATGTGAGATATCTGCAATTTAAATATTTAATATGTTCATTTCTTCGCTCTGGTAACAAGGCAAAGCGCGGCGTTGAGTTCCGTCACTCATTACGCAATGCGTAACACTAGCTTACCAAGTTTTATTCTGCGTACTCTGCCATGTGAGGGATACAGCGTAAAGCAGAAAAATAATATTTTTTTAAATTTCACGCCGTATCCTACACAGCGTAAGCAGAGGGAACCTCGGGTTAAGACATTTAGTTCCCCAATTTTCGAGACATAGCGAGGTGCGTGATGGAAGTTGTTGCTCTTTGTATAGTTACCAGAGCTAAGAAATGAATGTAGGTAATACTAAACTTAAATTTAAAAAGCGTATAAAAATTTTGAACGAAGCAAGATTTGAACCCGCGCCTCTGGAATACCGTTCCAGCGCTCTGACCAACTAAGCCATTCGTTCTCACCGAGCTCCGTCGAAATTCTTATACGCTTGTTACAACTTATTTATGTTGTTAGCATCTCTGTAGGGAGATTTTTACAAATTTCCGCTACCCAAAGACAACTCGTAAGAATTATCGTTTGGCAAGAGAGAATACTATTTATTTTAATATTTTTACTATGTTTTAAAGTGTTATTCCACACTTAGGACAGAAAATACTAAACTTAAATTTAAAAAGCTTGAACGGATGGCCTGGTTGGTCAGAGCGCTTGAACGGTTTTCAAGAGGCGCGGGTTCAAATCCTGCTTCGTTCATAATTTTTATACGTTTTTTAAAATTTATTTATTAAAGATTGTTCCGATCTTTAAAAAAAGAAAGTTTAGACGAAAAATGTCATTTGAAAAACAAAAAAAACATTAAGAAAAAAGAAACCTGTCGTGGAGCAGTGGCACAAGCGTGTGACTGCAAACGAGAGGTTGTAAGTTTAATCCCCGCTCGAGGAAGTAAAGTATTTTCGAAATAAATATTTAATGTTTTCATTTCCTTGCTGTGGTAACAAGGCGCGGCGTTGAGTTCCGCCAGTTCAACACGCAATGCCTCAATTTCAGCTGATAATGGGAAACGAAAGTGAAATCGAATGTCTTAAGACTAGGTTCCCAAGTTCACTTTGCCTATCCCGCCATATGCGGGATACAGCGTGAAGCTGAGCGAATTTTATAAAAAGGTGAAATAAAACAGTTTACGTATTGTCATAATTAATATTTATACTAGTTTAGTTGGTTTTGGTAAAAAATATTCTATCTACAATATTTGTTACATCACTTATAAATAAGATATACATTACAGCGACAGAAAATGCAGAATTGAAGAACAAAAAAAAACAAAAAAAAAAAATATTTGTTGTTATTTTTTTTAATTATCAGAAAAAAGAAATCGTAATTCACAAGATTTTTTCAAACTATTATGTCATCATTTTTTTTTTTAATCTTTTTATTTATTATATCTACAATACTTGTTACGTTTCGTATAAATAAAATATATATATATATGACAGCGAAAAAGAAAAAGAGACAAACACAAAATTTATATTACACTGGGTTTGAACCCAAAACCTGTCGATTACAGTCACACGAAAAACTAAGAAACGACAAATACTTAAATAACGTAATAAAATTTGAACGCAGCGGGATAAGAACCCGCGCCCCTTGGAATCCAACAGGTTCAAACGCCACTATGTTCAAGTTTCTATACGTTTTCTAAAAAAATAAATATATAGTTATATCACTTTTACTCAAGTTTGAGCAGATTATTTCATCGTAACCTTTAAAGTAATCTGACATTTAACTTATAAGCATCTCATCTAACATGACCTAAGAGATATATATATATATATATATATATATATATATATATATATATATATATATATATATATATATATATATATATATATATATATATATATATATATATATATATATATATATATATATATATATATATATATATATATATATATATATATATATATATATATATATATATATATATATATATATATATATATATATATATATATATATATATATATATATATATATATATATATATATATACATATATATACATATATACATATATATACATATATATACATATATATACATATATACAGATATATACAGATATATACAGATATATACAGATATATACATATATACATATATACATATATATAAGTATATAAAAGTATATAAAAGGTTGCATGTAAAATTTCTTGATTATGTATTTTTTTTTTTTTTATTTAAATGAAGAAAATGTATTTAAAAAAACTCTAAGAATGCAGATTCAAATCCCGGTACATTAATATGTTCAAATGTTTTTACTAAAGAAATAATAAACGAGACCTGTCATGGGGCAGCGGCACAATTGTGTGACTGTAACCAACAGGTTCTGGGTTCGATCCCCAGTCGAGGAAATCAAATATTTCATATTTTCAATGTAAATATTTTATGTATCATTTCTTCGCTCTGGCACAAGGTAAATCGCGGCATCAAGTTCTGACATTCAACATGCAATATATACCCTGCCTTGAGCGGGATACAGAGTGAAGCTGAGTAAGTGAGAGTGAGTGACAAACAGTTTAAAAATAGAAAAAAATATATATTTATAGCATATATAGGTTAGGCAGTAGGGTACCTAGAGTTCCTGCTCAAGGCACTTTCAGACATCTGAATTCGAGACATTGAGTGATGATAGGCAGAGTTAAACACCGCACTGAGTTTTATTACTAGACGGCGACAACTTCAAGCAAATTAAATAAAAAAGAAGAATAAATAAATATTATTAAAGTTGAATTTAAAAGTATGTGCTGTTAGCATTTCAAGTGACAAAGAGAACAAAATTGATTTAACAAAAGAAAAAATACAAAATAAGGAAAGATATAATATGAGAAAAGAAAATGGCTTTAAATATTAAATGTTGAAGAAAAAATATTAAAAGTTTCAATATTATGGTGAAAAATTGGATATATTATTATTTATCAAGTTTAGTTTGTTTTACCTCATATGAACATACATTTTTTTTACTACAAAAAAATCTACATATAACATTTCCATATTAGTTTCTTCAATTATTTTTTACCAAAAGAAAATAAAAAAGGGGCATTTACAAAGACACCTAAATCATTTTACAACAAATATCTTTATAAACACTATTAATATTATTTAAAAGAAAGATGGGTGTCTTTATAAATGCTCCTTGTTTATTGACTTAGCATTTATAAAATCATATTTTTGTATCATTATTGCTGATTAAAAGAGATTTCTTTGATAATTAGTTGCCTTTATCAATTATTTCTTTTATTCAATTAGCATTTACAAAGACACTTAAGCATTGTCACCATAAATTTTCTTTTAAACATTTTTCTTTTATAATAAACTGTCTTTGTAAATGCTCCTTTCATATAAAAGAAGCATTTCTATCAAAACACCAGCAACATTATATAGAAAATTTAATTTAATACTTATATACGACATAATCTTATAATTTACAAGATAATTTCAGTCGATGAAACATTTTTCTTCACAACAAACTTTGTTTCATCCAGTCTGTAACAAACAAAATACTTTATTTTTACCGTCACATTGTATTTTTGTGTCGTTGAGTTACATCATTTGGAATATATACATGGAATACCTAAATATTGGCAGAAAGTCTTAACACAAGGTTCCCAAGTTCCCAAGTTCATAGTGTGGATGAAGTGTCTTAACACAAGGTTCCCAAGTTCCCTCTGCCCGGCCATGTGCGGGATACTGAGGGAGTATTACACATATAGCAGGGTAGCAATTATATGTCAGAGCTCAACACCGCACTTCCTCTTGTTAACAGAGAGGGAATTGAACCACTAACTATTAGTTTACAGTCAGAAAAAAACATATGAGCTTAGAGTATCTCCAAAAAACAAGTATTTATAAATATTGAAGTTAGTAGAGTATAGGTAGAGTTATTTTTTGATATTTTTTTAACGCTGTATCCCGCATGAGGCAGGGTAGGCACAAGGGGATCCCAGGAATCGAGTGTTAAGACACTCTGTTCCACTTCCGTTCCCCACTTTCCATCGAATTTGAGGCATTGCGTTTTGAGTGGTGTTACTCAACGCCGTGCTTTGCCTTATTACCAGAGCGAAGAAACAAAACATTAAATATTTTAAATTGAAAATATCAAATATTTCATTTCCTCGAGTGGGGATCGAGCCCAGAACCTGTCGGTTACAGTCACACGCTTGTGTCGCGTGGCGCCACGAGAGGCCTCTTTATTTATATACATATAAATATATGTAATTATATGTAGAATATGCATGCATATTTTGATTGCTATAGTAAAAGTATTGCCGCATAGTGTGGATGAAGCTAGTATTGCCAGATGCAGACATATAATTTGTGGGACATATCTGGGATTAAAAACAGAATCAGAGATTTGACATCCAATCTGACATTAGCACTTTTGGTTGATAATTTTATGCAACAAACTTTTTAAATTATGAAACATCCTATGTAAAAGTACTACCAATTTTTTTTGTTCTTATTCCATATTTAAATATTATTCTTATGTTATTAAATATTACATTTATATTGAATTTCTCTGTCATCTTGTGAATATAGATCAAACCTACGACAACCTGGCGGTGCAAACAAGTTCCAACATGTCCAATCATGCATTATAATTATAGTACAGATTTTCTCTGACCAAACAGGGTCCTGGTTGTTAAGAAAATATGAAATATTTGCTGATGCATAATTAAATAACACAAATTATTTGCTGCTGGTTTCCTGAAAATATTTTTTAGCTTCATGCCATATTCCGAACATGTCCTACCTTAGGCAGAGGGAACTTGGGGACCCAGTATTAAGATACTCCGTGTTGTTGTTGCTGTTACCAAGTTTCCTCCAAATTTGAGGCATTGAATGTTGATCCACTTAGTTAGTCCACTTTGTATAGATGCTATGAGTAAGTTCTATTTTTATTGGTTTTTTTGGCATGTATAAATCCCTTAGTGGTGTGGTCAGAGATAATAGAGTGGTAAACACTAGAATCTCTACTTATAATGCGCTGAGGCAAGTTCCACTATCATCGAACTATTTGTAAAACCCCTCTCTCCTTGGACTCAAAGCTCAACAACATCTCACCTTTTTTCACATATTAAGTAAAATTTTACTCACAAAACTACAAGTCACACAATAAATAAACAAAATACCTCAGCATTCCATAGGAGCTATTGAATTTGAATTGTCCCCATAACCACTGAAACTGCCTTGGAACTCCATTCCGCTGATTTGACTATCCGCATTAAAGGAAGCACCATAGGAATCATTACTTGGAGCATGTGAACTTTCCAAATTACAATCTCCCGAGTCAGCAGCCGCTGCTGCATCAGGCTCTGCCCAATTAATCTTAAATCTGGTAACTCTTGGTTCTGATGCCAATATATTTCTTACTACTTTATCAAATTGTGGCTTAGCTGGAGGATTCTCTCTAAGGTCAGGTTCACTATCGCTATATTCATTGTTTATGTAATAACCGACACGAACAAACTCTTGTCCTCTATATGAGCAGGCTAATAAAACTACTGTTACGCCTAGAGCGTCTTGTTCTGGTATACGAGTTACGTCTGGTGGAGGCGCTTGGAAAACAAACATGTGCCTTCCTTCTGGTATCGGCCCTACATATATTGTGTCTAATACCTGATCGTGCTCCTCTGATTCAGCAGAGCCGACGTATATCATTTTACATTCTAAATCCTCTTTCAATTCCTCTATACATTCAAAGGTCAACTCGAATTGGAAAGGGTTAAAAAAAGGACTCGGATTATCCAGAACGACGACGTTGGTTATGTGCACTTTAGCCATTGTAAATTGTTATTATTGCTAATTTGTTAGTTAATAAATAAAAAATTAATATATTATAATAATTTCAAACGTAAAAAACACAAAGAAATAACGTTTTTAACGAATCTTTGTACGTATAGTGTGTAGACTGCGAAAAACTGACGTTTATTTTGGCGGTTGAATGGGTCACGTGACCAAAATAATTACTAGACTTAAGTCTTGCGGCATTCTGCCGTAGAATTAAAAATAACAAATAAAAGTTTTCATTAAATAAAAATAAATTGTATTAATTTACAAAACAATTAATTAATTAATTAAATCATTCTGAATAATAAAAAGCTACTAAATTTTAATCATGAAAAATAAATGTACATTATAAAAATATATAAATACCCTTATTTATAAAACAAAATTATATTTAAAAATTTTAATATCATTATATTATATACGAATAATAAATTATAAACTACATAATTTTAATTCCAAATTAAAATAATTATTTGATATTTCACTACCTTCATTGACATTTGACAATGACATAACCAACAAGTCAGGTGATGATAAGCCGAAAGAATACCAATAAAAATATATTTTTATTAAAGAATACCGAATACCTTGTAAGTTTCTTTAATTATTTTACAATATAAACGCAGATTATATCATTTGCATATATAATTACATATGTATATCTATTTTTATGGTGAAAAAACAAGTTAAAAAGGCGTTATATTTATTTTCTTTAGTACAGGTCGTTGCTACGTGTGGCGGGAGTATCGTAAGCTATTGATTACTAGCGACTTCGCCTGTTTGAAATACACAATTACAGTTATTTAATAACATTTACTTTTTAAAAACGTTTTATAAATATTAAAAACTAAAGTTACAGTCAATATATTTTTTAGCATTTACTATATAGCAATTTAGTACAAAAACACTCTCAGCATAACTTTAATATTTACAAAGCAAAAGAAATATAAATGTAAAAATTTGCTAAATCACAATAATGAAAGTAATGCTTATGTATAGTGTGCATAGACATACAGACATACAGACATATATATATATATATATATATATATATATATATATATATATATATATATATATATATATATATGTATATGTATATGTATATGTATATGTATATGTATATGTATATGTATATGTATATGTATATGTATATGTATATGTATATGTATATGTATATGTATATGTATATGTATATGTATATGTATATGTATATGTATATGTATATGTATATGTATAGTATATGTATATGTATATGTATATGTATATGTATATGTATATGTATATGTATATGTATATGTATATGTATATGTATATGTATATGTATATGTATATGTATATGTATATGTATATGTATATGTATATGTATATGTATATGTATATGTATATGTATATGTATATGTATATGTATATGTATATGTATATGTATATGTATATGTATATGTATATGTATATGTATATGTATATGTATATGTATATGTATATGTATATGTATATGTATATGTATATGTATATGTATATGTATATGTATATGTATATGTATATGTATATGTATATGTATATGTATATGTATATGTATATGTATATGTATATGTATATGTATATGTATATGTATATGTATATGTATATGTATATGTATATGTATATGTATATGTATATGTTATATATATATATATATATATATATATATATATATATATATATATATATATATATATATATATATATATATATATATATTATGTAAAGTAGTCCTTGAAATGTTAATGGATGTCAACAATCTGTTATCTCAATCAAATTCTAATTCTAATCATTACCATCTTTTTTGTTAGAAATAAAAACTGGAAGTATTCATATTGGGAAATAGATATTTTGTTTTACCATGTTTAAAATTGCTTGCAAATTAATTGTAAGATTGCTTAAGTCATAATATTGTCAGTTACTAGCTAATTACGTATATACATCATTGAGTATATATATATATATATATATATATATATATATATATATATATATATAAATATACATATATATATATATATATATATATATATATATATATATATATATATATATATATATATATATATATATATATATATATTATATATATATATATATATATATATATATATATATATATATATTATACATATATATATTTTTATATATATATATATATATATATATATATATATATATATATATATATATATATATATATATAAAGAAATATTATTAAAACATATATATATATATATTTTTGGATTTGAATCTGCTCTTGATCAGGCCAGTCGTTGTGCAGGGACTCCAGTAGATGACTGTAAATGGGACAGAATGTAGATTCGTTTCCCTCTCGAGAGAGTAAAATATTTAACATTTTAATTTTTTCATCATCATTCATTCATTACGCAATGCCAGTGAAATGTATTTGGGGAACGGAAGGGGTTAATACTAGGTTCTGATGTTCCCTATGCTGACACATACAGGGTACAGTGTGAAACTACAACAAAAAAATTAATTTTTTTGTTAAATTTAATATTCTAAATTTTAAATATTTCATTTCTTCGCTCTGGTACAAGGCAAAACGCGGCGTTGAGTTACGCCACTCAACACGCATGCCTCAAATTCGGCGGAAAGTGGGGAACGGAAGTGGAACGGAGTGTCTTAACACTAGGTTCCCCCAAGCTCCCTCTGTCTACGCTTCCACGTGCGGGATACAGCGTGAAGCTGAGTAATGAATAATAAGCGGAAATGAACACCCCATTTTATATAACATTGGCTATATGATATAATATGCCAAGGAATTCCATTTAATTATGGAGGCATAGCCGCATAAATAAATTTTTTATAACTATAAACTCCCTATAAAGTAGAAGTGAGCACAACTTGGTTGGTTTGCAATTGCAAAGTATCTATTACGACAAAAAATTATCAGTGCTCGGTCCTTGCCCTTGATTTTTGTTATAAAGGGTTTAAACTGTATATATTATATTTTTTTGTTTTGTCCTTATTTTTTGTAGTGATAAGAAATTGGTTGGGAATCAGTGTCTTACAAATTAATTTCTTTCCAGTTTTCTTTGCAAAAAAGCACATCAATATTCACTTGTATATAAATAAGTTTAACCAGTCAAGTGTGAGTCGAAATCATCCATTGAGTGTTCCGTGTTTTGTTTATTTATTATACTATTTTTTTTATAATTTTAAATAAAATATTTAATACTTTAATTGCATAGCTTTTGGTGTACAATGCAAAGCGCGGCGTTGAGTTCCGTATGTACACGCTATGTTCTCTCTGCCTACCCTGCTATGGGTGGGATACATTGTGAAGCTAAAAATTTTTTGTGTGATTCATTTAATATCTTTTCAGTAAATGGAAAATTTCGTAATTTTAAGTATACGATGAGTATTTACAGTAGTTTAGTTTTGATTTTGACAAAAAGCGAAGAAATCGATACACCCATTGGTTGTGGTGATTCAGAAACGGAAACCAAAAAGGCCTGTCGTGGCTGAGGGGCAAGCGTGTAAACGATAGGTGGATTTGATCGAAGAAATGAAATACTTCATATTTTCACATCAAATACTAGCTGACCCGGCAAACGTTGTATTCCCATAAAAAGGGAAACATGTTGAGTTTGTTCAACCCTTATCACTTAGGGGTTTGAAAAATAGATAGTAGCCGTATTCATCTAAATCGAATGATGTTAAGGGCAATATTGTTTTAAATTAAATACTTGTGATGAATAACGTATTTATTTGCATAAGAATTGTTTATAAAACACCTTTTAAACACCTTTTAAACTTTTAAAGGAGAACACTTCTGTTATACATGATTTTTGCGAAACTTTAATCGTTTATCGCAATAGACGCAGTTGAGACTCATAATTAGGCAAAAAAAAATCCCCCGATTTTGAAACATTCTTTATTGGTGCTCCGGTCCTATTGGTCTTAGCGTGATGATATATAGCATAATGACCTATCTAACATTGAAAGAATTTTTCAATCGTTCCTGAGATTAGCGCGTTCAAGCGAACAAACAAACAAATTATTCAGATTTATAATATTTGTATAGATATATCATAATAACGCATAGATTAAATTATGTGAAGATTTAGTATAATTTCTCTATGATATAACAATAGGTTTAAGCGGGCGAAGCCGCGTGTAGTGTAATTTCCCAAGATACCTCTACCTATTCTGCCATGTACGGGGTACAGCGTGAAACTGAACCCTAAAAAGGTCAGTCAGTGCTCCGGGTACAGCGTGAAACTGAACCCTAAAAAGATCAGTCAATGCCTCGGGTAGAGCGTGAAACTGAACCCTAAAAACGTCAGTCAGTGCCTCGGGTACAGCGTGAAACTGAACCCTAAAAAGGTCAGTCAGTGCTCCGGGTACAGCGTGAAACTGAACCCTAAAACGTCAGTCAGTGCCTCGGGTACAGCGTGAAACTGAACCCTAAAAAGATCAGTCAATGCCTCGGGTACAGCGTGAAACTGAACCCTAAAACGTCAGTCAGTGCCTCGGGTACAGCGTGAAACTGAACCCTAAAAAGGTCAGTCAGTGCTCCGGGTACAGCGTGAAACTGAACCCTAAAACGTCAGTCAGTGCCTCGGGTACAGCGTGAAACTGAAACCTAAAAAGGTCAGTCAGTGCTCCGGGTACAGCGTGAAACTGAACCCTAAAAAGGTCAGTCAGTGCTCCGGGTACAGCGTGAAACTGAACCCTAAAAAGATCAGTCAGTCAGTGCCCTCGTCCTGTACGTCGTTTTATACAGGATGTTATGCTAAATATTAACGTTTAAATATAAGCTGTGCTGTAGAATTCGATTCATTCGGTCTTGGACTGTTTAGTGGATGGTTGAATTTACCATTATTTATTATAATGTTTATAAAATGTTATATATGTTTTACCATACTGATATGCATGTAAGTGTGATTTCTTTAAGTATTTTTGAGGTTCTGAGTTCGATTCCGAAATGGGGGAAATTTTTCTATGGGCTATAGATTTTTATATTGGTTTGTTGTGACGTAAGGACTGTAGGGAATGTTGGTAAATATCACAGGAAACATCTATACTTATAATAAATCTGTAACCGATCACTGTCTGTACGTGGAAGATATATTAAATAACATCTTATAGGGGACGTTTTTTTTTATGTAATAGGATCTTTGAATTTTTTTTGTCTGTTCGTCTGTGTGTTTGTACGTGCTAGTCTCGGGAAGGGCTAGTTAGATTTTAATGCAGTTTTCACTGTTATATTTTGCCAATCTTGACATAATGACTTAATATTAGTGTTGTTTTATATAAAATGGATAAAAAATAAAAAAAATATACGCCAATTTAAAATGTTAAGGGCGATAAAGTTGCTGCTATTTTTTTATTAGTTTAACAGAAATTAAGTTTTTATTGTATAGGTATTGTTTGAAAGTGATAATGTCATTGGAACATGAAAACAGTTTAAATTAGTATGTAAATAAAGTTTATTCGAGCGGACGAAGCTGTGGGCGGGTCGCTAATTTTAAATATTTTCATTTCTTTGCTCTAGTAACAAGGCACAGTGCATTGAGTTTCTCTACCCAAAATTCAGTCACTTAAAATTGGTGGAAAGTCGGGAACAAAAGTGTGTTAGTGAGAACGGAGTGTTAAAACCTTCACACTGTATCTCGCTAATAGCGGGATAGGCAGAGGAAGCTTAAATATCTAGGTTGAAGTCACTCCGTTCCCATTAAAACACTTGCGTTCCCGACGTTCCACTAAATCCTTAACGCAATGCGTTGAGTTGAATAAAAATATTAAATATTTAATTTCCTCGAGTGGTTATCGAACCCACTACCTTATCGCGTTTACAGTTCTACGTTTGTTCCCCAACGCAACTACAAGAATTGAGGATTTTGATCATTATATTAATTAATTGCTAGTGATGTGCCGTGCCTCCCTTGGTTGAGTTTAAACCTTATTAGGGGAAGACTTTTCCAGAGGTTCCTGGAAAATGTTTCTAGATTATCTGTTTTTTAGACAACATTTTTGTTTGTAAAATTTTTGGGGTGGGCGCAAGGCTATTCTAGGATGGACACGGCCTAGTCTACCATACCTTTTCCCTCCGCCTATGCTAGAGAAAATTATGATTTTCATTTTTCTATAATTCTGTAATTTAACACTGGGAACAGAGTGACTTAACACTAGATTCCCGTTTATGTTCCCTACTTAATACTTTATAGTGAAATAAAAGTGAAGCGTGAAGGTAAAGAATTAATATATATATTTTTGGTATGGTATGGTTCTTCGATTATGGCGTTCCGAGCGTGCCAGTTGAGCACATATCACTTCGCCAATGTCACGTTGAATGGAGGTTGTACGGTAGAAAAAATAATATTACACAATAGAAGAATGCATATTAAAAAAAAAGATTTCTCTCTCTCTCTCTCTCTCTCTCTCAGCTTCACGTTTTATCCCGCACTAGGCAGGGTAGGCAGAGGGAACGGAAGTGAAACCTAGTGTTATGACACTCCGTTCAACTTCTGTTCCCCACTTTCCGCCGAATTTGAGGCATTGCGTGTTGAGTGGCGGAACTCAACGCCGCGCTTTGCCTTATTACCAGAGCGAAGAAATGAAACATTAAATATTTAAATTGAAAATATTAAATATTTCATTTCCTCGACTGGGGATCGAACCCAGAACCTGTCGGTTACAGTCACACTCTTGTGCCGCTGCGCCACGACAGGCCTCTGTCTAAAAAAAAAAGATCAAGTTAAAAATTGCCTTCAATATATATTTTTAATTTTATTTCAGCTCAAGCGTCAATGTCTTTGGGGCAAGGTTAAGAGATCGAAGGAGCACATTAACAAGTTAGTTATTTTTAAATTAACGGTCTGATTGAACGGCATTATATTAGTAAGTTTAGATCTTATAGCTTAATCCTACTAGGGTAGATATTGGGAACTTGGGAACCTAGTGTTAAGACGCTCCGTTCCCATTATGACACTATCGTTCCTCGATTTCCGACGATTTAGGAAAACATTGTGTGTTGATTGACGGAATTTAACGCCGTGTTTTGTCTTTTATCAAAGCGAAGATATCAAAATATCAAATATTTCGTATAAAGTCTCATCTTTAGTCGCGTGTTTAATACAGCGTGAAGGTAAATGAAAATCAGGGCGGCCAAAACTCTTCGACCGTACTGTACTTGACTTACTTGTATGTAGATAGACAGACTATGATCAAAATTTACATTGTTCATAGTTTTCTTTTCTTTTTCTTCTTGAGCTTCACACTGTGTATAATAGTATTCCAAAGTAATTTTTTTAAAATAACATTTATGTTATCTTATTATTTTTTACATATTTTTATGTTATCTTATTATTTTTTATATTGTTACGTTATCTTATTATTTTTTATATATTTTTTATTTTATCTTATTATTTTTTATATATTTTTTATGTTATCTTATTATTTTTTATATTGTTACGTTATCTTATTATTATTTATATATATTTTTATGTTATCTTATTATTTTTACATATTTTTTATGTTATCTTATTATTTTTTATATTGTTATGTTATCTTATTATTTTTTATATATATTTTTATGTTATCTTATTATTTTTTACATATTTTTTATGTTATCTTATTATTTTTTATATATTTTTTATGTTATCTTATTATTTTTTATATACCACAACCCCGTTGTACATGGTACAACGATAGAAATTAATTGTTTAAGCCATACATCTGTGAAAAATAATGATGCAAGTTCCAGTTTAAACTAGATAATAAGACAACACTTGCGCCATTTAAGTTTAACATTGTACATCAGAAAGTACAAGGTGTGAAGTGTTAGGTGGTGAAGAACTGGAACATGAATTATTTATAAAAAAATATAATATACATATAATGTGCGTAACTGAACACTGGATCTCGAAATGTAGCAACTTATTGAAAATTATAAATTGTCAAGTGCCTTCGTTAGAGAGAAGACCATCCATGGGGGATCGCTTATACTCGTGCGAAATGATATATGCTGTAAACCACGGCCAGATATAGTGGCTCTCTCCGACGAACGCACCAATGAATTGTCCTGCATTGAATTCAATAGATACATTATAGCATGCGTATATCGACCCCCATCAGCTAGTTTTTAGAGAAAATGGAGATAGTCCTTAATAATTTGACTTTTAAAAGTAAATCAATAATTGTATGCGGAGAGTTTAATGTAGATATACTTCAAGCAACTCCACAGAGTCTACGTCTTCTTAATTTAATTAAATCTTATAATTTGATAAATATTTTCTCTGAAACCAACTCGCATAACAAATATCTCAGCAACTTGCATAGATAATGTTTTCTGTCACTGCGAGATTTTTGGAAAAAAAAAAAAATCATTAATAACCTAAGCTCAGATCATTGTGGTCAAAAATTTTCATTAACTGATAAAGAATTAAATAAACGTAAGGCAGTAACAATTAGAGCGATCACTAATAATAAAATAAATCGTTATGCTTATACAATGTTAAAGAAAAAATCTCGAGTATAAATATGTCCGAAGTAAACCGAATCTTTTGTATGGAAATGTTTTTAAATTACTGCCTTATGTTTGAAACGAAAAAAGTTTATATTACATTCAAATTTAAAATTCAGTAACTGGGCAACCGTTGGTATTTACCGAAGTAGGGACATGATGTACGAATTGTATAATATGAGGCAATGGCAATGGAATCATGATCAAGCGTTCCTGTCAAGGGTTAGAAATTTCTAGTTATATATATATATATATATATATATATATATATATATATATATATATATATATATATATATATATATATATATATATAATATATATATATATATATATATATATATATATATATATATATATATATATATATATATATATATATATATATATATATATATATATATATATATATATATATATATATATATATATATATATATATATATATCATCCAAATAAAATTAAATTTAACCAAGTGAATATTACATTGTCGCACATTCTTCATTAGTTTGACGTAAATAACCTCATGTTAAATGCAAAAAAAAAACTAAATGTATTCAATTTACGTTAACTAACGTTAAAAATCCATTTTTTTTTTCTTGCTATTAAAGGTGAGGTTGAGGTGACGGAATCAACGTGTTTTTAGCTATAACTATAGATACCAAGCTTCAGTGGAATTCCCATCTTGAAACACTCGCAGTAATAAACTCAGCAAAGCCGCGTTCGCAGTTAAGAAAGTAAGGCAAATGATGGACGTTAATACTGCCCGACTAGTTTATTTTAGTTATTTTCATAGTTTTCTTATGGGATGCTACTATGGGGCAGCGCCGCCGATATAAATTCAATATCTATACTGCAAAAAAGAGCCGTAAGATCTATTTATAATCTTAAAGCTCGAGATTCTCTGCGAGATGTTTTTAAAGATACAGATATTCTTACGGTTGCTTCTCAATATATTTTTTACAATATTTTGTTTGTCCGTCAACATATTCAGTGCTATAGCAAACACAGTGACAGACACACGATTGGGACGAGAAACAAGGACAAACTTGTGACGCCTAGTTATCGCCTCCAAAAAGTAAATAAATCATTTATGGGTCTGAGTATACGTATCTATAATAGTATTCCGCAGTGTATTTTGAATTTGCCGTGTCGTGGCGCAGCGGCACAAGAGTGTGACTGTAACCAACAGGTTCTGGGTTCGATCCCCAGTCGAGGACACGAAATATTTAATATTTTCAATTTAAATATTTAATGTTTCATTTCTTCGCTCTGGTAATATAGCAAAGCGCGGCGTTGAGTTCCGCCACTCAACACGCAATGCCTCAAATTCGGCGGAAAGTGGGGAACGGAAGTGGAACGGAGTGTCATAACACTAGGTTTCACTTCCGTTCCCTCTGCCTACCCTGCCTAGTGCGGGATACAGCGTGAAGCTGAACTTAATGTTAAAGAAAAGTTACCATGCAATGGTGAAATCTTTGATTCTCATATCTTTATTTATACCATAAGCGTGTAGCTTCACGCTGTATCCCGCACAGCTTCACGCTGTATCCCGCACATTGCAAATTAGACACAGGGAATTTGGGAACATAATGTTGACCACTTTACGCCGAATTTGAGCTATTGCGTGTTGAGTGGCGAAACTCAATGTCGCGCTTTGCCTTAAATATTAAATATTTAAATTGAAAATATTAAATATTTAATTTCCTCAAGCGGGATCGAACCCACAACCTGTCACGTTCAAGGCCATCACAAAAATTATGTAAATATTAATAATGATTTTCTAATTGATTCGAATGGGTATTCCATAAAAAAAAAAAAAATTCGAGGAAGTAAAATGTATACCTATATTTTTGTCTGTGCGTTTGTAAACCAGATTAACCAGATTTAAATGCAGGTTTCACTATTATAGTTTGGCAACTTCTCCGTTCCCTTTGTCTACCCTCTCATGTGGAGGGTACAGCGTTAAGTTAAAAAAATAGAAAAAAAAAGAAAATAATAAGTATTTATACTATACATATTTTTGTTAACTTCTTATATTTACAGATAATAATACGTATTTATATAAATTTGCTATGGCAACACATTAATTTAATTTGACGAATTATATAAAAGTAAAATATCGTTATAGTTATAGATAATCCACTCGGACTTAGGTGATAGGCAGCGGAACTCAACGCCGCGCTTCGCCTCGTTACCAGAGCGAGAAAAAAATAATATTGTAATTTTTCTATTGCCCTCAGCGGGAATCGAACTGACAACTGTCGTTACAGTGACGGCATCAGCTAACAAATAACAAAACGTATTTGAAAATAAATATATCACATATTAAAATATTATGTAACTATTTAATTATATCTAACTACTATACTTTTTTCAGAGAATTTGTTTGTTTGTTTGTTGGGCCGCATTTATCTCATGAACTGATTTTTGTATATACGCACGAGGCAGGGAACCCGGGAACCTTGTGTTAAGACACTCCGTTCCACTTTCGTTCCCCACTTTTCGCCGAATTTGAGGCAATGCGTGTTGAGTGGCGGAACTCAACGCCGCGCTTTTTGAGGAAGTCTATAAATTAAATTATTTTGATGTGTATAGTTTTGGGCCGAGTTACTCTTGGCTCACGTTGAGGAATGTGTCATGTGTCATAAATTTTGATGAATGTGTCATGTGTCATACACAAGTCTCGGTAATTGACCATGCGGGCGAAGCCGCAGGTAAAATCTAGGTATAGATTAAGTATTCATTAAACATAATAATGTTTTGTAAAACAATAGGTAGTAATTTTTTTTTAATGATCATAAATCATGTAAACTGAAAAAGTCGTGTTCAGTACAGTTTAGTTGTACTTACAACTATAAACGACGTGAACGAGATACGGAAAGGTGTAATGCATAAAATAATTTGCGTAAATTATACATAGGTTCATGGTGGTCGAGCGGCCAAAGGAATACTTTAGAAAGAGAGCTGGTAATATCGATATTGGACGGTAATTTTCTACATTTGATTTATCACTTTTCTTGAAAACTGGTGTTATTCGTGCATATTTCTCTCAGAATTAAAAAGTAATGCTTCTCTAAACTTTCCGTATTTCTTTTTTTTTTATGGACAGGGCAAACTTGCGTACGGGTCACCTGATAGTAAGTGATCACCGCCGCCCATAGCCCCGTGTAACTCCAGAGGAGCTAAAGGAGCGTTGCCCGTCTTTAAGGTGGATGGGCACCGGGGCCCGGCATTACCCAATGCGAAACGCAGTGGCTGAAGCCAGTACTTAACGCCGGTTTTAAATGCCGGGGGTGGTAATGGTCCGGTCGAGTCTGCCCATGTGTGTTGCCATTTCTGACAACGTGACTCTCCCACACGTACTTTAGTCGCCTCTTACGACACCATCATTACCAGGGTGATCCTATTCTAAGCCGGAATCACACATTCATTATATACATTTAATATTAAATTATTGATACTATTTTTTTTTACAGATAAAATGTCGTTGCAGCGTTTAACAGCGCTGCGTGCGCTCATGGCGAGCCAGCCTTCTGCTTTGGCAGCTTATATTATACCTACGGCAGATGCTCATAACGTAAGTAAAGGGTTCTTATGGATTTGGTTGTAAGTTCAAATTTGAAAATGTTTAAAGAAAAAATTTTTTTTTTCCACTTCCAGTCGGAGTACATATCGCCAACCGACGCCCGTAGGGAATGGATGTCGGGGTTCACGGGTTCCGCCGGTACCGCCATCGTTACTATGACGAAGGCGCTCGTGTGGACAGACGGACGTTACTATACTCAATTCGAGAAGGAAGCCGATCTTGATATATGGACTTTGATGAAGCAGTGTGAGGGCTTTTTTTTTTTTTTTTGGTATTTTTGAGAGTATTTCGAAGTTTTAATAGAGGACAGTGATCATCATTATTTAAATTTCTTGGTTATGGTAATGAGATAAAGCGCGGTGTTGAGTTACGTTATTCAATATGTAATATTTTAGAATTTAGTGGAAAGTGAGTAACAGAACGGAGTATTTTAACACTAGGTTCCCACGTTCTCTCTGCCATGTCATGCCATGTTCTACCCTGCCATGTGCGGGATACAGTAGAAAGGGCACTAACGTATGACTGTAAACACAACTATTGTGGGTTCGATACCCACTCGAGATAAACTGGTAACAATATAGAGCCCGGCGTTAAGTTTCGCTTCACGATTTCAATGAAAAGTGGGAAACGGGAGTGTCTTAACACTAGGTTCCCAAGTTTCATCTGCCTTTATTTTTGCAGCTCTTCCAGACACGCCTACAATGGACAAATGGCTGGCGAGTAACCTTATCGGGGGTTCCTTGGTTGGGGTCGACCCCGAGACTATGTCTAGGGAGGACTGGACCCCGTTACAGGTTAGTTTAGTGTTATGGCTTCACGCTGTATCCCGCGAGGTAGGCAGAGGGAACCCAGTGTTAAGACACTCCGTTATTTTTTTGTTTTGGCAGGAACTAAATGCAAAGTAAAGGAAGTAAGTGTTTCATTTCTCTCATGGGACTCAAATTGAACAATTGCCGATCGTGCCACCATTTTATTTACCTTCACGTCATGACATGTTTGACACAGGGAACTTGGGAACCTAGTGTTGAGACACTCCATTCTATTTCCCACTTTTTGTTGATTTTGAGGCATTGGGTGTTGAGTGGTGAAATTAAACGCTGCGCGTTGCCTTATTGCCAGAGCGAAGATATGGAAATATTTAATATTTCTTTCCCCTTCATGGGAATCGAACTCACAACCGGTTGTATGTGAACGCTTGAGCTTCTGCGCCACGATATGCCTCATGTTGTTCAGCTTCACGCTGTATCCCGCACATGGCAGGGTAGGCAGAGGGAACTTGGGAACCTAGTGTTAAGACACTCAGTTTTACTTCCGTTCCCCACTTTCCGCCGAATTTAAAGCAGTGCGTGTTGAGTGGCGGAACTCAACGCCGCGCTTTTCCTCTTATTGTATAATTTAATATTTTTTTAATTATATGTATCTAATTGAGCTGAGGGAGCTTGGGAACCTAGTTAGTGTTAAGACACTCAGTTTCACTTCCGTTCCCCCCTCGAGGAAATGAAATATTTAATATTTTCAAATTAAATAGTTGATATTTTCATTTGTTATGCTCCGCAGGCAGAGGGTATTTACCAACGAAACAGTGTTAACGTGTTGAGTGGCGGAACTCAACGCCGCGCTTTTCCTTGTTACGATAGAAATGTTTAATATGCAACTGCACTCAATACGCGATGCCTTAGATTAGGCGGAAAGTGGTTAGCGGAACGGAGTGTCTTAACACTAAGTATGTTCCCAAGCTCCCTCTGTCTGTGCGACACCGCTATGTGCGGGAGATGAAAATTAAAAAAAAAAAAAAAATCTTATTTCAGACAGCATTAATGGCGGCCAAAATTAAACTTATAGCTGTTGAGAAAAACTTAGTGGACGAGGTTCGAATCCAGTTGAAGGATCCGGCGCCGGAGAGACCGCACAATAAAATTATATATTTGCCTATGAAATATACTGGTATGTCACTTTTTTTATTAATATTGTGTGTGCGTGTGTGTGTGTGTGTGTGTCTGTGTGTGTAAATGTGTTTGTGTGTGCGTATGTGTGAAACTGTTAACCGATTTAGATGGAACTTTATAGTTATATCCGATTAATGCATGGACTATATTTTTTTAAACAGAATAGCTAGAGGGAACCTGGGAACCTAGTGTTAAGACACTACGTTCCCTATGAAAACATTTTAGTTTCCTTTCCACCGAATTTTTAAGATGTTGCGTGTTGGGTGGCGGAACTCAACGCCGAATTCGTAACTCAACACCGTCTTGTTATCAGAGCGAGAAAATGAAAATATTAAATACTAGCCATCCGTCTGCGGCTTCGCCTGCTTAAATTACACTAAGTTATTTGCGCTAATATCAATCACTTTGTTGTTCTAATAATATTATCACTTTTAAGACAATATCTATACATTGAAAACTAAAATTTCAGCTAAATTAATAAAAAAAAAAAGTAAATGTTGCAATTTAAAAACAATTAAATGTTACAATTTAAAAATATTAAAATGTTGGAAGTTAAAAAAAAAATGTTGCAATTAAAAAAAAATATTGCAATTTAAAAAAAATGTTGCAATTTAAAAACAATAAAATGTTACAATTGAAAAAAAAAATAAAATGTTGCATTAATTAAAAATATTAGTTCCACGAAATTTTTATTCGTTTAGCTTGAAATTTTATTTATTAATGTATTTTACATTTTACTTTAAAAGTGATAACATTGTTAGAACAAGAAGGTAATTGAGATCGCTACATTCCCGCGGCTTCGCCCGCGACCCTCCCGCGGCTTCGCCCGCGACCCTCCCGCGGCTTCGCCCGCTCGAATTAAACTATTTAGTTTAATAGTAATGTCTATGATTTTCGCGATTGTTACACATTTTAAATGAAACACTTTTAACCGGATTAATCGCGTATATTGATTGTTAAACATGTTTTTTTGGAAGCCCGACGTTTCGAACACTTTACAGTAGCCCGTGGTCACGGGTAGATTAGTTTAATTCCAGCGGGCGAAGCCGCGGGTGGATCGCGAGCGCTAGTTTGAATACCTATTTGTTGCAAAGTACTGTAACAACAGAAATACAAATATTTCTTTTTAACAACGATCTATTTGCCGTTCGTAATATTTTTTTAACGGGATTTGTTTTTTTACGCATTATTATTCCGTTATTTTTAGTATAATTTAGTGGGCTTTTTTTAATGTTTAAAATATTGAACGTAACGGGATTTGAACCCGCGTCCCTTGGAAACCGTCCTAGTGTTTGATTTTTCATGTTTTTTTTTCTTCACGCTGTATCCCGCACATGGCCAGGTAAGCAGAGGGAACTTGGGAACCTAGTCTTAAGACACTCCGTTCGGTTGCCCACTCAGTATCGGAACTCAACACCGCGTATTATCTTTTTACCGACAGTCCTCTAATTAGATGATAATAATAAAATATTTAATAATATTTAAGCGCGTCTGCCGTGACGCAGCGGCACAAGCGTGTGACTGTAACCGACAGGTTGTGGGTTCGATCCCCACTCGAGGAAATGAAATATTTAATATTTTCAATTTAAATATTTAATGTTTCATTTCTTCGCTCTGGTAATAAGGCAAAAGCGCGACGTTGAGTTCCGCCACTCAACACACAATGTCTCAAATTCGGCGGAAAGTGGTGAACGGAAGTGGAACGGAGTGTCTTAACACTAGGTTCCCGGGTTCCCTCTGCCTACCATGCCTCGTGCGGGATACAGCGTGAAGCTGAATAATAATATTTTTTCTGTTTTTTTTTCTTTTAGGTAAAACGGCAGGAGAAAAAATTAAGGAGTTAAGAGAAAAAATGGTAGAAAAGAAAGCATCAGCTCTTGTCATTACTGCGTTGGATGAGGTTGCTTGTGAGTATTTGGTATTATTTTTTTTTTTTTTTTTTTTCAGGGAACTTGGGAACCTAGTGTTGAGACACTCCGTTTCATCCCCCACTTTCCACAAACTTATTATATGTTAGTTTCACGCTATATCCCGCATATGGCAGGGAAGGTAGACGGAACTCGGGAACCTAATGTCGTGGACACTCTCCGCCTAATCGGAGGTATGGCGTGTTTAGTTGCGGAACTCAGCGCCAAATTTTGCCTTCTTGCATGAACATTTAATATTTCATTTCCTCTCGTGTGTATCGAACCCACAACCTGTCGTTTACAGTCACACGCTTGTGCCGCTGCGCCACGACAGGCTCCATCGCCTTTTTTTTTATATATATTTTAAAAGAAACGTAAAAATGACATGTTGTAGGTTACAAGGTTAACAAGGTATAACGCAGCGTTAAGTTCCGATACTTAAAAAGCAATGCTTTAAATTCGGCAAAAAGTAAGGTATGTAGTGACTTAACACTAGGTTCCCAAGTTCCCTCCGCCCGTTCTGTCTGGTTAATTTATTTTTTTTTTTTTTTTTTAATTCCACAGATACGCTAAATCTCCGCGGAAGCGACATAGACTATAATCCAGTTTTTTTCTCTTATCTATTAATAACAAGAGATCGCGTTGTATTATTTTGGAAAGATGGCGACATTTCCGAAGAGATTAAAGGCAAAATGGCGGAGGAGGGAGTGGAGTTGGAGGGAATGGGGTATAGCGGTGTGTGCGTAATGTTGAGGGATTTGGCGGTGAGTGTTGCACGCAGCTTCACGCTGTATCCCGCTCATGGTAGGGTAGGCAGAGGGAACTTGGGAACCTGGTGTTGAGACACTCCGTTCTGTTCTGCACTTTTTAGGATATGTTTTTTATTTACTTCAATTTTTATTTTTGTTTAACAACATAAATAACGTTGTATCAAGCGTATGAGTATTTCGACGTATTCGTGATGTGAACGTATGGCTTAGTTGGTGAAAGCGCGCGGACGGGTTCCAAGAGGCACGGGTTCAAATACTGTTGTGTTATTTTTTTTTATTAAAATTTGTAATGTTTTGTTTTTGTTTAAAAAAATTTGATTGAGGTTTTGTTTTATGTTTCTTTTTTTTTTGTTTGTAAGCGAATGATTGTTTGCAAGCGGCTTCGCCCGCTTAATGTTATTATTACATTACTAATCGCGACCAGTTATATCAATTAGCAAGCTCGAGGCTTCGTCCGTTTGTACTATACTATTAATTTATATTTAATTTAAAATTGCGTGTTGAGCTTGTTACCAGAGCGAAGATATGAAAGCATTAAATATTCATTCAAACATTATATATTCAATTATCCGAATGCCTAACAACAATTGGTCCGGTTAATGGGGTTCGTATTGTACTACTAACTATAATAATAATAATATAATATATTTTTTATTATATATATATATATATATATATATATATATATATATATATATATATATGTATATGTATATGTATATGTATATATATATATATATATATATATATATATATATATATATATATATATATATATGTATATGTATATGTATATATATATATATATATATATATATATATATATATATATATATATATATATATATATATATATATATATATATATATATATATATATATATATATATATATATATATATAGCGTAGATATGAGAGCATTAAATATTCATTCAAACATTATATATTCAATTATCCGAATGCCTAACAACAATTGATCCGGTTAATGGGGTTCGTATTGTACTACTAACTATAATAATAATAATATAATATATTTTTTATTATATATATATATATATATATATATATATATATATATATATATATATATATATATATATATATATATATGTATATGTATATGTATATATATATATATATATATATATATATATATATATATATATATATATATATATATATATATATATATATATATATATATATATATATATATATATATATGTATATGTATATGTATATGTATATATATATATATATATATATATATATATATATATATATATATATATATATATATATATATATATATATATATATATATATATATATATATATATATATATATATATATATATATATATATATATATATATATATATATATATATATATATATATATATATATATATATATAGTATCCTCCATTTTGTAGAAGGAGTTATCACAAAATGGCGACGGTGAACATTCAATATGGCTGTCCAGTGAGGCGAGCGAGGCCATACACAGAGCTGCGTCGGGGGTAAGGAATTAGTATATAAAACACTATTAGATGATGAATTGCGGAACTCAACTCCGTGATTTGGTTCATTATCAAAGGAAAGAAAGAAATGATATATTTTATTTCTACATTACAATTTTCGCGTTAAGAAAGTTTCTTAGTAAATTAGTTCAAGTATACGAATATCGACGTAGCTCGATGGGAACGTATGGCTTAGTTGGTCAGAGCGCGCGGACGGTGGACAAGAGGCGCGGGTTCAAATCCTGCTTCGTTCAAATGATTTTATACATTTTTAAATTCAGTATTTGTCTTTCCTAAGTGTGCAATAACACTTTAAAAATAGTAAAAATATAAATATTTTATATATTTTTTTTATTTCTTAGCTAAAATGTACGTAGTCATAATTGATATAACTTATATGAAAGTAATCCTTAGTGGTTATTTAAATAACCTGAGTCCGGATTCGAAGCCGCACCTCTTGGAATTGAGAACGGTTGCAAGAGGCGCGGGAATTAATTATTTTTTCTTTAAAAAGTGTATATTAATACTGCAAAAATAATATATGTCCATTTTTTATAATTTTTCTCTCTTAGCTTCACGCTGTATCCCGCACACGGCAGGGTAGGCAAAGGGAACTTGGGAACCTAGTTGTAAGACTCTCTGTTCCACTTCCGTTGCCCACATTCCGTCAAATTTGAGGCATTGCGTGTTCAGTGACGGAACTCAACGCTGTTTTTTGCCTTGTACTAGAGCGAAGAAATAAAAATATTAGATTTTTAATTTTAAAATATTAAATATTACATTTCCTCGAGCGGGGATCGAACCCACAACCGGTCGGTTACGATCACACGCTTGATTTTTCAAATTTTTTTTTCCAGGAAGGAGCATTGAAAAAACCACTGACTTTAATATCGGAAATTTCGCCGGTCGCTTTGCAGAAGTTAATTAAGAATGACGTTGAATTGGAGGTGATTTTTTTTATAAGCATATGCGAGGGAACCTTTCTCATTTCCGTTTTGAGTGGCGTAACTTAACGCCGCGCTTTGGTTTGTTACCAGAGCGAAGTGATTGAACTCAGACAAAAGCTTAGAATCGTATCTATGGACTGATGGACTGGAGATGCCACGAATATTCGGTTTTCGACCAATTCGGTTATTTTTTTTAATTACAAATGGTTCATTTTCATACATAAAACTCAGCTTCACGCTGTATCCCGCACATGGCAGGGTAGGCAGAGGGAACTTGGGAACCTAGTGTTAAGACACTCCGTTCCAATATGTTCTCCACTTTCCGCCGAATTTGAGGCAATGCGTGTTGAGTAGTGGAACTCAACGCCGCGCTCTGCCTTATTACCAAAAAGGAGAATATTAAATATTAAATTTTCGTGACTGGGGATCGAATCCACGACCTTACAGTCACACACACACACACACACATTATATTATTTAAAAAAAAATATATTTAATTCGAACTTACTATCTTCTTATCAAGGGATTCCGCCGTTGCCACGTACGTGACGGCGTGGCTGTAGTACGCTTCTTCAGATGGCTCCACGAACGAATCGATAACGGAACTTCCGTCACGGAAATCCAAGCGGCGGACAAATTGCTGGAATTCCGCAAGTGAGATGTCCTTTTTTCTTATTCCTTTGTGTTCTATGTTAGCGGAAGTTCCGCAACAAAAAAAATTTTGAACGTACGGACAAATTTGGAATTCCGTGTGTGAGATATAATATACTATAGACTATTATATCTTTTTTTTTTTAATATTAATATTTTTTTTTAAATTGTTTTTAGCCATTTTTGTTATTTTTTTTTTACTGAACAATATCCATTTATCATTTTTTTTTAAATTTATTAGGTACGTCTTGGCTCAGTGGCATAAAGTATGACTATAATCGTGGTAGTTGTGAGTTGAATTCCCACTTAAGGGAATTAACTATTGAATATTTTCATTTCCTTGTTCTGTTGATTTCTGCCACTCAACATACCTGAAAAAAAAAAACAGCCATCAATGAGGAATGTAGTGTCTTAACACTAAGTTATTTTTGCCTATCCCGCTTTAACGCGGGATACAGCGTGAAGATATAAATGAAAATATTTATTATATAAATGATTTGCTTTTTTTTATATATATATTTTTTTTACTTTAAAGGGAGGAAGACCTATTTATGGGACCCTCTTTTGAGACCATCCCAGGGGCGGGGGAGGACGGCGCCATCATACACTACAGTCCGTCCAGGGACGGGAAGCAACGGGAAATCAAGTCCAACGATATGTTTCTATTGGACTCGGGTGGGCAATATATGTGAGTTCCGTTGGTTTTAGTTTTCCTAGAATTTGTATATTTTTTAATTAAGTATTATAGTTTATTGAGGGACGGAAAACAACGGAAAATAATGTCTAACGAAATAATTTCGTTGGACGAAGACATATATGTGAGTGGTCTTAATCCCGTTAGATTTAGTTGTTTCAGGAATCACACAGTATTCATTTGGAATACTGAAAATATTTTAAAATACTTTTTTTATATAAAAAAAACTGGCTCTTTAATACATTATAGTTCATTGAAGCTTTGAAAAGTAACGAGAAATTGAGTCCAACGATATGTCCTTGTTGGGCTCACGTGGGCAATGTGTGTCTTCTGGTCTCAATTCCGTTGGATTTAGTTTAAAAGCATAGTATGTAGTAGTGAAATTGTGATTGGGAATTAAAAAAGATACGATAAAAAATATTGTAATTTTTTGCGTACGTAGAAAGGTGCACCTGAAAAAATACTTGCAATTTAATATTATAAATGTGAAACCACTGAACGGATCTTGATGAAACTTTATAGCAAATATTTATGTCAAAATTTCGTATAACTTGTTCATTTTTTTTTTTTAGCTTCACGCTGTATCCCGCACGAGGCAGGGTAGGCAGAGGGAACCCGGGAACTTAGTGTTAAGACACTGCGTTCCACTTCCGTTCCCCACTTTCTGCCGAATTTGAGGCATTGTGTGTTGAGTGGTGGAACTCAACGCCGCGAATAAAGAATATAAATTACAATAATAAAGAAATAAATAACAAATTTTATATAAAATAAATGCAGATAACGAAGAACGGAACGTAGTGTCTTAACACTAGGTTCCCAGGTTCCCTCTGTCTATTTTAAAATTAGTAATAACTTATTTAATACTAAATACATAGACTATAATTTATGTACACATTTAGTCAAATTTGTCTTAAACACTCCGTTCCGTTTTCCACTTTCCGCCAAATTCGAGGCATTGCGTGTTAAGTTGCGGAACTCAACGCCGCGGTTCTCTTTTTAGAAAATATTTAATTTCTTCGAGTGGAGAATTAAAAATAATGTTTTTACTATGTTTTAAAGTGTTATTCCACACTTAGGACAGAAAATACTAAACTTAAATTTAAAAAGCGTATAAACTTTCGATTTTGCAGAGGCGCGGGTTCGAATCCTGCTTCGTTCAAAATTTTTATACGCTTTTTAAATTTAAGTTTAGTAAAAATAATGTTGTTTTTTTTTTAATAGGGATGGGACAACGGACATAACCCGCACTAGACATATGGGTGTTCCCAGCCCTAGCCAACGGGACTCCTTCACTCGAGTGCTGAAAGGTCAAATAGCGGTCGGGTCGGCATTGTTTCCCAAGGGGGTTAAGGTGAGTTCGATTCTTCTTGTCGTTTTTGAGGTTAAGTGAATGAGTGAATGAATGAACGTTTTTGTGTTTCTAATTGGAAATTCTGTTTTGTATTTGTGTTTTTTTTTTGGCAAAACGCGGCGTTTAGCTCCGCAAAGTAAGGTTATAATTTTTTGTGTCACTGTAGACGTTATAGGTTGTGGGATCGATCCCCACTCGAGAAAAAATATTTGATGTTTTCATTTCTTCGCTCCGGTAACAAGGCAAATCGCAGCGTTGAGTTACGCCGCTCAACACGCAATACATCCAAAACTCAAATTTAACTCAAAGTGGGAGACGGAACGTAGTTACTTAACACTAGGTTCCCAACTTCCCTCTGCCTACTGCCATATACGGAATACAGCGTGAAGCTGACATATAAAGAATTCCGTTGGTTAAGTGCTTTTTTTTTTTTTAATTTCTTATTTATACTTCCCACAGGGTAACGTGTTAGACACCCTCGCCCGCAAGTCCCTGTGGGACGCCGGGGAGGACTACGCCCACGGCACGGGCCACGGCGTGGGGCACTTCCTGAACGTGCACGAGGGACCCTCGGGGGTCTCCTGGAGGCCGTACCCCCACGACCCCGGCCTCAACCAAGGCCAGATACTGAGCAACGGTGAGGCTATACATTGGGGGCATGTCGTGGCGCAGCGGCACACGCGTGTGGACTGTAAACAACAGGTTGTGGGTTCGATACACACGAGAGGAAATGAAATAGTTAATATTTACGTTTCTTCGCTCTGGTAATGAGGTAAAGTGCGGCGTTGAGCTCTGTCATTTCACGCGCAGAGTGGGAGTAAGAGAGAGTTGACACTAGGTTCCCAAGGAGGGCAAGTGTAAGTGTGCGTAGACGTGACTTATTAATGGATCTTTTTTTTTTTTTGCTTTTTTCAGTGCGGGGTTGGGTTCCGTAATATTAGGTATAGGTTGGTTGGAGTAGTTAATTAGTATACTGATTTTAATGCGGTTTTCACAGTTTAATAGCAATTTAAGAGATACAAGCGCTTTGCCAGAGGGGCAGGGTAATTTTTGGGGTCCTTTTAGGGTTCCCTTTTTAATATATATATATATTTTTTTATTTCAGAGCCTGGTTTTTACAAAGTTGGCGAATATGGTATCAGACATGAGGATCTTGTGGAGATTGTAAATGTGACTAAAAGTACTGAACATCCTAGAGTGAGTATTTTTTTATGTGAGGAAAGTGATTTGCTCACTCACTCACTCACTCACTCACTCACTCAGCTTCACGCTGTATCCCGCACATGGCAGGACAGGCAGAGGGATCTTGGGAACCTAGTGTTAAGACACTCCGTTTCGCCACTTTCCGCCGAATTTGAGGCATTGCGTGTTGAGTGGCGGAACTCAACGCCGCGTTTTGCCTTGTACCAGAGCGAAGAAATGAAATATTAAATATTTAAAATTGAAAATATTAAATATTTAATTTCCTCGAGTGGGGATCGAACCCAGAACCTATCGGTTACAGTCACAAGCTTGTGCCGCTGCGCCACGACAGACCTCAAGGTGATTTGAATTCGCAATATTTGAAGGGGGTTATATATTTAATATTTTCATTTCTTTCGCTCTGGATAGCGCGATATTAGGATAAGCGCTGCGTTAAGTTCCGCCGCTTGACCAGAAAATGGTTCAAGGGTGCGGAATGTGGGGAACGGTAGTGTCTCAATGGGAACACTAGGTTCCCCAGTTCTCTCTGCCTACTTAGCTATTATATGTGGGTTACAAAAAGATAAGAACATATGGCTTATTGACTCAATACACTTGGAAGGTGAATCAGAGGTGCAGGTTCAAATCAATGTTCAATTTTTTATAATATATATTATTTTTTTATTTATAATAATATATTTAGAATGTTTAAAAGAAGGTGGAGAAGAAGAAAGAGAAATGTTCTTATTTTTTTTTTTTTTTTTCTTTTTAGGCAAAGGACTTGTTAGGTGATTTCGATGGGCGCGGCGTTTTAGGATTCCACACTCTCACTTTAGTGCCAAATCAGAGAATTTGTATGGAATTGGACTTATTGAATGATTTTGAGGTAAGAGTGTACACACACACACACACACACACACATAAAATTTTGTCGTACAATTTAAACAAAGAGAGAGCCTGATTTGAGGCCTGTCGTGGCGCAGCGGCACAAGCGTGTGACTGTAACCGACAGGTTCTGGGTTCGATCCCCGGTCGAGGAAATGAAATATTTAATATTTTCAATTTAAATATTTAATCTTTCATTTCTTCGCTCTGGTAATAAGGCAAAGCGCGGCGTTGAGTTCCGCCACTCAACACGCAATGCCTCAAATTCGGCGGAAAGTGGGGATCGGAAGTGGAACGGAGTGTCTTAACACTAGGTTCCCGGGTTCCCTCTGCCTACCCTGCCTCGTGCGGGATACAGCGTGAAGCTAAGTAAGTAAGTAATTTAAATAAAAAATATTTTATTATGTGTCATTAATATTCTATTTCTTCTTAGCTTCATGTTCTATCTCAAGTATAATGGTGGCGGGAACTTGGGAACCTAGTGTTTAGTTAACGGAGTTCGCATTAAAACACTTCCGTTAACTCCCAAAGCACCGCGCATTGTCAAGTAGTGCACGAGGTGGAGTGTCTTAACACTAGGTTCCCAGGTTCCCTCAGCATACTCTACTATGTCCGAAATACAGCATAAATAAAGCTTAAGAAAACCATACTTTTGTTAATAAAATCCTAAATTTTGTAAATGAAATGTATATAATTTATTTTCATTTTTTTTTATGTTACAGTTAAATTATATAAATGAATATCACAAGCGAGTTTTCAAAACTCTAGGACCGATATTGAAGGAGAGGAATTTGAATGAAGACCACGATTGGTTGGAAAAGGAGTGTTCTTTAATAGAGAGGTGGGAAATTACATTTAATTTTACATTTACATTTAAAATGGATACAATTTTTTATATAAAAACATTTATTTTTAATAAAATTTGTATCTATCTGTGTTTATTGAAACGAACGTTAGGAAAAGGAGTGTTCTTTAATAGAGAGGTGGGAAATTATATTTAATTTTACATTTACATTTAAAACGGATACTTTTTTATATGAAAACATTTATTTTTAATAAAGTTTGTATCTATCTGTGTTTATTGAAACGAACTCACGAAAGGAGTGTTCTTTAATAGAGAGGTAGGAAATTACATTTAATATTACATTTACATTTAAAATGGAAACAAATTTTCATATAAAAGCAGGTTTTTTTACTAAAATTTGTATCTAGCTATATTAAAATGAATGTTGGAAAAGATATGTTATTTAATAGAGATGTGAGGAAATTACATTTAATTTTACATTTATATTTAAAATAAGTGAAATTTATATAAAACCTTTATTTTTTATTAAAATGTATCTATAGCTATATTAAAACATTTGAAATAATGACTACGATTGGTTCGGAAAGGGATATTCTTTTCTTTAAAATAGAAGTTAGATAATTACATTTAGTTTTACATTTTCATTTAAAATCGATACAAATATTCATATATAAGCATTTGTTTTTTTTTTACTAAAATTTATATGTAACAATACTATGATTACTTGAAAAAAGTAAAAAAAGTACATATTTTTTTATATTTTTAATAGAGATGGTCCAAAAAGTACATTTAAATTTACATTTACATGGGAGGGTACTTGGGAACTTAATATTAAGTAACACAATCCGTTTCTGAGGCAGTATGTGTTGAGTGGTGGAACTCAACGCCGCGCATTGCCTCGTTACCAGAGCTATAAAATGTAAATATGATTTTTTTTCTTCTTGTGGGGATCGAACCCACATCCTGTCGTTTACAGTCACACGCTCCCGCCGCTGCGCCACAACAGGCCTCTTTTATTATTCTTTTTTAATTTATTTCCTATGTTTTTCAGATCCTGAAGAATTAAAGCACGAGTCAGTGATTTTCATTTTGTATTTTAATAATAAATAATTACAACTTTGTATGAAAATATATATATTATTGGGATTTTGATGTTTCATTTATTAATAAAATATAATTATTTAGACAAGGGGAAAAAAATATTAAAAGTAACGGGATTGGTATGGGCGCCTCTTGGAATCCATTCAAGAGGCGGATTTAACGGATTCCAAGAGGCTCGGGTTCAAATCCCGCTACGTAATTTTTTTATATGTTTTCTCAATTAGCTCTCTTTTTTATAAGAATTTATAAGAATAAAAATGTTAGGTGATCGTGTTTTGATTTATAATAATTAACGACATAATGGCGTCGACGTGGATTGTCAATTATTATTCAGACAAATTTTTATATATGAATTGTTTTCATTTGTCTCTGCTGGTAAGACAAAGCGCGGCGTTGAGTTCCGTTACTTAATAAAATATGACTTTGTTCAGGGTTCCATTTATGTACCCAGATGTGAGAGAGAAATAATTGAAAATGATAAGAAAATTTAGCATTGTAAGCATTTTAAATGAGATGGTGATGTCAATTCTTATTTAGGTAAAAATTTTATCTATAAACTATTATCATTTGTCTGCTTTGAATCCGCAGCGTTGAGTTACGCCACTTAAGAAGACATTATGATTTAGGTGATTTGTATAGCGGTCTGTTTTTATGTAAACTTCCTTTGCTGTGTACAGCTAGTTTAGAGAAATAATAAAAAAAATTGAGTAGCACTCACTTAGCTTCACGGTGTATCCCGCACATGGCAGAGTAGGCAGAGGAAATTTGGAAACTTATTTTAAGCTGTGGAAACTTTATTGGTTTCTATTTTAATTTAAAAGTGTGTTATTAGTTAATTTTTTGTAATGTACTGTTTGTTTCCCTTAAAAAAAAATAAAAAAAATATTAAATAAATAAAAGATAAAAAAGACACTCCGTTCCACTCCCGTTCCCCATTTTCCGCCGAACTTGAAGCGTTGCGTGTTGAGTGGCGGGACACAACGCCACGGTTTGCCTTGTTACCAGAGCGAAGAAATGAAAATATAAAATTTCAATATAAAAATATTATATATTTCATTTCTGTGAGTGGGCATCGAACCCACTACCTGTCGTTTTTACGGTCACACATTTTGGGTAGCCATTGTTTATTTTAATTATTAACGTCATCATGTCATAGTGATGGACTTTAAATAAGATGGTAAATTATTACTCACTCACTCACTCACTCACTCACCTTCACGCTGTATCCCGCACATGGCAGGGTAGGCAGAGGAAACTTGGGAACCCAGTGGTAAGACACTCCGTTCCACTTTCCACCGAATTTGAGGCATTTGATCGCGTATTGAGTGGCGGAACTCAACGCCGCGTTTTGCCTTGTACCAGAGCGAAAAAATCAAAACATTAAATATTTAAATTGAAAATATGAAATATTTCATTTTCCACAACCTGTCGGTTACAGTCACACGCTTCTGCCGCTGCAACACGACAGGCCCTAAAATGTCCAGAGGTAAATAGAGAAATGATGAAAAAAACCATTCCTTCGATTTTTTTTTTTCAAGTAAATGAACCTTACTGACGTCAAAATGAGACAAAAACGATTAACAATTATTTTTAATTTCCATATTATTATTTCACATATAAGTAACAAAAATACTTTAAAAAAATATATGTATACGTAATTTTACAGCGGAAACCTAAAAAGGGAACCCTAATAAAATTTAAATAACTTTAATAATTGATAAAAGATAAGATAAAATAAAACATTATATATCTATCTATAATCTTTATTTTGTCTTTTATAAGAGCAATAATATTTAAGTTTTATCATTTTAATCCACAGATAAAGGTCGTGACTTATATATTTTTTTATCTATTAATATTTAATATTCTTTTGTGTCAGTAAAAAAAAATACTGTACTGATTTTGATGACATTTAATGTACAGATGGTAATATCTTTTAAAACATGCAACATATTGTTTAGCTTGACGTTTTATCTGTGGCAAGGTGGCAGAGGGAAATTAGAAAATAGTGTTGAGTAACGAAGTCTCCGTTTCTTTTTAGGCAATTTCGTTCTGCTTTCTACAGACTTCTGAAGGTATTACAGACTTCAGAAGTGGCGGCAGTGTCGGTCTTGCCCGGGCATGATCCTTCTGTCTATGCCATAATATAACATCATCAGTGAAAGATTGATGTGACGTCAGTGTTTCGACACCCATTGTTCTAAAAATCTCTGTGCCTATTGATCATACGCTGTCCACATACAGCGGCTTATTGCGAGCTTGGCCAAATCGTCGGTACAGCTGGAGAGGTCACTACTGCCGTTTCAGCTGGGCAATCCTCGATGGATAGCTATGAATGTAAATTAATCGGTAACTTTTGTGCTGTTACTGATTTTCTGAAAAATACACCAAGCATTGTTCTCTCCAATACTCTCTGCGTGATCCATGATGCGTGGTAAGCCTTTAGATGAAACACATATCTGTCCTTCCCGCCCATGTAGCCTATCTATTTTTCGAATTTGAATTTACCTCGTTAGACTGAATGTTTCAGTTATACATATGTAATGATCAATAAGGGTAGTGTTCAACACCGCCAATGTTGTCGAGATGTCACATTTCAAAGCCTGACGTTCAGTTCTGTCTAAATATGTTATTAGAGTTTTGTCTTTTATGTACAACAACAAGTCGAGGAGAACCAATTGAAATTTCTCCTTTAGCTCTCCGTTCAAGTGTTCCCGAGAAAACATTGCGATGCTTCTGATCCTACCAAGCTACAGTTCATTGCTATTACCTCTTTCTAACTCACAAAGGGTATTATAAATAGGCAGGTCTTGGTTTTTCTGAAAAACCACCGACTGTCTCATATCGTCAATATGGCTCCCGTCAGGGTCACTCAATCGTTGATTTTATGGTTTTATAATGCAGCTATTGGAAGCAAGGTAAGAGCACCTGGTAGTTATTCAGAATATGGCGAAGGCATTCGACCTGGGGTGGCACCCGGCACTCCTTGTGGAACTTCCATTTTCCAATCATCAATATGTTAAAAAATATCTCATTCTTAAAGTTAGCTTTCGGATTCATCCAGGATTTTTTTTACGGAAAAGACAAGGCAAACGAGTGTACGGCCCCGTGAAACACCAGGGGAGCTACAGGGACGTTGTCGGCCTTTGAGGTGGAGGTAGACGCGCTTTTTGAAGGTACCCATGTCGTACCGACCTGGAAATACTGCCGCAGATAGGCCGTTCCAAAGATGTGTGGCGCGTGGAAGGAAATTCCCACAAAATCGTACTGTAGTGGAGTGCCACGTGTCCACATGATGTGGATGGTACATTTACTTGTGACGTACTGTGCGATTAGAAAATTCGGCGGCGTCCAGTCAAACAGTTCTCCAGAACACTCCCCGTAATAAATGCGGTAGAGAACGCACAGTGAAGATACGTCCCTACGCAAAGCCAAAGTGTCAAGCCCCTTACAGATCATTGGGTCCCCAACGATTCGAACGGCTCTACGTTGTACGCAATTAAATAGTTCAAGCTGATACTGGGGTGCACCAGCCCAGAGGTGAGAACGGTATTCCATATGAGGCCGGACCTGGGCCCTGTATAGGGCCAAACGATGTTTTGGAAGTACTGTCTTACTCTGCTGATGACCCCCAGTTTCTTCGAGGTCAACTTGGCCTTGCTTTCCAGAGGATCGCGATACTGGCAGTCGCTAGAAAAACTGAGGCCCAATATACTGATGCAGGGCGCGGCTTTAAAGCTCCCCTTAAAGCCGCACCCTGCATCAGTATATTGGGCCTCAGCTTTTCTTGAAAACTTAGGAAATACGACAAAGGGGTTTTTTTAATGGTTAACGCGTAGACTTGTGTCTTTTGGGGGCTTAAGTGTGGGGGTTGGGTTCACCCCATACGGAGACATTCTTGAGGGATGCCTTAACGAAAGACACAAGTTGATTTCGACACTGGTCGACGTTTTTTCCGAGAAAGAATTGCACGGCCGGAGTATACAGCGTCCACAGCACTATCATCTGCATAACAATATAATAATAATAATAATAAACTTTTTATTTCGGAATTATCCATATGTGTTAGTAACCTTTCAACTTACATGTCTATTGTTAGTACAATGGTTCTCAAATAAAATTAATAATAATCAACAACAATCAAAAAGAATCCATAACATTAAAAAAATCATAACAAAAATTAAATTCACAAAATTTACAAAATTATTAAACAATTAATTTAATAATAATAATAATAAGCTAAGCGAGCTGTTGGGGAGTGGCGACCCCACGGACCTGAGTCCTCCAGAGGGGAGTTGTAATCTATCCCCCGCCTCTGGCTTGCCTTTGTTGGCCGGCAGAGTGGAGCGCAAGACCTATATGCTCGAAAGGGTGGAAGTGCTCAATCTGCGTAATAACGGGGAAACCCGCTCACGAGTTTCTCGTGATGGTGAAACCGGTGCACACCTCTCTACACCCTTAGCCGACCACGCCGATGTTGCGCCCGAGGCACTACGCCGCTTTGTGGGGGCCCATCTAGTGGGAGGCGAGTCACCGTCCGCCAATCATTCAATTTGAGACGTTGAAAAGGCGGACGTCCGATAGTCTCCTCCAATAGCCCAATTCCCGATCCATCCAAACTACATTCCATAGACCCAATTTAGTTTTTCATATTTTATATAGTTTCTACGCATTATCCGGAGACCATCTCTGGGCAATTACCTCTGGTTACTCAGAGATGGATCCCGGCTAATGCGTCACAGCAAATTATTTTAATATTCTCGAAGGGGCCTCTACGTGTTGGACCTGTGTCCCCACGCAAGCCTTCCAAAGGACCGGGTTCGGTTTTGAACCCGAGAACTTAAGCCGAGAAACATAATATTAATAATAATAATAATAAAAAACAATCATTACTCAAAAACATACAATTTAAAATAATATTCAATATTTTTATTCATGTGAATGTGAGGCACCCATGGACGCAATAAATGAATTACTTAGCAGCTCGGCCTGAAGGGACGACATGCATTATGGCCCAATGCCTAGTTATAGGGGAATCAAACCGGTTTGCCACTGTACACAGAATGCTGTTTGAGCTTTCACGCATCCGCCTCCACAGAGATGCCACACGCTTACGCATTATTGCCTGAAACCCGTCAATATGCTCCACCGCAGACATCTCCGAGGCACTACAGTGTCGCGGAAGTCCCAACAGCGCCCTAAGCGCATTATTATATTAGATACGCAGGACACTGTAAGCCCTCTTGGTATATTCAATCCACAGGCTGCAAGTGTAAAACGTCTGACGATATGATAATAAAGTTATTTTAACCTCATTGGTGCACTTTGCAAACCTGCGGATCAGCATGTTAGCTCTGACTGCCAGCGCCCTGCGCTCTCTTTCAAGGTCCTCATTATCGCTCTGATCAGCAGTGACCCAGTGCCCCAGGTACTTGAATTTAGTTACTACTTTAAGCGAGGTACCTCTAATTGTTATCGGTGGTACCATGGGATAGCATTTACTGCCTGCTTTAAATACAAGCAGTTCGCTTTTTTCTGCATTATACTTAAGACCGTGGTCACCCGCATACCTCTCACAGATTCCTATCAGTGTTCTGAGTGCCCTAATTGATGGACTGAGAAGCACCATATCATCAGCGTAGCTTATGTTGTTCACAAATGTACCGTATAGTACCTGACGGTATGCTTGAGACACAACACTGCACTTTCAGTGGACAGTCCGCTGTCCGTATAGTACCGGACGGTATGCTTGAGACACAACACTGCACTTTCAGTGGACAGTCCGGGTCTAAACCCGAACTGGGCGTCATGCAGTTTAAGGAGTTTGTCTAAGTGATTACCAAGCATAACGTCCAACACTTTTGCTATAATGGTAGCCAGCGATATGGGTCAATAATTTCCTTTGTCAAAGATATCCCCTGTACGGTTTTTCACAATTGGAACCACTAAAGTCCTCATCATTTCCTCAGGCAGGTATGAGTGACTCACACAAGCAGTATAAAACATTGCCAACACTCTAGACGCATACTCACCCGCATACTGTATATGCTCAATGCTTAGGGAGTCATGCCCAGGTGACTTTCCACGTTTTATGCTTTTTACTGCTGCTCTCACCTCTTTCTCAGTAATGACCACCTGGTCAATTAAATCATCCTCTATAGAGGAACATAATTGATATGAAGATTCCTCCGAAGGAACATGTATCGAATCTACTTTAAAATGATTTTTAAACAGTTCTGCGATTTCGGACGGCTCACTAACACCGTTTACACTAACCGGAACCCGCGATTTGGGATTCAGTTTACTTGTTTGTTTCCAAAAATTTCCAAAGTCTTTTTTGCAATGATAGGATGCTATTATATCCATTCGTATCTGTTCCTCATTATTCTGGCACCATTTTAATTTTTCTTTAAAACCTTTCTAGTATTTATCATAGTATTAAAAATATGTCCCGTTTTGGGTCTATCATACATAACCCAGTTCTGAAACGCACATCGCGCGTCCCGGTGTGCAACCCTTACGTGTTTGTTCCAACCCACTACATATTTTTTTCTTTTTTTAACATTTTTGTTTCTACTACAATTAGATGCGGTTTTTAATACATTAACAATATCAGTATATAAACGATCAATAGTGACCCTATGTTCCCCATTACAACAGCACATATTAATACAATTTTTTAACATATCTGGAAAAACCATTATTACACAGCTCGTGATATACTTTTATCTCATCTTGATTTCTATCCCCCCATCCAAAAACATTATTTTTAATATAATTACATATAAATTTACCTGCACTTGTATTCAAGTTACATTTAATTTCCAGCGGATAATGATCAGACCAGTATACATCATAGTGTATCTTAGTGTCCACAACCGTCTTCCACCCCGCCTCTGATACCACACAGTGATCCAACCAACGTTTAGTATAATGAATGTCACTTACATACGTATGGGAGTTCGAATTGAGTCCTAATATTTCAATATCTGCGCACTTCCACTTTTGTTCGGTACAAAAATTAACAAGCTCATCTCCGAACTGGGCTCCAGGGTGGGAATTAAAGTCACCTAACATAAACACTAAGTCAATATCACATTCCTGAACAATCGCCGAAGCCTCACTGAGGCATTCTGTATATTCTATAATATTGTTATTACCGGCCGTGTCCGTAGGTAAATACACACTGAACACCAACATCGCGCGATCTGACAGTTCTATTCTAATAGCCGTTAACCGTACACTATCACAATGCACTTCTGATACCGACCTAAACTTGTTCTTTCGCCACATTAAAGCCATATCTCCATACGGCCGTCCGCATAAGATTCCGGCACCCGTATCCACTGCAGACTTTCCTGTGTAATGACTGTCACAGAAAATCACAGGAAGTCTGGATCAACGCTGCCCAAAAATGGTAAATCCTGTGGAAGCAGCCACGTCTCCTGTAATGCTATTATATCGGCTGATTTGCATATGCTTCTCACACAGTCAACAGACCTCGTAACAGATCGGCAATTAAAGGTTACCATAGTAGTGTATTTATCCATTATTTTTATATAATTTCTGGTCATCTGCCTGTTTATAGCTTTCCCTATTAAAGTAAACAAATCGACGAAATCTTATTCCCTCCGGCCACAAGTCATTATTCAAAAACATCTGTGTTTTGTTGTGTGGTACAAAAATCTTATACGCATCATACGGTCGCGTTTTTTGCATCTGTATCTTTTTTAACGTTACGTCAATAATATTAGTTTTCTGCTTTATATAATCCAGGATGTCTTTTTCTGTGGTATCTTTATCCACATTATTTATAAAAAGGGCAGATGTCATTTTCGCCGCTCGAAATTTTTCATTTGGCTGAATGTTTGCTTTTCTTTCTAAACCAACTAGTCGGTTTCTCAATCTTTTCCGGTGTTTAGTTTTCCAGTTAACAATGAATGTTCGAAGCCTCCAATATATCATTGATATGAAGAAGAAATAGCGTAGGGGACAGCACGCAGCCTTGGGGGACGCCGGCGTACACGGGCACGTATTTGGAGCAAAAACCGTCGACAGTGACCTTGGTGCTGCACCTAGTTAGAAAGCTAGCGATAATTCTCGGGAAGCCCGTAGGATGGAAGTTTCGCCCCGAAATAGAAGGCGCCCCGTGTCACAATCGATTGAAGGCCTTCGCCATGTCCAGATTAACTGCCAGGTCTTTTACCTTGCTTTCAATAGCTGCAGCCCAGGTTAGGTAAACCTGAAGATCACCGGTTGAGCTACCCTGGGGAAAGCCATATTGGCGGTCGTAAATCAATCGGTGATCCTCTAGATAAACCAAGAGCTGGCTATTTATTATGCTCTCCATAACTTTTGAGAGCAGGGAGGTGTTAGCAATTGGACTGTAGTTAGTTGGATCGGAACCTTCAGCTTTGTTCGGAATCGGGTGAATAAGAGCGCTTTTCCACGAATTTGGGACTACGCTGAATGAGTAAGAGTGCCGAAATAGAAGCAAAACGTCAGCACCGGAGTCATCTCAGGAGCACACGAATGGAGCACAAGAGGAGAACTGCTATCTGGCCCACTCGACTTGTGGATGTCCAAGAAAGATAGAGCTCGCCTAATAGCTTTCTGACTTATTTAACGTCAGGCATTGACTACTACTAACACCGCGGGATGGTCGGCGACGTTGTTCCTCAGTCATCCATAGTTGAGTTAGAGGCCGTTTAGACCAAGAAATCATTTTCCGTGCGTATTGGCGGAAGCGAAGGCTTGCAAAAGTTGTTAAGTGCAGCCTTTGAGAGGGCCCAAAACTGTCGAGTTCCGGACGGATTACTCTCAAGCTTCTCGCTGATTTTAATGATGTGCTCGGACCTTGCTCTGGCAATTTGCCACTTAAAGTACCTAGACGCACGGTTGTACTTTCTTTTTAAGGTTTTCACCTTTGTATCCATTGTGACAACCGACTCCTGAGATGCCACCTCGGTCGCTGGTCACTTAAGCTGGGCCTCCCCCGGGCAACCGGGGGTCTTACCCGGCTGGGCTGACCGCCCAGGTGGCTTATAGCTCGTCCCTACACCAGAATCTCTCTCCCCTACACCTGCGATTTCAAACGCAGGTGTTTATAATCCCCCCGGGCATTGCCCAACCCAATGACGCGCCCATAGCAATGGGCGGAGTTTGATACATCGGAGGAGGGCCCATAAGCCACGAGTCCGATCCCCTGTTCAAGGGCAGGATGGAAGAGAACAATCCAATCCATTGTGACAAGTGCCTCGGCCCAGGTTCGATATGCCTCGCGCTTGCCACAAGCAGCAAGTTTGCAAGACGTATTAAACCAAGGCTGCGACTTGCCGCCGATTGGCACTACGGAGTTAGGAATATAAAGCTCCATACCCTGCAGAACCCCGTCGGTGACAGCAGCGTCATAACTACTAGGATCATCAGAAGCGAAGCAATCAGGCCCCCAGGGATAAGATGAGTAAAATGTACGCATCCCATCTCAATCTACTGACTTGTTGTGCTAGACTCGACAGGTCTACCTTTAACCACTTTCTTTCTACTTCTTGAAAATTTAAAAGTATTTACAGCTCACGTCATGAGTGTATTGAGAAAGGGAAGTGCGGCCCCTTTTTTACTCGCACCCTGGGCGGGGGCCCACTTGGTGTGGCAGCAATCAATACACTTTGCCTATAAGACAAACCAAGGAGCGATAATTTAATGCCCTGAATGAAAATCCAACGCACTACCTCCCTTCCTAACTACCACAGCATCTAAAAGCAATGTTACATTATTTTACTCACTCAGTTTACACACGGCGGGGTAGGCAGAGGTAACTTGGGAACCTAGTGCTAAGACACTCCGTTCCACTTCCGTTCCTCACTTTCCGCCGAATTCAAGGCATTGTGTGTTGAGTGGCGGAACTCAACGTGGCGCTTTGCCTTCTAACCAGAGCGAAGAAATGAAAAAAATAAGTAATTAAATAGAAACTATTCCATATTTTATTTCCTCTCCACTCGAGGAATTGAAAATCGAACCCAAAATCTGTCGTTTACAAACACACGTTTGTGCCGCTGCGCCACGACAGGCTTTAACATTTTATTGTATATTATAATGTAAGGAACCTTGTTAAGTAATAATTCTCTTATCACGAATACGTAAACATATTATATTGTTATCATTTGAATAGATGCTGATAACACTAATCAATGGTTTACTAAAATTTATTTGTAAAATCGCAAGATGATAGGAAACTGTGTTGTTCTATTATTTACGATGTAAGTATAAAAATATTTATTATTGACTAAGAACACTATCCAATATTCATCCGAATTGAGCGGCGGAACTTAACGCCGCTTTTTGGCTCAATGGAAATATAAATATGGGCGTAGAAATAAGAAGTTTGGGTGGTCCGTTCCCATTTCAGTACATTTTTGTGTCCATATTTTATGATCAAAAACGTACAAGTGTTCCTAAATCCTGTGTTACGCTTACGGCAGAGGAACTTGGGAACCTAGTGTTAAGACACTTCGTTTCTGTGAGACACTTCCGTCCCCCATTCTCCCCGAATTTAAGACATTGCGTGTTGTGTGGTAGGACTCAATTTCATGGTGTGCCTGTGGCCACAATGGCGTTCACAGAAGCGCACATGTGCTCTTCCGTCAGAAGGGCCTTTCTATAATTTACTCCAACAATTAAAAATTACAGCTCGAGCGTGGTTTTTGGCGATGTACCCCCTATATATGAGGAATATGCGGAACCTGACGGACCCAGATATGGTAAGATTTAAACTTTTAAAACGAAGTAAACCAAAAACATATTTATTTTTGTAAATATTGAGATCAAGCAGTTTACTATAGGCCTGTCATGGCGCAGCGGCTCTAGCGTCTGACTGTAAACTACAGGTTGTGGGTTCGATACCCACTGGATTAAATGAAATATTAATTATTTTCAAATTGAATATTTAATATTTTCATTTCTGCTCTGGTAACAAGGCAAAACGCCACTCATCATGCAAATTCGGCGGAAAGTGGGAAACGGATGTGGAACAGGGTCTTTAACACTAGGTTCCCAAGTTCCCTCTGCCTACCCTGCTAAGTACGGTATACAGCTTATACCTGAATAAGAGGTTTACTTGTTTATCGTTCCCCACTTTACACCGAATTTGAGGCATTGTATATCGAGTGGCGGAACTCAACGCCGCGCTTTACTGCATTTTCAGAGCAAAAAAATAAAAATATTTTTTTTAATTTTCTCGAGTGAGGATCAAATCCACAATCTATCGCGTCTTCAGTCGCACGCATGTGCCACTGCACGGAAATGCCAAGATAGGCCTCAAAAACCTTACTATAAATATTTTTAAACTATTACAGTTGGACCTATGGCGACTTCGAGACAATCGAGTCAATTGAAACTCGATACAATAAGAAGAATAATGGCGAATAACACTATTGATGCTTTCATTGTGCCCACAGCTGATGCCCATAATGTGAGTATGGACACACCCTACCAACACGTCTACTCTCCCCTGCAGCTAGAGTAGTTTTTCTTTTGCAAATTGTGGGGTTAATAGAAGAAGCTTGGGACCCTAGTGTTAGGACACTCGTTCTGTTCCACTTTTTCTGCTGAATTCTGACAAAAAATATGGCAGGTCTTAAATTTAGAATAATAAGAATTCATGAAAGTAAGAATGAGTGAACGAATGGAATGATTTTGGAGGCATCATGATTCAGGGGAACGTGGCAACTGTTGAGTTTCTTGCCGGCTCTTCTCAGCAGACCCGCTTTCCGAGACAGTGGTAGCTTTCTGTAGGACTAACACTACACACATTTCTATGTAATTTGACGATTCAAAAGAGCTTGTAAAGGCCTACTGAATAAAGAATATTTTCATTTAGAAAGGTGTGACTGTTAACGTTAATGATAACTATTGATAACGGGTCTAAAATCAACTGCAGGAAAATGAAATATTTTATATTTTTATTTCTTCACTCTGGTTACAAGGCAAAGCGCGCCGTCTAGTTACGTCTACACACAAATATCTCAAATTTGGCGGAAAGTGGGAAATGAAACGGGGTGATATAACACTAGGTTCCCAAGTTCCCTTAGCCAACCCTGCCATGTCTGGGATACTACGCTTGTGTCACGACAGGTTCCAATCTCTATTTTTCATATAAATCTGTATTTTTCAGTCTCAATATATAGCACCCTGCGATGCGCGAAGAGAATGGCTCTCTGGTCTCTCAGGGTCTTCGGGGACAGCTCTAGTAACCCAAAACCACGCTCTAGTATGGACAGATGGCAGGTACTTCACGCAGTTCGAAATACAAGTGGACACTAATGTGTGGAGTTTAATGAGACAAGGTGAGGTAGTGGTGAATCACTCTTTATTTTAGTGTTTAAAATAAATAAATAAAAATATTTATGAGTATGATTTTCACTAGGGATATTTTCGTTTTCTTCGCTCTGATAAAGAGATGGAAAGTGCAGTGTAGAGTTCCGCTACTGAACATGCTGCCGAAATCGGCGGAAAGTGGAGAACGTAAATGTTTTAACGAAATATTCCCAAGTTCCCTTTGCCCAATTAAGTATATAGTTTTTTTACTATGTTTTTAAAGTGTTATTCCACACTTAGGACAGAAAATACTAAAATCAAAAATGGAAAGGGACAGAACCTATTTTTATTAATATTGCTGAATTTATAATAATTGATAAGAATTCATTAAAAAAAAATATTTTTATTAAAAATAAATTTAATAAAATAGAAAAAAGAAAATTAAATTTTAATTATTTTTTTTAAAGCGTATAAAAATTTCGCCAATAACTAAGAAAACGAATGGTTTAGTTGGTCAGAGCGCTGGAACGGTATTCCAGAGGCGCGGGTTCAAATCCTGCTTCGTTCAAAATTTTTATACGCTTTTTAAAATTTTAAAATTCAAGTTTAGTATTTTCTGTCCTAAGTGTGGAATAACACTTTAAAACATAGTAAAAATAGAAAAAAGAAAATTAATTGAAGCAATAGATTGAGTTAAAAAATATTTTAATGAAGCTTCTGAATTAAGTAAATTATTGGGGGAAGAGATTAGGGGGATGAATCTTAATAAATTAATTTCTACATCAATTCAACATCCTAGTCATGAATTAGATGCTAACAACATAAATAAGTTGTAACAAGCGTATAAGAATTTCGACGGAGCTCGGTGAGAACGAATGGCTTAGTTGGTCAGAGCACTGGAACGGTCTTCCAGAGGCGCGGGTTCAAATCCTGCTCCGTTCGTTCAAAATTTTTATACGCTTTTTAAAATGTAACTTTAGTAGTATATATTTTTTTTTTTTTTTGATGAATTTACTGCTTTGGTTTCTGGAAAACATGGGGTCTTCCCACTGGCTTTGTGGGTTTAAATCCCGCTACGTGTTTTTTATACGAGTTCTAAGTAAGATATTTTTTTCCAGGAACTGATCTTTCAATTCAAGCGTGGCTAGTAGCCAATATGTCACCAGGATCTGTAGTGGCCATCGATCCCACTACCTACACTCGTACAGCTTGGCGATCTCTTGAGGTATGACATACTCAGCTTCACGCTGTATCCCGCACATAGCAGGATAGGCAGAGGGAACTTGGGAACATAATGTTAAGACATTTCGTTCCATTTCCGTTCCCCACTTTCCGCCGATTTTAAGGCATTACGTGTTGAGTGGCGGAACTCTACGCAGCGTTTTGCCTTGTAACCAGAGCGAAGGAACGAAAATATTGAATATGTAATTTGAAAATATTAAATGTTTCATTGCCTCCAGTGTGTATCGAACCCACAACCTGTCGTCTACAGTCACACGCTTGTGCCGCTGCGCCACGACAGGCCTCGATATTTGGCTAACGTTCCCTTGAAACATAAAAAAAATCAAACAATCCAAAATTTTTGCTGCATTATGTATGAAATTCATCGTGACAATTATATCTACGGCCTCTACGGGGTGCGATACTGTGGATCTTTTCATCAGCTTTACGCTGTGACAGGGTCGGCAGAGGGAACTTGGTAACCTAGTTATAAAACACGCTTTCCCACTCTCCGTCTTCAAGCATTACGTGTTGAATGGCGGAACTCAACGCCGCGCTTACCCTTACCTTATCCTTACCCTTACCTTATCCAAATGGTAAATATTTCATATCATCGAGTGTGGATCAAAGCCACAACCTGTCCCCCTTGCTTGGTCCCAGCGCCGAGTCAAGCCTCCTTTTTAAATTGTTTAAATTATAATTAGAAATGAGGCCTGTCGTGGCGCAGCGGCACAAGCGTGTGACTGTAACCGACAGGTTCTGGGTTCGATTCCCAGTCGAGGAAATGAAATATTTAATATTTTCAATATAAATATTTAATGTGTTACTTCTTCGCTCTGGTAATAAGGCAGAGCGCGGCGTTGAGTTCCGCCACTCAACACGCAATGCCTCAAATTCGGCGGAAAGTGGGGAACGGAGTGTCTTAACACTAGGTTCCCGGGTTCCCTCTGACTACACTGCCTGGTGCGAGATACAGCGTGGAGCTAGAAAAAAAAAATAGAAATATTATATTATTAATTTCAGACAGCCTTAAGACAAGTGAACGTATCTTTGGTAGCAGAATATAATAATATCGTTGATCAAACGAGAAACGAAATAGGGGATTCCCCCCCAGCGAGACCGAACGAGCCGTTGTTAGCACTTACTACCAATTTTACAGGTATTTGATTGTTTATAACTTTGATTTGTATGTTTGTATGTTTGGCACAAGAGTGTGACTGTAACCGACAGGTTCTGGGTTCGATCCCCAGTCGAGGAAGTGAAATATTTAATATTTTCAATTTAAATATTTAATGTTTCATTTCTTCGCTCTGGTAATAAGGCTAAGCGCGGCGTTGAGTTCCGCCTCTCAACACGCAATGCCTCAAATTCGGCGGAAAGTGGGGAACAGAAGTGGAACGGAGTGTCTTTACACTAGGTTCCCGGGTTCCCTCTGCCTACCCTGCCTCGTGCGGGATACAGCGTGAAGCTGAGTATTTGTATGTTTGTTACAACGTAACTCCTAAATGATTGAACCGAATTGAGTGCGGTTTTCTCTATAATATGAGATTTTTTTTTTCGTTGTGATTGATGGTTTTAGCTATTTTTTTTGTTTTACGAAAATTGGATTAGCAGTTTAATAAATAGATATACGAGTATGTAAGCACTTTGCTGACATGAAATTGTCGTTATTTTTTTAAAATAAATCTGTAAATGGTGAACAATCTGTAATAGAACGGAGAAGAAGATATAGTATTATCATTATCATTATTATCGGCTTCGCGCTGTATCCCGCACATGGCTGGGTAGGCAGAGGAAACTTGGGAACGTAGTGTTAAGACACTCCGTTCCACTTCTGTTCCTCACTTACCGCCAAATTTTAGGGCTTGGATGTTGAGTGGCGGAACCCAACGCCGCGCTTTTGCTTTATTATCAGAGCGAAGAAATGAGAACAATAAATATTTAAATAGAAAATATGAAATATTTCTTATCCTCGAGTGGAGATCGAAACCAGAACCTGTCGTTTACAGTCACACGCTTGCTACTGCGCCACGACAGGCCAATACTACAGTATAATTATTTTCTATATATTTCAGGTAAAGCTTCAGGTGAAAAAATATCTGAACTACTGTCACAGATACGAGAACGTAACGCGTCCGCATTAGTATTAACTGCTTTGGATGATATTGCTTGTAAGTATTTTTAAACGACGCAATATAATGTTGTAAGTTATATTTGTCGGTCTGTTTGTGTCACCGTAGCTCGCTAATGAAAAGATTGAACTGAGTGGGATTTTTTTTAATCGAAAGCCTTGTTCATTACGGCGGTTTTCAGGCGTGTTTTACGAAAAATAAGGTTAAGTAGTTCCAAAGTAACAAGCTTTTTTTTTTCAGAACGACATTTTTTTGTGTCGGGGTTTTTATGAAATTTTAATTTCGTTACTTTTTTTTACTTTACTATACGTACGGTATGTCAGGATTTTTTTTGCACATTTACATATATTTGATGTTAAAGTGGAACTCAACGCCGCGTTTCTCGTAACTTTACCGGAATATTATAAATAAATAAGATATGTTACAAGATTTGACATAAAAGTTCCAAGTAATAGACAATATTTTAAAATAACAAAAGATTGAAATATCAATCTCATTTATAAATAAAAGGAGATGAGAAACTATCTATGGATCACTTCGACCTTTATATATAATATTATTTTTATCCAAAAGGAATTTAGGAAATATTAGGTTCCCAAAGGTTAAGAAAGACACTTTGTTTTATTCCTCAGTTTCCGCCGAATCTAAGCCGTTGCGTGTTGAGTAGCGGAATTCAACGCCGCGTTTTGCCTAGTTATCAGAGAGAAGAAAATAAAATTTTAAATATTTTGTTTCCTCGAGTGTCATCGCACGCTTGTTTGTACACGTTTGTACATAAAGTAGGCAAAGTCTTACCAATGCCCAAATGCACTAGGTGGAATTAATTATTTTCATTTCCTTGGTTTGATAACAAGACAATGCGCGGTGTTGAGTTCCGCTAGTCCAGGATTAAAAAAATTAAGCGGAAAGTTCGAAAAAAATTGTTAATTTAACAAAATTCTTCTATTATTTATATATTTTTTTCAGATACCCTCAACATCAGAGGTTCCGATATTCCGTACAATCCCGTTTTCTTTTCGTATCTTATCATAAGGGCTGATTTGGTATGTTTTGGTATTTTAAAATACTTTTGAAGTCTTTATATAAAATATTTAATTTTCTCATATGGGAATCGAACCCACACCACACAACGCCACGATCTCGCCATCGGTCTCATTTTTTTTTTCAGCATTCTTAAATATTTTTTAATTATTAATATACAGTTTCACGCTGTATCCCGCACATAGCAGGATAGGCAGAGGGAACTTAGGAAGCTAGTGTTAACACACTCTATTCCACTTCCGTTCCCCACTTTTCGCCGAATTTGAGGCATCGCGTGTTTAGTTGCGGAACTCAACGCCGCGTTTTGCCTCGTACCAGAGTGAAGAAATGAAAACATTAAATATTTAAATTGAAAATATTAAATATTTCAATTCCTCGAGTGGGGAATGAACCCACAACCTGTCGGTTACAGTCACACGCCTGGGCCGCTACACCACGACAGGCCTTAAATAATAAACATAAAATGTATATTTTTCTCAAATGGGAATTGAACCCACACCACACAACACCATGGTTGGCTTCAATTAGTTTCTCAACTTGTTTAGATACTTAGTACCTATATGAATTAATATTATTGGTAAATATGATATTTATTAATTTGATGGAATGATAATATAAATAAAGTTATATTTTAATTAACCACAAGAAATATTTATTTTTATATTTCTTAATTTTTTTCTTTATAAAAAAATATTTTATAAAGAAAAATTTTAAAAAAGAAAAATTTTTTTTTTTTTAAGGATACAAGCAATATAATTCTATTTTGGGGTGACGGAATATTACCGGAGTATATCGAACAGCATTTACAAGCGGAGGGGACGCGGGTTCAATGCCTGCCGTATGCAGAGATATTTGGATATATGACAAATTATAGTGTATGTATTTTTAACCGACTACGTATGTATTTCGAAAAGGAGGAAACACTAAATTTGTCTCGTTTTTTTATTTTATAGCTCCACTCTGTATTCCTAGAGCGGTAGACGGAAAGAACGGAGCGCCAAACGACCTCAGATTACCTCTTTCCTTTCAATCTTTGGAAGGTCCTTATGCTTTTTACGTGACCCTCCTCCAGTATCGTAGATATTGTTTTTATCTTGGAGATACCCCAACCACCACAAACTTTTCCTTTATAAATAACATTTCATCACTTCTTTATTCTCACTGTGACATCCACGCTAGTAGGTACCTACCATTCTGTGTATGTTCTACCATTGTGTGTATGTTATTCTGTGTATGTCATGCGATCAACTAAACTGACTCTGCATATCCAACGAAAAGATCGCATCTCCACATTCTTCTTCTGTAATACACAAATTTCTCTGCCGTATAACAGCATCGGTACCAATCGGTACCAAAAGGTACCAATACTGCATTGTGTACGCCCAAACGTGCAGCTCTTGACGTTGCGCTGTCTCAACAATGCTCCAAGTCTCAATCTTCGTATTGCTCTCTTAATTTGTTTTATGACTATTCTACCATCAACTCATGACTCAGTGTTCCGCTGTTACTGTTGAGGCGGAGGCGTATCGTATTTGTTCATCTCCTAGTAGAATTCTCTTCTTCTTCTTCTTCTTCTTCAGTCTTTCACTGCAAAACCTGTGGTTGGTCTATTAAAATTTCATACTACAGGTTAGCGAGAAACTTCGGGAATCACTCACAGCCCGCCAGAAAGGTTTCGTGTTTTTCCGAAAGCTATTCCGAAACCTTTTATAGCATTCTTTCTATAATTTTGCACCTACTTGTCTTTATCAGTACTTTCTTATTTCTCTCAAAACTTTTATTCTTAGTAACTTTAAAATCCTGACAGGATTTTGTTTCCTGCTTTTTATATATATTTTTGTTCATGTATATATATTTTTTGTCCGTATATTTCTCCACCAATTGAGGCCCGATTTTATAAAATGTTTATTATTTATTTTGCCATGGTTTCGTTGCTACCAAGTTATGATCTGATGATGGATCCCCATAGAACTCAAGGGAAACCCTCGAATATCATAGCCATGGAACCTTCCTTCTTGTAGTCATCATTTAATAAATTTAATTTGTTTCGTACATTTATTTATGGTAAAATTGGAGAAATTACCACTTTTTTTAATTGTATTTATTTAATTTTTAGGTATCACTTTCTGCAGGTAATGTTATTTGGTTATCAAGTGATGGAAGTCACGCAGTACACATGGCCGCTGAAACAGTAAGATTTATTGCATTTTTTATATAAACATCTTTTCACTACTTTAATATTTTCAATTTAAATATTCAATGTTTTCATTTCTCGCTCTGGTACAAGGCAAAACGCGACGTTGAGCTCCGCCACTCAACACGCCATGCCTCAAAATTCGGCGGAAAGTGAGAAACTGAAGTGCAAAGGAGTGTCTTAACACTAGGTTCCCAAGTTTCCCTCTGCCTACCCTGCCATGTGCGGGATACAGCGTGAAGCTGAGTTTATATAGTAAATAAAACTATTAGAGAAAGAATAGGGCTTAAAACTAGAAGATTATCAATCAGCACAAGTAATCACACGTCCACACATGTGATTACACGTCTGCACATGTGTGCACACATCCACAAATTTATTTATTTAATGCTTTATACCACCGACAAAACTATATATTATTATAGTAAATAAAAAAGATAAATACATTTTGTATATAAAAGCCTTATCACCACAGACGATTTCTTCCAGGGAAATCCTAAAAAAAAAAAAATCAAAAGAGGAAAAGTGTAAGAAAGAAAGTGATTGGTGTACAAATGATTTGTATTTTTTTTTAGCTTTACGCCGCACAAGGAACATAGAGGGAACTTGGGAACCTAGTTTTATGACATTCCGTTCCGTTCAACGTTTCAGCACAACGACCTGTATTTTTAGCTATGTTGTTTCCTGCACATGGCAGGGTAGGAGCCTAGTGTTCGGAGTCACTGACCTGACTGACACTTCTGTTCCCCATTTTGAAGCCAGACGGACTGACGCCGTAACGCGTTACGTAACGTAGTTTTTGTTACTATAAGAAGTTATTTTTTTTTTTATTACTTTCCAGAATTCACAAGTAACAACATTGTCAACTGTCTCTCCGGTTGCGTTGATGAAGTGTGTTAAGAATGATGTAGAGTTACAGGTACATATGCATGAATGATGATGAGAATTTACTCAAAAACTCTTTTTTTTTATTATTCGTTTTCTCAAACATACATCGGTTACGAAACTTTCGTAACTGATCAGAACTGATACAAAAGTTTCGTAACTGATCATGCAGTAGTTGCGCTTAGATTTGACGATACGCTTTTTTTTATTTAAGTTGTGCGCACATAGCACAGTCAGCAGAGCAGAGCAGTTCCAATTATTCCAAACTGAGGTATTGCGCGTTTAGTTGCTAACATTTATAATACATATTTTAAATGTTACATTTCCTCGAGTGGGGATCGAATCCACAGCATGTCGGGGTTAAAGTCACATCCTTGTGCCGCTGCCACGACAGGCCTCGACGATAAGTTCTTCTCAGCTTCACGCTGTATTCCGCACCAGGCAGGGTAGGCAGACAGAACCCGGGAACCCAGTGTTAAGACACTCCGTTCCACTTCCGTTCCCCACTTTTCACCGAATTTGAGGCATTGCGTGTTGAGTGGCGGAGCCGCGTTTTGCCTTATTACCAGAGCGAAGAAATGAAACATTAAATATTTAAATTGAAAATATTAAATATTTCATTTCCTCGACTGGGGATCGAACCCAGAACCTATCGGTTACAGTCACACTCTTGTGCCGCTGCGCCACGACAGGCCTTAATGATAAGTTCTTGCCTGTAATATTTGATAAGGTTTTTAGGATATTAGTTGTATACAAACATTTATAAATTAAGTGTATATCTTAATCAATTGTAAATAAAAACAATTTAAAATTAAATAAATACAGCTTTCCTTAAAAATAAATTAATTGTAAAAGGCGATTAAAATTTTATACACAATTTTAGTACACTTCTTATCCATATTCTCCAAATAACATTTCAATATTTTTTAAATATGTTCATTTCGTCGCTCTAGCAAAACAAAGCGCGGCGTTGAGTTACGCCACTCATTATGCAATGCCACGATCGAATTCTTCGAAAAGTGGAGAGCCAAGTGTCTTATCAATAGGCTCTTTCTGCTTACCCTTCTATGTAGGATGAAAATAACTAACTATAAAATTCCAGGGTTTCAGAACATCCCACATCAAGGACGGCTTAGCAGTGGTTCGATTCCTGCGTTGGGTACACGAGGAGGTCGACAGTGGACGTGTTGTCACGGAAATTAATGTTGTTGATAAATTGGATGAACTTAGAAGGTATTTTTGTATTTTTCTTAGTTATAGCAGGGAAATCCCCACTTTACGAAATGAAATGGTGATTATTTTAATTTCTATGCGCTGGTAATAAGGGAAAACACGGTGTTAAACTCCGTCCTTTAACACACAAAAATCTGCCAGCGAAAAGTAGGAAACGGTGAGCGAAGCGACCGAGCGAAGCGACCGAGCGAGCGAAAACACGGTGTACTAAGACTGGGTTACCAAGTTCCATGTGCTGTATACAGGATGACGCTGAAGTAATAAAACAATAATAATAATATTTAAAAAAAATAATAATAAATTTTTTTAGAATATTTCCATATGTTTAATGTTGTATTATATTCATACGATACATTGAATATTATCACATTATTTGGTGTCAGCCATTTTGTTGTGGCGACCATTTTGAACTAGCTATTTGAACGTTCACTCACCAAAGTCACTTACGAAGAACACATATCCCTCTCTCTCTCATCTTCACGCTGTATCCCGCACGAGGCAGGGTAGGCATAGGGAACCCGGGAACCTAGTGTTAAGACACTCCATTCCACTTCCGTTCCCCATTTTCCGCCGAATTTGAGGCATTGCGTGTTGAGTGGCGGAACTCAACGCCGCGCTTTGCCTTATTACCAGAGCGAAGAAATGAAACGTTAAATATTTATAAATTGAAAATATTAAATTCATTTCCTCGACCGGGGATCGAACCCAGAACCTGTCGGTTACAGTCATATGTGCCGCTGTGCCACGACACATATCCCAAGTTAACATAATAAAATTATATAATTTATATCCTCATTTACTTATCATTATTGGGCTATAGTGGCACAGGGACACAAGCTTGTGACTATAATCGCGACTTGTCCTGGGTTCGATCTTGAATCGATGGGTTCTTTTCTTCTCGCTGATAACAAGGCAAAAGTCCTAGTTAAGTTCCACCGATAAACACGCAATGCCTCTAATTCGGTGGAAAGACGAGACGAAAATACTACATTCCCAAAAAAAACACTACGTTCCCAAGTCCCACCCTGTATACAGGGTGTTTGAGAACGTAGTGAAGGAAATAAAATACTTATCGCTTTATATATTTTAGCGAAGAACAATACTACAAGGGGCCGTCGTTTGCCACTATAGCCGGTGCTGGGGAGAACGGAGCAATCATTCACTACAGACCAGTCAGAGAGGGAGAACAGAGAGTTATTACTAAAGACGACATACTCCTTGTGGATTCTGGAGGGCAGTACATGTAAGTTATGATATATCTACCTATTTACCTACTATACCTTTTTTTTAGCTTAGGATAGACAGTAGGATCCTGGGAACCTTGTGTGGGAACCTTGTGAAGCTTTGAGACTTTCTGGGTTGTATTCTTCTAAGTTCTGACTTTGTATCCTGGTTTAGGGTACTAGTATATACGTGATACAGCGTAAAAATAGCTCATATGGATTAACTAAGTATGTATATTAACTCCCTACTTTAATATATTAAGATTGTATTGCTCATTTATTTACCTTATAACAGTCTAACAAGTTTCGAAAAATTTCTAAAAAAGATCTAGCTTTGGTCTGTCTCTCGCATAAAGCAAATCGAAACAAAAACGGAAACTTGGGTATGTAGGGTCCCAACATTAGGTTCCGGGAAGTTTTTAATACTTACACACTTTTGCAACCGTCTCAAAGTCGAGAAGAAAATACTTTTAAATATGTTTTTTTTTTTAGTTTATCAAACTATTTCCATAATTCTTTCCTAATTTCCCAGGGACGGTACAACAGACATAACAAGGACACGTCACATGAGCGGTTCCCCTACACCGGCTCAGAGGCTTGCCTTCACGAGGGTGTTGAAAGGCCAAATTTTACTCGCTACAGCCGTTTTTCCTAAAGGATCTACTGTAAGACTTAAATTTTAAAAAGGGTTTAAATTTTCCAATATTAAAATATTTGGAAATTTATATTATATCTATGACCAGCCGCGACAAAGTAATATATGTGTGCGAGAGTAAAACGAAATACGTTATAAATAACTAAATGTATTGAGCATCTATATACTTTATTATAAATTGTACTTAGTTGTGTTAAAATTAAAATCTAATAATTGTAATAACAGTAATTATTTTAATCGGCCTTTTTAACTTTTTTTATATTTTTATATCTTAATTTATATCTTCTGTTCTCTGTGACGCATTTAACTTGTAAAGAATTATATTAAAACAGAGTGCAACCCTCCTATTAATCTATTGAGAATAGAGGTAAGAGATCCATCTATAAAATATAAACTTTTTCAGCAACGATTCAATTATTATTAGTATAACAAATTGCTCTGTCTGTTAATTTCGGTATTGTAAAATTATTATAAAAAGTTAACTATACATAAAAAACAGCCGTCATGGGACGCCTGGCAGATGTGAAACATCGTGTATGTACAAGTAATATGAATAAAAGATAATATTATTACAGGAATTAAATATAGCTTAATGAGAAAATACGAGGCAACCTGCTTCATAGATGTGCACCCACCTCCCCTTGCTGTTTCGCCGTGCGACATATATCGGCCAGCGGCCATCATTCATTTTAATACCAATTACAATTTTAAATTCGTAATATCTTTTGAATGGATTGTCCGATTAGAATAAAATAAAAAATTACTTATAGCTATTGAAACAATCTTGCTCAATAAATAATTTATTTAGATAAGGATTAATATGCGACGATAATATGATCAATAAACTTAGGCTAATAATTTTAATTACTATTCTATGGAAAATTGGTTATAATGGCTAAAATATAAATGTTTGGTTTATACTATCGCGGACTTTTTTGTAGGCATTATTGAGTTCTACAACTTTTCTATACAAATCAACCATACATCTCTAACCATTTAGACAGCGTTCGCGAGAATCGCTAACATACGGCAGTTTTTTCGTCGACTTACTCCACAATTTTCACTACCACGAAAAATCCTATCTATTTTCCGGGATAAAATATAGCCTATACGGATTCGGAAGAGTCCCTCTAAGTAATCGTAAAAGAAATTTTGAAATCGGTCCAGTACAAACATACAAAAATACAAAGGTTTCCTCTTTATAATATTAGTATAGATAGCAATGGCAAGCGTCGCCACGCCAACAATTCAGTTTACAAGCGAGCCAATAGATGTTTCACATCAATAAAACAATTTTGAACAGATTAATCACGTATAATAATATATAACCCTTTTTTGGAAACTGTTGGAACACTTTCCAGTTTTTGGAAACTGGAAAGTGTTGAAAACGTCATGTTTCCAAAAATGTTTATAACTCAATATACGCGATTGTACCAAATGTGTACCAAAAGGGGAAAATCAAAGATATTAGAAATACTTATTATAATATTATCATTAATTCGCTCTGGTAACGAGGCAAAACGCGTATCTGAGTTCCACCACTCAACACGCAATACCTCAAATTCAAGGTAAATTGGGAATTCAGGAGGGGTATTTTTTTATTAACTTTTTGATACAACACAAAAAATCAATTATCATATAATAACGAATTTATAATTTCCCAGGGCAACCTTCTAGAAACATTAGCACGTAAAGCGCTATGGGACGTTGGTCTCAACTACGCGCACGGCACCGGCCATGGGGTCGGTCACTTCCTGAATGTACACGAGGGCCCTTCCGGGATAGGAGCCGCTTTAGCCGCTAACGATCCTGGGATCGTTCCCGGAATGATTTTTAGCGATGGTACGTAACGAGTTGGTGATTTTGTGATATTTTGTAGAAAGGGAATTAATTTGACTTATTTTAATTTGAATTGTTTGTCAAGAGTAACATAATTTGAAACGAAGGTTAAACGGTTTTTTGTTGAAATAGTTTTTTATTATATTTATTTTTATTTATTTATTTATATACTTCATTGCATATAACTTAAATAACTAAAATAATGTGTACAATGGCGACCTTATCACTATAAGTGATTTCTTCCAGAAATTCTTTGAATGGAACATATCTTAACACTGGGTTCCCAAGCTCCCTCTGCCCAATTATCCCCTTCCATTATGGTATAAAGTGTGAAGCTAAGAAACGTTATATTATTAATGGTTATTATATTTTTTGTAAATTACTGTAAAAGAATAAAATATACTCAGCTCAGCTTTGTACAAGTGCGTGTGGTAGAGTCACGTTGCCAGTAATGGCAACACGGGCATGGGCAGACTCGACCGGATTGTTACCACCCTCGGCATTTAAGACCTACGTTAAGTAGTGGCTTTGGCCACTGCGTTTCGCATTAGGTAATGCCGGGCCCCGGTGCCCTTCCACCTTAAAAGAGGGCAACGCTCCTGTAGCTCTTCTGGAGTTACACGGGGCCGTGGGCGACGGTGATCACTTACCATCAGGTGACTCGTACGCTCGTTTGCCGTTTCTTCCATAAAAAAAAAGCTTCACGCTATATCCCGCACATAGCAGAGGCAGAGGGAACTTGGGAACCTAGTGTTAAGACACTCCGTTCCACTTCCGTTCCCCATTTTCCGCCGAATTCGAGGCATTGCGTGTTGAGCGGCGGAAGTCAACGCCGCGTTTTGCCTTGTACCAGAGCGAAGAAATGAAAACATTAAATATTTAAATTGAAAATAAAATATATTCTTTCATTTTAATACAGAACCTGGTTTCTACAAAGTTGGTGAATACGGTATTCGTCATGAGGACGTAGTGGAAGTAATAGAAATGAATAATGAAACTGATCATATTTTTGTAAGTGTGTAATTTCTAATAATATAAAAATTCAAGTTGCAACAAGCGCGCGCCCACGGCTTCGCCCGCTGGAACCACACTCTATATTTTATTTATATAACGATCTGAACTTTGGTTGCCATCATTATTTTCGTAACAACTATATATTGTTCATACGAATATACAATAAATATACCTCTTTTTAGTATTTTTTTTTAGCTTCACGCTGTATCCCGCACGAGGCAGGGTAAACAGAGGGAACCTGGGAACCTAGTGTAAAGACACTTCGTTCCATTTCCGTTCCCCACTTTCCGCCGAATTTGAGGCATTGCGAGTTGAATGGCGGAACTCAACGCCGCGCTTTGTCTTATTACCAGAGCGAAGAAATGAAACATTAAATATTTAAATTGAAAATATTAAATATTTCATTTCCTCAACTGGGGATCGAACCCAGAACCTGTCGGTTACAGTCACACTCTTGTGCCGCTGCGCCACGACAGGCCTCTGATTCTTGATTGGAGATACACGTTGCGCTTCTACTTTGTTTCAGAGATATTAGGAGAGACTCAGTAGAGGCCTCATTTAGTATTATAATCATAATGATTCCTTTTCTCTTTCCTCCAGGCTAGTGGCATGGTGGGTGACTTCGATGGACGAGGCGCGGTGGGTTTCCGCGCTTTGTCACTCGCTCCACACCAGATTGTATGTCTAGATGTTGATATTCTTAGTGATTTTGAGGTGAGTTTTGGTTTTATTGCCATTTTTTTCTCTCTCTCTCTCTCTTTTAGACGTTTCTTAGCAGAATAGAGTTAGAATTAGTGTCGAAACACTCCGTCCGAATTACAGACATGATTTGTTAATTCATTTAGGAGGTTTGGTGCTACAGCAGATAGACCAAACTTATAACATCTTTCTTTATTTTGCATCTGGGGCTAGAAATAAGTAATCAAACTAGAAATATCTATCAATATAAAAGACACATTCAAATTATAAAATGCAGAATAAAAATAATAAAATACAGAAGAGTATTTAATATTTTTAATTTAAATATTTAATGTTTCATTTTCTTCGCTCTGGAAATAAGGCAAAAGCGCGGCGTTGAGTTCCGCCACTCAACACGCAATGCCTCAAATTTGGCGGAAATTGGGGAACGGAAGTGGAACGGAGTGTCTTTACACTAGGTTCCCGGGTTCCCTCTGCCTACCCTGCCTCGTGCGGGATACAGCGTGAAGCTAAGAAGAAGAAGAAGAAAATACAGAAGAAAACAATTATTTCTTTCCTAAAAACATTTTTAAAATATATTTCAGATTAAATACATAAATGATTACCACGCAAGAGTTCTATCAACGTTGGGGCCAATTTTAAAAGAACGCGGTTTACAAGAAGACTACGACTGGTTGGAAAGAGAATGCTCGCCGATCGTACGGAGTGCCGCCATTTTGCTTAAGTCGTCGCCATTTTTAATTGTTGCAACGTTTAGTTTATGGTTTGTTAATATGTGATTTGGGTCTTTTTGAATTAATAAAATATATTTATTATTTTATTTATATATGTTTTATTTATTTGTCCGTCCGTCCACATTTATTTTAGGCTAGATTAAGAAGATAACATTATAATATATGTTACCATATATATGTACTTATTTTTTTTTTATTTCTTTGATAAGAAGATGGAATCTAACGTCATTCTAACAGCCACTCAACACGCCATGCCTGGAACGACTTGAAATCGAGGATGAAGCTACAAGTAGTTAACTATAATTTATATTGCACTTAACTATTTGTAACGTCTTTTTACAACCAGGGATGAAAGTAAAGATAAATATATATTTGTGTGATATAGACCGATTTACTTTTTTTTTTTCAGCTTCACGCTGTATCCCGCACTAGGCAGGGTAGGCAGAGGGAACGAAAGTGAAACCTAGTGTTATGACACTCCGTTCCACTTCCGTTCCCCACTTTCCGCCCAATTTGAGGCATTGCGTGTTGAGTGGCGGAACTCAACGCCGCGCTTTGCCTTATTACCAGAGCGAAGAAATGAAAACATTAAATATTTAAATTGAAAATATTAAATATTTCATTTCCTCGACTGGGGATCGAACCCAGAACCTGTCGGTTACAGTCACACTCTTGTACCGCTGCGCCACGACAGGCCTCAACAACCGATTTACTGGCCAATTGAATTACTTTCTGGACCGGCGTCCCACAAAGCGAGCGGGTGGTTCAAGGTGTAGGTATATTATTATCATCTAAATTGTTTAGTGCAAGCAACGGTCGAATATAAGGTGATAAACCCGAGGCTACTTTGGGTCCACATTGAGCTGAGGATTTTTTTTTTTTATGGGAAAGGCAAGGGAAACGAGCGTACGGGTCACCTGATGGTGAGTGATCACCGTCGCCCACGGCCCCGTGTAACACCAGGGGAGCTACAGGTGCGTTGCCGGCCTTTGAGGTGTAGGTAGACGCGCTTTTTGAAGGAAGGAAATTCCTACGAAACCGCACAGTAGTAGATTGCCACGTATCCAGATGTTGTGGATGGGATAGTAACTTGTGGCGGACTGTGCGGTTAGAAAATTCGGCGGCAGGTACCAAGTCAAACAGTTCTCCAGAACACTCCCCGTGATAAATGCGGTAGAGAACGCACAGTGAAGATACGTCTCTACGCAAAGCCAAAGTGTCAAGCCCCTCACAGATCATTGGGTCCCCAACGATTCGAACGGCTCTACGTTGTACGCGATCAAGTGGTTCAAGCTGATACTGGGGTGCACCAGCCAGACGGTGTTTTGGCGTGAAATACTGTCTCGCTCTGCTGATGACCCCCAGTTTCTTCGAGGCCAACTTGGCCTTGCTTTCCAGATGATCGCGATACTGGCAGTCGTTCGAAAAGCTGAGGCCCAATATACTGATACAGGGCGCGGCTTTAAGGGGAGTGTTCTCGAAAACTGGTGATACGACAAATGGGGTTTTTTTAGCGGTTAACGCGCAGACTTGTGTCTTCCGGGGGTTGAATTGAACTAGGTTCTTTTCACCCCATACGGAGACATTGTTGAGGGATGCCTCAACGGAAGACACAAGTTGATTTCGGCACTGGTAGACGTTTTCCCGAGAAAGACTTGCACGGCCGGAGTACTATCATCCGCATAACAATGTATGATAGAGTCCTCCAACATATCATTGATATGCAGAAGAAATAGCGTAGGGGACAGCACGCAGCCTTCCCTGAATTCATGCCCGTGAACGCTGGCGTCCCTTGGGGGACGCCAGCGTTCACGGGGATGAATTCAGAGCAAAAACCGTCGACAGCGACCTTGATGTTGCGCCCACTTGCATAAATTCTCGGGAAGCCCGTAAGATGGAAGTTTCGCAAGGAGCGCCCCATGCCACACACGATCGAAGGCCTTCGCCATGTCCAGACTAACTGCCAGGCCCTCTCCCTTACTATCAATAGCTGCAGCCCAGCGGTGGATTAGGTAAACCAGAAGATCACCGGTTGAGCGACCCTGACGAAAGCCATATTGGCGGTCGTTAATCAATCGATGATCCTCTAGATAAACCAAGAGCTAGCTATTGATTAAGCTCTCCATAACTTTGGAGAGCAGGGAGGTGATAGCAATAGGCCTGTAGTTAGTTGGATCGGAGCCATCGCCTTTTTTCGGGATCGGGTGGATAAGAGAGCGCTCTTCCACGAATCTGGGACTACGCCGACTGAGTAAGAGTGCCGAAAGAGACGCGTTAGCACCGGAGTCAGCTCAGGAGCACATGAACGGAGCACAAGAGGAGAGATGCCATCTGGCCCACTCGACTTGTGAATGTCCAAGGAAGAGAGAGCTCGCCTAACAGCTTTCTGACTGATTTTAACGTCAGGCATTGAGCTCTGACACCGCGGGATGGTTGGCGGCGTTGCTCCTTGGTCATCCATAGTCGAGTTTGAGGCAAAGAGAGCGCCCAGAAGATCGGCTTTCTCTTTTGCCGTATGGACCAAGATGTCATTCTCCGTGCGCAGCGGCGGAAGCGAAGGCTGGTTAAAGTTGTTTAGTGCAGCCTTTGAGAGGGCCCAAAACTGGCGAGTTCCCGACGGGTAACTCTCAAGCTTCTCGCCGATTTTAGCGATGTGCTCGGACCTTGCTCTGGCAATTTGCCACTTAAAGTACCTAGAGGTTGTACTTTCTTTTTAAGTTTTTCACCTTTGGATCCTTAGTGACAAGTGCCTCGGCCCAGGTTCGATATGCCTCGCGCTTGCCAGAAGCAGCAAGTTTGCAAGACGTATCAAACCAAGGCTGTGACTAGCCACCGATTGGCACTACAGAGCTAGGAATGTAAAGTTCCATACCCTGCAGAACCACGTCGTAACAAGAGTTTTCTTGTTAGCGACGTACATGCTGGTATGATAGCGTTATTCGAACTCCTGGAGTTTTGAAACAATGTCAGGGACGTTTTAGATGGTGTTAGAGGTAATGAAAAACAATATGTGATCTTTTGAACGAATGGATTGGAATTGTACGACGGAGGGTTAGGCCAGTATGGTGAATGAGGCCGGAAAGCTTATATTGGAAGAATAATTCAATTATCACATACGACCACCGTTCTCTCTGATAAAAGGAATGTAAAGAAAGAATATCTAAGAAACTAAACGTATGTAAATCTAGAAATGGAAATGATGAAATTTAATGTTGAAATCTTAGAAAATGTAAGAAATAAAAAGAGGCTTTAGAAAAAAACGTGAACAACTTTCGGGAAATAACGAAGCTTTTCTAGGCAGAAGTGAGTGGTCCCTGAACCGCCGTGCTCACTGTAAAATGAAAGAGATACTTTCGAAGGACAGCAAAATATGAACAGAACAACAACGGGTTTTGCAACCATGGACGGTATTTTACCATAAGTATGAATATGATTGATGATTGATGCCTCCACAAGTTACAGCGAAATGCTGAGTCTTGACGTATCTGATGGCGAGAATGCAAAATAAAGTCTGAAATGCAGTAAAGCAGCGGGAGCAGATGGAGTTATTGATAAGATAATTGAGGCCTGTCGTGGCGCAGCGGCACAAGCGTGTGACTGTAACCGACAGGTTCTGGGTTCGATCCCCGGTCGAGGAAATGAAATATTTAATATTTTCAATTAAAAATATTTAATGTCTTATTTCTTCGCTCTGGTAATAAGGCAAAGCGCGGCGTTGAGTACCGCCACTCAACAGGCAATGCCTCCAATTCGGCGGAAAGTGGGGAACCGAAGTGGAACGGAGTGTCTTACCGCTAGGTTCCCGGGTTCCCTCTGCCTACCCTGCCTCGTGCGGGATACAGCGTGAAGCTAGGAAAGGAAAGGAAAGGATAATTAATATGGTGGGTCACGCGTCTTGGACCGGTTCTGGTTTTATGCAATCAATGCTGAAATTCGGGTCCCACACGATTGGTCAGGTGTGGACATCGTGCTTTTGTATAAAAGCAAAATAAACACAGAAAAATGCAATCGATGATTGAATGAGCTCTGAAAGAATCTCATTTGCATTTTTCTATATTTAGTTGCAGTGATCCGAAAGAATGATGTGGGAGGCTCAAGAAGGCGTTAGATATAAAAGAGGGTGTATGGATTTGATCTTTTCTCTCTGCATGATGACTGAAAAATTTTGACTTGATTTTCTGAAAACATTTTTCACAAAAACATTTTTGTGTGCTTTTTGGAAACATATATATTTTGGAAACATTTTTGGAAACATATATATTTTGGAAACATTTTTCACAAAAACATTTTTCTGTGCTTTTCGTAAAACATTTTTCTGTGCTTTTTGGTCTTGGAAAAGACAATTAACATGGTTGTGTAAGAAAGAAATTATTTGGACGGGTGATGACGGACTGAGTGATTTCTATTTACAGAAATCACTCATAAAGAAGAATATTAGAAAGTGGTATGTTGCTTTGGTCTGATATCCAATCGGGTGTTAAAAAACGTTTAGCCGCACACAATGCAGTGCTGGTATCGACGTTGTATTATGGCGGCGATACGTGGATATTGCAAAAAAAGAATATGATACCAATGAATGTTATGAAGATGCAATCTGTTTGTAAGATATTTGCGGAGTCAGTTTGGCTGTTCACATACCCAAAGAAGAAATACACAGAATGGTAGGTACAAGCGTGGATGACACAGTGAGAAAGAAAAAGAACGTGCTCAAGTTGTCATGTCGAGCGATAAAAAAAGTAAAAAGTATTCATGATGGAGACATCTCAGTTGACTTTCAAAAATACAGTATTTACGGTACTGGAAGAAGGTCAAGTAAAATTCATGAGGATCCCCCGAGAGAATTTATGAAGAGGTTGATAACATTGATCAAGGCAAAAGACGCGAGTTCACTCTGTAAAAAAATATATAGATACAGATACGCACTTAATAAATTGAATTTATTTTCTAGAAATAGTAGCATAAAACGTAACCATCATTATAAGTTTCCTAAATTGTCATGTCTTATTCGAATGTTTAATAAAATTAAATAAAACTTTTTTTTTTTTTTTCAGCTTCACGCTGTATCCCGCACTAGGCAGGGTAGGCAGAGGGAACGGAAGTGAAACCTAGTGTTATGACACTCCGTTCCACTTCCGTTCCCCACTTTCCGCCGAATTTGAGGCGTTGCGTGTTGAGTGGCGGAACTCAACGCCGCGCTTTGCCTTATTACCAGAGCGAAGAAATGAAAACATTAAATATTTAAATTGAAAATATTAAATATTTCATTTCCTCGACTGGGGATCGAACCCAGAACCTATCGGTTACAGTCACACTCTTGTGCCGCTGCGCCACGACAGGCCTCAAAATAAAACTTCAATTATGAAATAAAATGGCAACACAGATTAAATATATTTTCCAAATTTCTAACATGGCAACTCTCGAGCAATAATCAATCTTATCATAATTTGGTTTTGCACTACAGTGCAGTTATTTTATTGAGAAAATTTTTCGTGAAATTTTAAAAAATGCTGGCGATTAAAAGCCTATTGAGACCGACTCAGGTTTTCGCTAAAAATGCCGTCCAAGCTAGAAACATGAGTGGCATCGCTGTTCCAGCAAGAAATAAGATTACCAGAGCTGTAAGTACCGTATAGATATATAAATAAATCATATTATATTAATATTTATTGACGTAAAACAATGAATTTGTGTTTTAATATATATAATTAAATAGGATTTTCTGTTAATTTTATTTGAAAATGGAGGAATTTGCTTAAAATAACGTTACGTAATTTTTTCAATGAATTTAGGTTATCTTTTACTGTCATTTATGATATAAGATTTTGTATTTTTATCTTGTTTTCTAATTTTATATTTGAAATATGTCCAAAATAATGCTAATTTAATAATGATAATAATAATATATAACTTTAAAGCCCCTATATTCATCAACATTTGGATATTTCACATTTATATTTGCTTTTCTAATATTTCTTTTCTTCAGTAACATTAATTTATTAAGAAAACAGTTAAATAGCAGAGCATTGTTATAAAAAAACTTAAATATTTTGCCTTATATATAGAAAAAACTTTTGTTATTGATTTATTATTAATCATTAAAACATCTTTTTCCTCATAATGGTTGTTCTAAATGACCTTGGCAGTGCACTGCTTTTGTACTTTTTCTACCATAACAGTATAGGCAAAGAGAAATCAATTATTATAATATGATGTAAAGCTTTAGTTGAAAAACGTCCTTTCGCCAGTTCTTCTCAGGTCTGAAGCAGTAACTGGTGGTAAATTGTTTGACGTTCAAAATGCAAAGATTGTAACTTCTTATTTTTAAAATATTTGATTTTGAACATACTGTTAAGTGCTAAATTTAGGAATACTACACAGAATACAGTATGCACATGGACATTGGCACAAGCCTGTTTCACTTGTACTAACAGACAAACATTGCCTCACTGCAATTTTATTATCTATATATATCTATATATATAAATATATATAATAAATCTTAGAAATTGCTGTCTGTACATGGAAGATAGATGTTCTATTTATCTACATATTTATATAGATTAATATAACAGAGACCTATCATGACACAGCGGCACAAGTGTGTGACTGTAACCAACAGGTTGTGGGTTCGATCACCACTTAAGGAGATGAAATATTTAATGTTTTCTATTTAAATATTCAATGTTTTCATGTATATGCTCTGGTACAAGGCCAAACGCGGTGTTGAGTTCCGCTACTCAACACGCAATGTCTCAAATTCGGCGGAGAGTGGGGAACAGAAATGGAATGGAGTGTCTTAACGCTAGGTTCCCTAGTTTCTTCTGCCATGTGCTGGATACAACATGAAGTGTAATAAGTTATAACATGTTCTGTGGCTTTTGGTTGTGGTAATCTCAAAAACAGGCGTTTCTGAGATTAGCACAACCAAAAGTCACAGAACATGTTATTGCCGTGTGATCCCGGCTTAGAATAGGATCACCCTGGTACTGATGGTGTCGTAAGAGGCGACTAAAGTGTGTATGGTAGAGTCACGTTGCCAGTAATGGCAACACGCATGGGCAGACTCGACCGGATTATTACCACCCCCGGCATTTAAGACCGGCGTTAAGTAGTGGCTTTGGCCACTGCGTTTCGCATTAGGTAATGCCGGGCCCCGGTGCCCTTCCACCTTAAAGGACGGCAGCGCTCCTATAGCTCGTCTGGAGTTACTCGGGGCCGTGGGTGACGGTGATCACTTACCATCAGGTGACCCGTACGCTCGATTGCCGTCTTTTCCATAAAAAAAAATAAAAAAATCTGTAGTAATATGTATAAATGTTTTATTTTTATTCTCAGCTTCAGATTTAGCAGAGGGAACTTGGGAACCTACAGTATTACACTTCATTCCGTTACCCGCTATCCACTGAATTTATATATATATATATTTTATTTCAGGAAACTATCATCTTAGCGGGATCCATGGTGCTCGCCTGGATCACCATCCCCGCCTGGGTCCTGGTCAACATCAAACACTACCGCGACAAGAACTAAATATTTTCCCCAACGTAGTACATAGTATTTGTTTTTAAGTAAATGGTGTTAATTTATCAGTATATATTGTTTTATTTTAATTATTAATTTAAAAAATTTAGTTTTATGTATTATTTCTAATGCTGTATTCCGGACATGGCAGGGTAGGCAGAGGGAACTTGGGAACCTAGTGTTAAGACTCCGTTCCGTTTCCCACATTGTGAGTTGGGTAGTAGACAGAAGTATAAAATATTTAATTTCTCAGCTTCACGCTGTATCCCGCATTAGGCGGTGTAGGCGGAGGGAACCCGGGAACCTAGTGTTATGACACTCCGTTCGAAAATATAAATATTAATATACAAAATGTAAATATTTAATTTGAAAACATGGTAAGATGAGGCCTGTCGTGGCGCAGCGGCACAAGAGTGTGACTGTAACCAACAGGTTCTGGGTTCGATCCCCAGTCGAAGAAAAGGAAATATTTAATATTTTCAATTTAAATATTTAATGTTTTCATTTCTTCGCTCTGGTAATAAGGCAAAGCGCGGCGTTGAGTTCCGCCACTCAACACGCAATGCCTCAAATTCGGCGGAAAGTGGGGAACGGAAGTGAAACGGAGTGTCATAACACTAGGTTTCACTTTCGTTCCCTCTGCCTACCCTGCCTAGTGCGGGATACAGCGTGAAGCTGAGAAAACATGGTGATTGAACCCACAACCTGTCGTTTACAGTCAGTAAACGACAGGTTGTGGGTTCAATCACCATGTCACTAGTGCTCCTACGCCACTATAGCCCTAAATTATTAGTAAATATGTATATTAATTCATCTATAATCTTTAAGGCCCGTTATGGCTCAGTGGTATAAACAAGTGACTGTCCATAGGTTCGATCTCCATTCGAGGTATTAAATAATTAATATTTTCATTGCTTCTCTTGGTACTCGGTAACAAGACAAAGCCCGGTGTTAAGTACTGCCACTGTCATATAAAGTGGAAAATGGGCAACGTATCTTACCACTGGGTTCCGTGTATATACAGGCGTTAACAAAAAGAAATTGGAATAAAAATAAAAAAAATAACCTGTTATATTCAAAGAGTAAAGAAAAAAAAGCACATTTTTTAAAAACCACCTTTTATTATCAAAAGAATTATCATAATTAAAGCATAACAAAAGAACTTCTTCAAAAACCAGTGATATTTTTTTATAAAAATACATATTTTACTAAAGAAATGATCAAATTTCATATGCAAAAAAAGAGTTTGTCAGTTAAAACACTCTTATCTCAGGAACTAGTAGTAATTCTTATGGTTTTTTTAATTCTACTTCACGCTGTATCCCGCACACGGCAGGCTAGGCAGAGGGAACTTGGGAACCTAGTGTTAAGACACTCCGTTCCATTCCCCACTTTCCGCTAAGTTAGAGAAAACATTAAATATTTAATTTGAAAATATTTCATTTTTTTTTTATGGGCATCGAACCCACAACCCGCCACTTACAGTCACACGCTTGTATGCATTTAATAAAAAAAAAAATATCACTGACTTTACAAAAATATTCAAAATCAAATTATACGTAAACATCTTGGGTCATAGAAACATCTATTATTCTACTGCGTCACTTCCATCATTTGTGGTGCATCTGTGGAAGGAAAAATAAATAAATATTTCACACTTATATATATATATATATGAGGCCTAGACGGCAGGTTCTGGGTTCGATCCCCAGTCGAGGAAATGAAATATTTAATATTTTCAATTTAAATATTTAATGTTTCATTTCTTCGCTCTGGTAATAAGGCAAAGCGCGGCGTTGAGTTCCGCCAGTCAACACGCAATGCCTAAAATTCGGCGAAAAGTGGGGAACGGAGTGTCTTAACACTAGGTTCCCGGGTTCCCTCTGCCTACCCTGCCTCGTTCGGGATACAGCGTGAAGCTAAAAAAAATATATATCACAACATTAATAGAACAAATTATTTTCATTCCCAAAGGCATTTAGACTAGCTGCGGCGTTGAGTTCCGCAATCAATACTCTCAGTTTTCATTGCGTATCCCTATATATCATATATTAAAAAAAAAACATTTAATTTAAAAAAATACTATAAAGATATCTGTTACTGCAAATTTACATACATTTTATACTTATTTAAAAATATACATAATATTTTCATCACTCGGGTAAAAGGTTGCACAAAGTACAGTGTTTAGTTCCACTCAATACGCAACGCCTCAAATTCGACAGAAAGTGAGTAACGGAAAGTGCTCTGTTGGTACCCACTATGTGCCGAATGCTTAAAAAAAGGGCAAAAAAATATCTTCCAATATTCCATTTAAAACAATTAATTATCTCCCAAAAAAAAAACCAATTATTTTTTAGATTGGAAAATTTTGGTAGAAAATTGCAAAAATGGCAACACCAACCTCCGAACACGTTAATTATGACCAAAAATTAGTAACAAAAAAAATATATTTAAAAGAATATATTGCAATAACACAACAGGTTCTAAGTTTTAATCCCATTCGAAAAAAACATTAAATATTTTCATAATTGGTAACGCGGCGTTAAGATTCGCAAGCAACGCGCAATATATCCAACTAGAGAACGGAGAGCATTAACACTAAATTCCAAAGTTCTGTCCGCCAAACCTACCATGCTGAATTCTATAAAAAAAAATTAAAAAAAAAAAAAAAAAAAAAAAAAAAAAAAAAATCAACCATAAACTACTACAAAAATAAGGTAGAAACACCTCAACTGGCAACACTAACCTCCAGAACCGTCATTGAACATAAACTCATCTTGGTACTCCTTCAAGAACTGCTCCGATCTGTGCTCATCGAGAAACAGTGAATATACCTTCTTCACGTCTTCCATGCTCACCTGGAAAAAGGAAAAAAATGGCATCAAGAGGGAACCTGGGAACCTAGTGTTAAGACACTTCGTTCTCATTGAGAAACTTATGTTCCTCACTTTTCGCTGTGTACAGGAGGCATTGCGTGTTGAGCGGCGGAACTTAACGCTTAACTTAATTTAATAATTGCATTTTATAAAATCCCCATAATACATTTTTATTAATTATTTTCACGCACTCGCTCACTCAGCTTCACGCTGTATCCCGCACACGGCAGGGTAGTCAGAGGAAACTTGGGAACCTAGTGTTAAGGCACTCCATTTCGTTTCAAACTTATTTATTCATTTTTAATAATACAATTTATCATATTCGTTTATTTCAATTACCACAGTACTACATATGGATGTATGTACGTATGTGGGCCCCCCCCACATGGATGGGGGTTTGTATATATGTGGTTATATACCTACACATGTGTACGTATATATGTGTGTAGGAGGGGTGGGGGTATAAGGGGAGGGGGGGTGGATGGGGGTAGTGGATTGTTATTGCTTGTTCGTGTGTATGTGTGTGTACATGTGTGTTGTGTAACTATGTATATGTATGTATATATGTATGTAAAAGGGGGTGGGGTGGTGTCTAGGTCTTGCTTGTTTGTGTGTGTATATGTATGCACGTGTGTGTGTGTGTGTGTGTGTGTGTGTGTGTCATACCTCCGTGGCCTTCCTCCGCTTGGCGACCAGCGAGGCGGTGGTGATGAGCTGTATGGCGTACCGCAGCGAGGTCTCCGTGGCCACGCGCGTGAGCACCGTCAGCGCGTCGCCCGACATCTGGCAGTCCTCCTCCTCGCACCTGCCGTCCGGGAGAGAAGCAACATCTCTTATTCAAGCGTTCTTTCAAGAGATTCAAACTTTAGAAATGCTAAAAATATTTTTATAAGTTTATTTTATTTATTTTTTCTTATATTCAGGGAAAAGTAAATGCAACGTAATAAATTATTACCTATAAAACACATACAAACACACACACACACACACACACACACGTATATACACTAGCACAGACAAACACAATCGCAAAAATCCATTGGTAATATTATAAACAAAATAACAAATTACTAAACTTAAATTTAAAAAGCGTATAAAAATTTTGAACGAAGCAGGATTTGAACCCGCGCCTCTGGAATACCGTTCCAGCGCTCTGACCACTAAGGTATTCCAGAGGCGCGGGTTCAAATCCTGCTTCGTTCAAAATTTTTATACGCTTTTTAAATTTAAGTTTAGTATTTTCTGTCCTAAGTGTGGAATAACACTTTAAAACATAGTAAAAACAAAAAAAAAAAAAAATAACAAATTACTTTAAAAAAATTTATTTTAATAGTTTCGGCAGTTAAACATACATACAACCATTTATTACCAACCTGATATTCAACAATTTCCTTCACTCCCTAATTATACATACAAAATTATTACCATTGATTACCAACCTGATATTCGATAATTTCCCTCACTTCCTAATTATACAAAAATATTACCATCATCTAACTAATATTACCAATATTACCATCGATTACCAACCTGATATTCAATATCTCCCTCAGCTCCTGGTGACTGTACGGCGTTGTGGGCACAATGATCATCCTGTCTAACAAATCAAGCGGAATCCCATGCGGACTTTTGTAATTAGTTCCGCGGATGCGAGTTATTCCGCGATTGGTCGCCATTATTACTACGGGCGCCGTTTCAGACTCTAGCGCTCGATTGAGAAACGAAAAACATTCAATATCTAACATGTGCGCCTGGAAAATAAAAAAAGGGATACAATCAATACTTTACCACTAGGTTCCCAGGTTCCCACTAACTACCCTGATGTATGTGGGATACAGTCAAAAAAAAATTACAATTAGAACAAAATACACAAAACAGTGGTCAATTGCGAGTCGTACAGGGTACGAAGGGTTCCGTATGAACCTTACGTATCCTGCACATGGCAGACTAGGCACAGGACACTTGGGAACCTAGTGTTAAGACACTCCGTCCCCCACTTTCCGCCTAAATTCGAGGCATTGCGCGTGAACCTCGCGAGTCCACAGCGTAAAAGTGAAAATATTAAATAATTAATTTCCTTGAAACGGTATCGAACCCACGACCAGTTACGTTCGCAAAAAAGTTCCGTATCACAACCGCATGTTGTATTGATATCCTGCATAAATATTTATATCAATTTTTTAATTAAATATTGTGGTAGCGTCAGCAAAAAAAAATCCTATGAGAACTTCAGAAATGTTCATATTTTTTTTGTTGACGCTATCACTTTTGTCTACATACAGCTCGGCGATATACAGTCGGTTCCAACGTTAGGAATGAAATTAATCATTATTACTTAAACATTTTAACCTTACAATACTTCAAGTATCGTGGTAAAGGTATAATAAGGCAAAGCGCGGCGTTGTGTTCCGCCAATCAACACGCAATGCCTCAAATTCGGCGGTAAGTGGGGAACGGAAGTGGAACCCGAGAACCTATTCTCGGGTTCCCTCTGCCTACCCCGCCTCTTGCGCGATACAGCGTGAAGCTAAGTAAGTAAGATACTTCAAGTAATCATTGCGTGTTGAGGTGGCGGAACTAAACGCCGCGCTTTATCCAACTACCAAAGCATAGAACTAAAAATATTAGATAACTAATTTCCTCGAGTGATGATCGAATCAATTACAAAAAACAAAAAAAAAATAATACAAATTCAGCTATTGCTGAATTTGTATTATTTTTTTTTTGTTTTTTGTAAATGATTCGATCATCACTCGTGGAAACCAACAAAGCCCAAGAGGCCGAGGTCCCCGGACATGACTGACCTCGTCTACGAACAGCACGCCGGGAATCATCTCCGCCTTCCCCTCCTCCCTCCACTCCGCCACTTTACTGTTGATTTGTTCGCGTATTTCAGATTTTATCTCACCAGTGTCGCCTTAAATATAAAATATATATATATTAATAAAAAAATGTCTATCCTGTCGTGGCGTACAGCGGCACAAGCGTGTGACTGTAACCGACAGGTTGTGGGTTCGATCCCCAGTCGAGGAAATGAAATGTATAATATTTTCAATTTGAATATTTAATGTTTTCATTTCTTCGCTCTGGTACAATGCAGAAACGCGGCGTTGAGTTACGCCACTCAACACGCAATGCCTCAATATTGGCGGAAAGTGGGGAACAGAAGTGGCACAGAGTGTACATAGGGTTCCCTAGGTTCTTCGGTCTGGAACGAGACAAATCACGGCGTCGAATTTCACCATTCAACACGCAATGTGATAAATACAGCGGTAAAGGATGTGTCCTAATGGCGGAACTCAACGCCGAGCTCTGTAAATTACTATGCATTGCATTGGACACCAAACTGTTAACTGTCACATTTACAGAGTCCTTCTGGATGAATTTATGTATATTATTTTTTTTTTTCAGCTTCACGCTGTATCCCGCACTAGGCAGGGTAGGCAGAAGGAACGGTAGTGAAACCTAGTGTTATGACACTCCGTTCCACTTCTGTTTCCCACTTTCCGCCGAATTTGAGGCATTGCGTGTTGAGTGGCGGAGCTCAACGCCGCGCTTTTGCCTTATTACCAAAAAATATTGTATATTATAATGGAAGTTATATTTAAAAAATCCTTCCAGGGGATGTTTATTATGTAGTTTTTTTTTTTTAGCAAAGTGGGGAACGGAAGTGGAACGGAGTGTCTTGACACTAGGTTCCCGGGATCCCTCTGCCTACCCTGCCTCGTGCGGGATACAGCGTGAAGCTATTAATGTAGTAGGCGACATAATACATAGTGATTTTAAAGTATTTTATTTGTAGTTAAGAATATTACACTTGGATATCTTTTCTTCAACATTGTTTATTTTATTTCAATCAGTAAATAAAAAAGTTACATCAATATTAAATATTCTGTCCAACAAAATTACTACAGAATGTATATTCATAGAAATATCACTTTTCAATATAAAGATAGCGTCTCATTAGAACAACGAAAAAAAAAAAGATTATTAAAAAAAGAAAAAAAAAAAGATTATTAAAAAAAGAGAGGCCTGTCGTGGCGCAGCGGCACAAGAGTGTGACTGTAACCGACAGGTTCTGGGTTCAATCCCCGGTCGAGGAAATGAAATATTTAATATTTTCAATTTAAATATTTAATGTTTCATTTCTTCGCTCTGGTAATAAGGCAAAGCGCGGCGTTGAGTTCCGCCACTCAACACGCAATGCCTCAAATTCGGCGGAAAGTGGGGAACGGAAGTGGAACCGAGTGTCATAACACCAGGTTTCACTTTCGTTCCCTCTGCCTACCCTGCCTAGTGCGGGATACAGCGTGAAGCTAAAAAAAAAAAAAAAAACAAAAAAACAACAAGCGGGCGAAGCCGCAAAAAAATCGCAAATTCAACACAATAATATGCACAAACATAATATAAATACCAGAAAACAACGCCAAGAACCCGTGTGTACGGGAGTTGATCACGTCCACCTCGTGCAGGGTGACGGTGTGCACCACTTCCTTCCTCTTCTGCAGTTCACCTTCCGGACACTGGACGAAGCGGGCCTGTTGGCCTGGAGAGATCAAACATTTTAAAATAAATAAATACCTCATCTTGGCATAATGCGGGAGACATTTTTTATTATATGCCAAGAGCCACCGCAATTAATTGGCATTTGAATTAAAAAAAAATAACTGCATGTAAAACGTTTTATTCGTTCAGGAGCTATGGTGGTACAGACAGACAGACAGGTCCTTTTTTGTGTCTCAAATTAATCGAAATGTGCCAAAAAGATGTGTCTCAACACCAGGTTCCCAAGTTCCCTCTGCCTACCCTGCTATAAGCGGGATAGAGCGTGAAGAGAGAAACAAAAACAAAAAACAAATATATGTACCTGTAGCATCATAATCTCGGGCTCTTGCAAAGCTTCGACCTAGCTTGTTAATTTTCCCCGTCGCTTTGTCTATTGTTATAACGTCACCGGCTTGTACCTGGCAAAAAAACATATATATTGCGGTGTTGAGTTACGCGACTGGACCAGCAACGCCGCAAATTGGACGAAGCACGATAAATGCAGTGTATAGGTAGAAAAAAATATTATAAGCCCTTATCTCTATATCTTCTTCTTATTTATATACACCTATCTATTTATCTGTATGTGTGTCTGTTTATGTGTCTGTTTCTGTGTCTGTTTTCATATTTGTTTATGTGTGTTTGTGTGTCTGTTTGTGTGTCTGTATGTGTGTCTGTTTACATATTTGTTTATGTGTGTTTGTTTCTGTGTGTTTGTGTGTGTTTCTGTGTCTGTTTGTGTGTCTGTTTACATATTTGTTTATGTGTGTTTGTGTGTGTGTTTCTGTGTCTGTTTGTGTGTCTGTTTACATATTTGTTTATGTGTGTTTGTGTGTGTGTTTCTGTGTCTGTTTGTGTGTCTGTATGTGTGTCTGTTTACATATTTGTTTATGTGTGTTTATGTGTTTTTGTTTTTGTGTCTGTTTGTGTGTCTGTTTATGTGTTTGTTTATGTGTCTGTTTGTGTGTGTGTTGTTGTATGAGTCTATGTTTTTTTTATATATACTGCTACTTGGCAATCTGTTTGTAAAACAATAAACCAAGATAATAATTGAGTCTAGTCCGGATTATTCTTGAGATGCGCTCTCAGTGAAGTATCTCCCACACTTTGGCTGAAAATCTTTAATTTCAAGGGCATTTCAAGGTTAGTAGCCTTGAAATGCCCTTTCCTCTCAGTCTGCAAAACTGCAAGCTGCCCGTTCTTGTGGCTGCGCTGCCAGCTTGTTCCTATGTGTATCTTAGCGCATCTGATACTTTTTGCTGTGGAGTTCTATTTCTTGTTTTACTGTAGAAATGACGAGGTCTGAGTTAATATATTATGAGTCTAGGTATGTTACCTTCTCCTTGAGCAATGAATCAATCATTTTGGTTCCCATATCGTAATTAGTCTCCATGTCTGTGGTCTTCAACGTTAACCGACCAGTCCTGGCCCCACCGCCGCCAGCGGCGCGCTCTATCACCACTTCCACCACCTCCCCTTCTATTATCTCTGATTCTTCTCTGAAAAATAATAAAAAAAATAACAGAGTATCTTACTACAAGGTTCCCAAGCTTCACACTGTATCCCACACAAGGTAGGGTTGGTAGAGACAACTTGGGAACCTAGTGTTAAGTCATTCCGTTCCGTAACTCACTCTCTCTCTATTTAAAATTTAATTTAAATGTAAAAAAATCATAAAAGCTATTATTTCAGTGTAAAAACTTTTCTATTATAAACATTATATAAAACATTAACAACAATTATTCTAGCAGGATTTAAACCCGCCCTTCCCACATACAACTGCCATAATAATAATACTTTACTCGGCTAACTGCCATACTATATATGGCAGAGGAGAAAGCGAGAACTTAGGAATGTAGTGTTAAGACACTCCATTCTGTTCCCCACTTTCTGGCAAATTTGAGATATTGCATGTCAAGTGGCGGAACTCAACGCCGCGCTTCGCCTTGTACCAGTGCGAAGAAATGAGAAGATTAAATATCTAAAGTGAAAAGTGAATTAAAATATTCTATATACCTTATATAACTTACTTTATTCTAATTCCTATAGATTTCCTTATAGCTTGAGTCAGCGCTTCAGTTTTACTCATTTCCAAGGAATAAATTTCAGATCCTAAAAAGAAATAAAATTATAACTATAAACACACACATAACAAAATAAGCTGAGGGAACCTGGGGGGAACCTAGTATTAATACACTTCCAGTACTTAACCTTAGGTTCCTTTTGTGTACCCCGTCAACATACCTGCCATGCTTGTAAAAGGAGTGTCCGGGCCCAACGCTTGCGCTAGACCCATTGCAATCGCCGTCTTCCCTGTACCAGGTTGACCTGCCAGTAACACTGCTCGACCAGCTATTTTTCCTATAATAATGAAATAATTTTGTTTGAATAAATGTGATAAAAGACAATAAAAATGTTATTATTTCTTTTTAATCATTATTAGAGTCCTGTTGTAGCGCAGCGGCTTAATCGTGACTTTAAACAACAGGTTGTGAGTTCAATCCCCACTTTCAAGTGGGTCAATATTTCATTTCTTCAGAAATTAAATATTTAATATTTTTTAATTGAATATTTAATGTTTTCATTTCTTTGCTCTGGTAACAAGGCTAAGTGTGGTATTGAGTTCTGCCACTCAACATGCAATACATCAAATTCAGTGTATGTGTGGAACGGAGTGTCTTAACACTAGGTTCCCAAGTTCCCTCTGCCTACCCTGTGAAGCTCTGTGAGTGAGAGTAATCAATATCAGCCTCACACTGTATACCATAAATAGCAACATATGGATTTTAATTTATTTATTAGAAGGCAATAAATAAATCATAATCAATACATTTTATTAAATTATTAACCATTAATTCTTTTCTAATTTTTAGTTATTAGTTTTACGCTCATTACATAAATTAATTTAAGAGCCTCAAATAGTATATTATGATTTTCTAACAAGTCTTTCCTATAAAATTATAGCTAAATAACTTAATTTCAACTTTTAATTAATTTTAATGTTACTCATATATCAAAAACATTCTACAAAACAGTAATATCCAAGCCCAAAAAATCTTTTCAAACAAATACCAGTAATAAACATAACCTAACAAGTTACCATGGCAACAATGAAATCGTTACCTTCTCGAATCATCTGTAAAATGACGCCAGCTGCCTTCCTGGCCATTTTCTGACCCACCATACCCTGAGAAATAGCTCGAGGCTCCAGAGCATCATCCAAACCCAATCCGCGAATATGTGAATGTGCGCCTATACGTTCTATGCGAGTTATCGAACGCACTTCCTGCACTTGAGCTGCTGCTAACGACTAAAAACAATTGAAAACACATTAAACTGGTTATTTAAATACCAAAAAACAATGGAATATCACAAAAAATTTCAAATACTTTGAGGTTACTTAATACTTAAGTACGTATTATAGTGAATTATACGTAAATTTTATTAGTAATATGTTTTGTAAGTCTTTTTTTAATACTCACAGCCATTTTTAATGTTTTAAACTAATTTAAGTTGGAATTAACAGAGAAAACACGATATAAATTGCCGCTAAGCGCGCTTGTTACCAGAAATGTCAAACAATTGATTGTCATTGTCATATTGTCAGTTACGAATTTGACAGTTGCTTGCTATGATTAGAAACTCCTTGGAAATGTTTTTTTTTTAAATAAAAATAAAAACAAAGATAACTGAACGAAGTGTCTTCGCGTTAGGTTCACAGGTTCCCTCTGCCTACCTTTCCATGTGTGTAATGCAGCGTGAACAAGCGTGTGACTGTAACCGACAGATTCTGGGTTCGATCCCCAGTCGAGGAAATAAAATATTTGATATTTTCAATTTAAAATATTTAATGTTTCAATTCTTCGCTCTGGTAATAAGGCAAAGTGCGGCGTTGAGTTCCGCCACTCAGAAAAGTGGGGAACGGAAGTGGAACGGAGTGTCTTAACACTAGGTTCCCGGGTTCACTCTGCCTACCCTGCCTCGTGTAGGATACAGCGTGAAGCTGTGTGTGTGTGTGTGTCATATACCGTGTAATAAGAATAAATAATAATAAATTTTATTAAGCCAGATAAATTTAGTTAATGCAAAGTTACAATAATCGTATATAGCTTAATATTGATATGATAAGAGAAGATATAAAGTATTGTAGCTTCCATGGTGGGATTGCCAGCCGAAACCTGGTTCGCTTCCGACGCCGCTCTTTGCACCATTATTGAGGCATTGTGTCTCACTCAGCGGAATTCACCACAACATTTTGCCTCGTTGCCAGAGGGAAAAAAAATAAAATGTAGAATATTTTAGTTCGTTCGAGGAAATTAAACATTTAATACGTTCTTTTAACGCTCTGGTTAAGGAAAACAGCACAAAAAAAGCGAAAAGTAGGGAATGGAACGAGTTGTCTTAACTGGATTCCCAAGTGCCAGATCCAACCAGAAGCTGAAAAAAGATCTTTTTAAGTGATATTTTAAACCAAAAATGTGTAAATATTGTTTTTCTCCTTTATAATTTTGACATGAGAACTTATGGCTTAGTATAACAAGCGCTTGGACGGATTCCAATCAGCGCGGGTTCAAATTGGCTACGTTCAAATTTGTATGCATTTTTTAAATAAATATTTTTCTTTCCTTAGTGTAGGGAAATTAATATTTTAAAAATATTAGTAAAATTTATTACTTTTTTGGCCTTACATAAAGAACTTTGCATTACTTTTTTGGTCTTAAGTACTTTGCGTGTTAATACAATAGCAAAGTCCAACATTGTACTTGAATATTTAAAGAAATCCCTTGAGTAATGTTATTTCAGCACGCTACGTAAGAAAGATTCATTTTTTTTTTTTTTTTTTTTTTTTTTTTTTTTTTTTTTTTTTTTTTTTTTTTTTTTTTTTTTTTTTTTTTTTTTTTTTTTTTTTTTTTTTTTTTTTTTTTTGTGTACTCGTCTTCGGTGAATACAAACATCAACATGTCCACTTCGCTTTCTTCCTGTTTGCATCCAAGCTTGCTTGGTTCATGGATACCTTTAAAATCAGTAAAACACCTTCTTAAAATGTGTTAATATAATAAAATTAAATAATTATTTACTGTTTTCAGGAATGTGTACAGTCAATGTTGGCGCGGTGGCTGCAACAGCTTAGCACCAGCTGCAATTGCTGAAACCTTAGGATATGCGCGGGTATGCTCGCCCCCGGAGCTTTAGCAGGTCCATATGTCTGCTGCTCCCGGATACGCTGCGGCCCCCATGGCTGCTGGTGCCTACGGCGGTGCTGGTATCGGTGATGTAGCTGTCGCGTGGGTGAGCTGCCAGTTGCTGGTTATCACTGATATTATTGGGAAGTGCCTATCCTGGGCGGTTGAATTGGAGTTGCTTTGCCAGGGTGGTGCTGTCACTATCGCTGTAGCTGCGGATGTGGTGCCACAGAGCTTACTTCTACTAACCATCAACATTTAGCTATGCAAAGTAATAAAACCTATGATCTATATTTTCTTTTCTTTACTTTATTCTTAGAAAAATTTATATTTAAAGAGGAAAAGTATTTTTACAAAGCGTTGAACAATTTGTGAAATTCAGTGTTTATTTCTGAACACTTCTTCTTCTTCTTTATTTCTATTATTCTTCTAACTTGGTCATTCTGTGTAAGGGGACTCACTCTTTCGAAAATATTTTGTAAGATTAAATGAATTACGTTTGCGGGCAGTTGAGAGGTGAAAAAAAAAACCGAATAATTATTAATTATTTATTAATTATATATTACTAAATATTACTTAAAACTAAGACTGCTTTATTCGAAGTGGGAATAAGAGGATCTAAAAAATATTTACAATAATAAGTAAAATTAAAACAATGGAAAACTTAGAATTAAAAAACAATAGTGTATCGAATGATAATGCGGGGAACTCGGTGGTTGGTCGCGTGGGAAGATTCATCAGTTGGTCCGTCAGCATACTTAGGATAGGGTTACGTAACTCCTCACCAGAAAAGTTGCGGAGTACTTGCTTCCATTAGATTACTGGGTTACCCCGTTTTTAAATTTATTTTTCTTTGCAGCCGTTTTTTTATACTTTTTATATGTAATTAAAATAATGAGTGCACCTGCACCGAATAATATTGCGTATACTGATATGGTTGTATGATAAATTGTAGTATATTTTTCGTGTTCATGTGTAGCGGTTGACTGTATCATAATTTTATCATTGAGTCTATGGAGTCATTAATATTCATAGATGATTATTAATAGGTGTATCTAGGTGAGCACTAATCTTGGCAGAAGATTGACTGTAGTTAAGTGACAAGATTCTTCTAAAATTTGGTAATAATTAGCTTGTGGATGCAATCAGAATTTGTACGATAGATGATTGAGTTCCATTTCGCAGAGTACAGCTGCTATGTTTATGGCATTCAGCCTCTATGTACAAGAATGAATTCTCGTAGTTGCAATTAAAGGAGAGGATGGGATGAGAGCCTGTGATTTTTATTAGGGAACTACTGCTAATCTATTATATAAAAGAATCTTTGAGAAAAATGGTAAATCGAAATAGAAAAATTAGTAATATAGTAAGGAGCTGGTTGAGTTATATTTTATAAGCTTGTCTATCATTGAACTTAATATAGAGGGTGCATGCTTCTATCCTTAGTAATTCGTTCATTAAATCGTCTATATTTTCAGTTAATATTACTAATAGTTGGGAAAATTTGGCATATTTAATTTAAAGTCGAACCATTATTAATTTTTATAGAAAGTATGTATTGAGCCTGTCGTGGCGCAGCGGCACAAGAGTGTGACTGTAACCGACAGGTCTGGTTCGATCCCAGTCAGAGGAAATGAAATATTTAATATTTTCAATTTAAATATTTAATGTTTCATTTCTTCGCTCTGGTAGAAGGCAAAGCGCGGCGTTGATTCCGCACTCACACACGCAATGCCTCAAACTCGGCGAAAAGTGGGGAACGGAAGTGAACGGAGTGTCATAACACTAGGTTTCACTTCCGTTCCCTCTGCCTACCCTGCCTAGTGCGGGATACAGCGTGAAGCTGAATAAATAAATAGAAAGTATTAACATTAAGGTACTATTAATTTTACTTCGATTTTCTACTAGTTTAGTTAAAATGCTATTATATTTAGTGATCCATTCTTTTCTTTATGCTTAATTGATTATTAAATTTAAAAAGTTGTGTGTTAGAGCTATTTACATAGGTATACATAATGGAAACATGCGTGGTGTAAAGGTGTGGAGAGTAGCGTTAGGTAACCTCGTAACAACGGTGCGTGTACATAGTATTAAGCTCTTCTTGTACATATTTAAGAGCCTTTACTATGGTTAGTTGTCGCATACGATAAATGCGAGATGCTAATGGTTCTTAAGATTACGAACATAGGCCTGCATGGTTACCTTTCTATATAAATCGCGCTTTGCTTCGATGGTGGTGGATAGTGTCGTCATGTAGTTAGTTGTAGATAAGTCATTAACTTGCTAACAAATTTTGAAAATGGTCTTCTTTCTTATTGAACTTAATATGGTGCCCATACCATCTAATTCTAAATACAGTCTAAATTATTTTTATTTTCTACTAAATTAATATTTCTTATTTTATCTTTACCCTATATATTATATCTATATAACCGAAGAGCTTTCTTAGATAACTGCATTATCTGGTCTCTTCTCAGTTGAATCGATTGCTGGATTCCACTCCCGGCTGCCACAGGTCCGTAGATTCTGGATTCTCGAGCGGTGCTTGATAGCCACCCGGGCGGCACGCGACGCGGTGATAATTATCGAATAATTAATTTAAACCGATCGCGAACCAGCCCGCGAGAATACTACCGACTGCGCCAATTACGTTTGCGGCAGTTGAGAGGTTGAAAAAAAACCGAATAATTATTAATTATTATTAATTCTATACTAATAATATAATTATCTTAAAACTAATGACTACTTTATTCGAAGTGGGAATAAAGAGTGATCTAAAAAATATTACAATAATAAAGTAAAATTAAAACAATGGAAAACTTAGAAATTAAAACAATAGTGTATCGAATGATATTGCGGGGACATCGCGTGGTGGTCGCGTGGGAAGATTCCATCAGTTTTGGTCCGTCAGCATATTCGTAGGATTAGGGTTACGAAACTAATGTTAATTATAAATTTTATTTATTTATTTGGTCAAAAAAAAAAGAAATTGAAAACTTTCAAATTGTTTTAATTATGTATTTTGAATTTCTCATAAAAGTAGGTACAATTTCTACCAAATTTATTTTGTTACCTGCATTTAGCTATTATACGAGTAAACGTAGTCGCACCAACGCTATAGTAAATCATTTATTATAAATATAAAGGCTGTGAAATTACGGAATGAGTTGCCGTGCTGCATTAGGCATTCTACTTTAATTGGAATCTTTAAGGGACGATTCTGATTCTGTATAAAATCTTTTACTGCGTCCTCTGTCCGCAAAATCGATTTGGGAAAATTAATTTTTCTGTACTCCAAAGAAGCTATATTAAATACTAGCCGTTGCCCGCGGCTTCACCCGCGTAGAATTGGATTTATTCCATGAAATCCGGTAATAGATGAAGAGAGAGAAGTAAATTTGTAAGAGATTTTCATAGTGTAATATAGTTTTACTAAAATGATATTACTTTGACTGTAAAACTTATCTAAATCTAATTATTAATCGTAAATAATCGTATATCAAGCCATATCTTCCTATAATGTTTCTTCGTATAGTGCTACTTTTTTAACAAATTATAAAGACGTACAATCTATTCAGTATACCATAAAAGATACCATAAGACTTTATTTTACTCTAAATGTTTGGAATTAGATTTTTAAATAGTCTCGTTATAAGTGACATCGTTTAGAGGTTTAGTTGCTACCCGCAATTATGGTAATATAAGCCTTAAAGTAATAATCTAGTTACTTTAGTATATATTTTCTAATGAACCACATATTTTCCGATGTACTCGATCATAGACAATATTTATATTTCTTTGTATAATATTTTTGCAGTTATACTGACTCACTTAAAAGCAACATAAAGTTGTCCATGGATAAAAGAACCAGTCCTTAAGTCTACACCAGCGGCTTTAAGCGTTTGTCAGGGAACACAGGGAATTGAGTGCGTTTAAATTATAACAAAAAATAGTTGGAAAAAAGTGGCATGCATGATAAAAGCACGATTTCATCAGCACCCCACCAGTGGATTTTATCAGCTCCGGTCCCTCGATTTAAAACTGTCCGAATATATCGAAAAACACCTGAGATTAAAAGTGTAATATTTCCTATTAGCCTGTCATCTCCACGAATGTTCCGCGCTCATAACGTTGTATCAACGGCCTCTTATACTCGTAGACTCATATGATGCGATAAGGCAGCAATTTACTTTTGTTACAATTTCGTGTAACAGGACATGTTGGTATTTCTGTTCTGTTCAAATCGATTGGAATTTTAAATATTGTGTGTGCCGTTTTTCCGACAGTAATTAATGTGACAGCAATACTTTAAAAAGGCCACTGTAAGGGCAGTTTTTCTTTTGTCATCTCAATTCATCTAAAATTCTAACTTTATAGTAAACAACTGCCGTAAACCACTGGGACTGTCACTGACGCAAAATTCCTCAAGACTGTGGCCTCAAAGGATATCATCCTAAAACATCGGATTAAATGTTTAAAAATCGATATACGCTACTAATCCGTACAAATTTGCTTCATTTAAAATCTTTTTTACTTGTTAACAGTATTAAACATTAAAATTGTCTATAACATTAAATAACATTATCTTTTTTAATTTAAGGTTTTTTTATATTTTTGTTCTTAGCTTCACCCTGTATCACGCCCGTGGTAGGATAGGCAGAGGGAAACTAGTTATAAGACAAGCCGTTTCACTTCCGTTCCCAACTTTCCGCCAAATTTGAGGCATTGCGTGCCTCAATTAATAATAATTTGAAAATATTAAATAGTAGTAGTAATATAGAATATATTACTACTTTTTATTACCATGTATGCTTTTTTTGTAAAAATATTTATTGTGCAAATACCCTTTTTCTACTGTTTTATATAGCAAATTCAATTTAAATTAGGTCAATTTAAACAATGAACAACTTTAGATAAGCCGCCGCAATCCAATTTATTGTCTATTGGTATAATTTATATTTCTTTACCAGACATTCTATATCTTTATTATATGACAAGATGATATAGTTTAGCCGGGTAGTAATGATTGTTCATGGGATGTTCCATATCTTCGTTTTTAATATATCAATGTAAAATGCACATGACGCTAGAAGTAATCCAAAAAGCGTGATCAACAACATTTAGAAGATAACCTTTTGATTAAGGTTTCGTATTGCAAAAGGCTAACGCGGAATCTTTATAAGATTACTTTTGCGTGTAGGTTTTAAGCTAAATGATATTATCATCTAGGTAAATTTAAAAAAAAACTTGCTGATTGTTTTTCACAATTTGGCGTGGACCTATATACAAACAGTTATAAATAAATTTGGTATATTTTTAAAAAATCTTGAAAAAGCAATAGGTTTTCATAATTGGCGTGGACTACAAAAATAAAAAAGAAACTATTAAAGACGCAATAATAGATATACCTTAGTTAAAAGTTTATTGAAGATAAACTTTTAATTGGCCTGTCGTGGTGCAGTTGCACAAGCTTGTGATTGTAACCGACAGGTTCTGGGTTCGATCCCCAGTCGAGGAAGTTAAATATTTAATATTTTCAATTTCAATATTTAATTTTTCATTTCTTTGCTCTGGTAATAAGGCAAAGTGCGGCGTTGACTTCCGCCACTCAACACTCAATGCCTCAAATTTGGCGGAAAGTGGGGAACGGAAGTGGAACGGAATGTCTTAACCGGAACCCGGGAACCTACTGTTCCCGGGTTCCCTCTGCCTACCCTGCCTCGTGCGGGATACAGCGTGAAGCTGAAAAAAAGCTTTTAATTGGCCTGTCGTAGTGCAGGGACACAAGCGTGTAATTGTAACTGATGGTTTGTGGGTTCGATCCCCACTCAAGGAAATGAAATGTTTAATATCTACAATTTAAATATTTAATGTTTTCATTTCTTTGCTCTGGTACAATGCGCGGCGTTAAATTCCGCCACACAACACGCTATGCCTCAAGTGATATGAAATGGAAATTGAGAAAAATGTCGAGCAGTTCTAAATATAACAAAAAACATTCTTAATACATATGTCACTTATGTCGAAATTTAAAATATTTGAGGTTATTTTAATGTAATGGAATTATATCACTTTTTTAATTTAATATTTGCTGTTTGAGTGTAATTAAATTTTTACTCGACTGGTGACGCAAAGGAAAGTCTATGTTGTGTCTACGTATGTAAACGTATAATATATCTGTGTATATTTATCGGATTATACCCTTTTTTGTATAAAATGATGTATAATTATAAGTTTGTTATATTTTTTATTTGTAATATAAACATAAATATCTATTTTTCGGATATATTCTTGACAAATTTATATTTGTAGATCTACGGGAAATATAGATATGAGGGAGTATTTTCGAATTTTTAACTTAATTTTATATAAAATAAACAAGAAATATACGCTTGTTACGTTTTTTTCTCTGTATAATATATAAAATTTATACTTGCTTTACCTTTATTTCTATTGCAAGATTTGCACTTCGTGAAATATGTTTACAGTTATGAGACTTGACGGAAAAATACGGTATAATTATTTGATCGGATCTGGAGAATGTAAGGTATTACCCAGCTTTTTTAAATAATTCATTTCCACGAGTGGGAATCGAACCCAAAACCTGTCAGCTACACACGCTTGTGTCGTTGCGTTACGAAAGGCCTCATGTGAAGCAGCTGACCCATTTCCTGACTTATCGTAAGTCCCGAAGAATCTATATTAAATACTTTTCAGAAAACCACCAAAGTGTGCATTATCACTTTAAATATGTTCAAAAGAATTTAAAGCATTGACTGCCTAGAAATACATAGAAGACAAAAATTGAAAACGCAGTTATTTTGAAATTACAGACAGGCACTTTTATGTATAAATTTGAATATAGTCACAATCCTTTGGTTAGTTATAAAACTCTCACTTGATTCATTATACTTACTAATAAAAATATATTTTTAATTTTAACCTTTATAGTATCCCGGGCACTAAAAGGCGTCTGTTAGAAAAAAAATATGAATGTAGAAAAAAAAGATATAATCATTATGTAAACACAATTCTTATTTACTTGTGAGGTACAAGTAAATAAGTAATGTGTTTACATAATATTATTTAATAATAATTACGTAATCACACGAATAAAATGAAAGATGACAAAAAAGTTTTCTGGTTTAAAAATCCCATGTTCATCCCGATCTCAAATACTGATGGAAAATAAAAGTCTATTAGCAAAAAAAACACAGCAAGCGAAAATAATAATATTTTCAGATTGTTAATGAATATTGCCGTTTACAATAATTCGAAGCGTACTTTTAGGACTACCACAGCTTCAAGATGCAAGTTAGGCAGAAAAAACGTGACACTAAAACACAACATTCCCGCCTTCGAAGCAATTTTAGCGAATTTGCGTATTGATTGCTTAGTACATACAGATACAGTAACAATGACTAGAAAATGAAAAATAACTATTTTCCTAGAGCATTAAATCCACAACCATTGCTTACAGTTTGTTCATGTACCACTGTGCCACGACCGCCTGAATCGAATATATCATTTAATTGAACAAATTTTTAATATTAATTCAACAAAATGGCTCTATTAAAAAGCCATTGTAAATAATCATCAACTCATAAAAAAGATAAGTTTTCGAGTATCAAAAATAATATACTGAAGAGCACGTAGTAAATATATTACGAAAGAATATTCTAAATATAAAAAGTTTTGTTATATATAAACGGTGAATTTCAAATTACTAACATTGTGTACTCAAGACTTTTGAAAACAAACAAGATGTCTACCTTCGCCTTTTTATTATTCTGCGTCCAAGCTTGTTTGGTACAGGTAATTAGGAGATTCTTTTAAACTTTAATTCACATCACTGTATCACACAAAACATGATAAGCTGAGGGACCCTCTGAAGATTAAGATTCTACGTTCCTACTTCCGCTCCCCACTTTCTGCGGAAATTAAACGTCACATGCTTGTAGACCAATAGCGCCAAAACTGTCTTCAGTAATTGAGTAGTAATTAATTGATTATGGTAACAATATAGATAAATTGTTAAAGTATATAAGAATTTTAACGAAACTTGATAAGATCATTTGGCGTGGAGGTCAGAGTTCGAAAAACAAAGAGCTCAATTCAACTTATTATATGTTTGTGTTTAAGAAATAATTAGATTTTTTGATTCAATTTTCAGAATGTTTATAGCCAATGCTGGCGTGGAGCTGCACCTGCTTTATCTGCGGCTGCACTCGCTGAACCCTTCGGATATGCTTCGAGCATCGCCGCCCCTGGACTTTGGAATGCAGATAGATATGGCCTATCTGCTCCTGGATATGCCCCCGCCCCTATTGCTGCTGGTGCCTACGGTGGTGAAGGTATCGGTGATGTAGCAATCGCTGGACAATTACCGGTTGCTGGTACTACTGCAATCACTGGTGAAGTGCCAATTCTTGGTGCTGTTCAATTTGGAGGCGCTGTTCCAGCTGCTGGAGCGGTCTCCATTACCGGAAGCTGCGGTTGTGGGGCCAATAGAGCCTACTTTTACTAACACTTAAAAATATCCATTTAATTCCTTACAAGAAAGTTCTGCAAAAAATATCTGTCTTTCAAATAAAACCACCATTAATTAGTATGTGAGAAATTTTCTTACATACGAAATTTATACAATATAGTTGAAATACATAAAAATGTCACAATTACATATTTTGGTAAAGATTATTTAAAGAAAAGTAGTGGGACTAAGAAAGAAATATGAAAAGCACTGCATCTGATGTAGTACGAGTATTTACATCGTTGATATATAGATACAATTTCGTAAAACGCCCTGGCGAGTTCATCGCGTGCTAAATCTTAAGTTCTCTGCCGACTACAAGCTTTGAAGCTTATGCAACAACCACGATATAAAACGATATTTTTATAAATAAATGAATTCGTAATTTATATGTAAATTGTAATATTCTCTTTTATTTACCAGCGCTAGGAAAGCCTACTTTCCCAATCGAAATGAACACTTGGGCACTGTACTGACACTGACTACATAAGTAAAATGTAAAAGAAAACTTGTCATTACACTTTTTTATTTTGCTCCATCAAAAATATGCAATATTGTTATATCATATTAAAATACAAACAATTAAATGAAAAAAGAAGTTACACGATATCCCCCCAGTGAGTCACTTAGTCCTCATTCCAGATTACATTGACGTAAAGACTATGATATTCATACAGCTAAAAACAAATATCATCGTATATCAGGAATTAAATACGGTACGGCTATCGATTCCATTCCTTAATCACAAACAAAAAACAAGATACTTTTTTGGAGATTAAAGAAAAGATAAAATGACAAGCAAAATATAAAAGAAAATTAAACAAAGAGCAAATAAAATTGAATCAGATTCTGCGGAAAATTTAAATCAAACACTTTCAAGAAAAAAATTACCTCTACACCTAACTTATATTTACTCTCTCCGGAAGATAATAAAATCTCTAAAAATATCTGAATACCACATTCCTCCACTAAGAAAACCAATAAGTGATTGGTCGATCCTTTCGAAAAAGCTTTCTTAGTCATCTTCCTAAAGGAGTCGTTCACACGAAAACAGAGAGAAATTAATGAAATTCTGACAACTGATCACGCATTGTCATTACTTGTAAAGTTAATAAATAACTTAGAGGCCTATCGTGGCACATCAGCACAAGTGTGTGACTGTAACCGACAGGTTGTAGGTTCGATCCTCACACGAGGAACTTCTTTATGACGTTATTTTCCAAAAAATAATTTACTATATGCAACTTTACAGAAATTGGTTAGATAAATTTAAATTAGATAAAATTTAATAAAAGGCTTTTATTATCATAGATATAAATACAAATTCTACAATTATTACATTTTAGCTTATTACTACAAAGATTATTATTGAATTTCATTAATTGTAATAGAATTATTATTATCATTGATGTCGTTATTATATATTTGTGTAATTAATGGCTTATGGTAACTGAAATACGAAATGTATTGTTTACATTCCACAAAATTTAGTAACCGAGAGAATACTGCATCAATTGTAGTGCCGGAACTCGTTGTCGACGTTTGACGAAAAAGATGGAGCGTAACGGAAAAATGTCACGCGTAACGAAAAAATGTTACATTACATTTTTTTCCAACCCCAATAAAGAAGTTTCACTTCAAAAATATATCTAAAAAAACCTTATATATATTTGTACACGATATAATCATCAAGCATACATAACGATACATCACAATCATCTAAACACCTTAACTGACTAACTTAAATTTATAAGCAAATTATCTTTGAATAGTGTAAAATTGTAAAAAAAACATCTTTCTACACTCTAGAAATTAGCTGTAGTACTGCAACGTCTCCAGAATAAAGTATCCTTATAAGTAATTGCTAGTACCCAATGGTTCATAAGAAGTACAAAAATCCACGGATATCTTAAAATGCCTACTATCAAGGAACAGATACATAAGCCATATATCGAATACAAAATTAGATTGGAATGTTATAAAAATTTGCTTGCAAGAACGCTGGGTTCTTTTCCAAAAACAATTAAGATAGTCATAAAATTTTACTATAACTGATAGTAAATGGATAAAGGAAAAAAAAACATATGTAGTCTAGGCATATTAAGGGATTCACTTCGAAATAAAATTTTCATTCCGTAACTTACTTGTAAAAACTTATATAAACCTTTATTGACACCCAAAATCGTCTCAAAACCTACTTGTGTCCGTGACAGCAGATAGTTCAAGACCAGAAAATTCAAAAAACAATATTATAAGTATTTTAGATAATTCGTTTTTCTACAACTTTCGTTAAAACATTTTTTTATATCTTTAACCGTCTCCAAGATAAAGGGCAGAGCACGCGCAGTATTTAACTATTTAGAGTATCATTCGAGGTCAACCTGTAGTCACAATTAAAAACAAACCGTATCATATCATAAACATAATTCAAAATTATTTGCATCTTTTACCTCATAATCGTTTACCTACTCGTGTAATTGAAAAGTTACTAACAGAAATACCTTAGTTATTTTTATAACAAATACGAGATATTTGCAATAAATGTGTAAAAAAAGTTGTTTGAATATTTACGTTAGACTATCTATAGACGCGGACAACCTACGCTAAGTAGGTTTTGAGATAACTTTAACAAAATAATACTAAACTTAAATTTAAAATTTTGAACAAAGCAGGATTTGAACCCGCGCCTCTGGAAAACCGTTCCAGCGCTCTGACCAACTAAGCCATTCGTTCTCACCAAGCTCCGTCGAGATTCTTATACGCTTGTTACAACTTATTAATGTTGTTAGCATCTCTGTAGGGAGATTTTTACAAATTTCCGCTACCCAAAGACAACTCGTAAGAATTATCGTTTGGCAAGAGAGATTACTAATTATTTTAATATTTTTACTATGTTTTAAAGTGTCATTCCACACTTAGGACAGAAAATACTAAACTTAAATTTAAAAAGCGTATAAAAATTTTGAACGATTTTGCTTCGTTCGAAAGATAAGAGTAGTTCAATCGTTAGTAATTTTGTATTTTTATTTATAAAAATAAATAATATAAATTTATTTGTATAAGGTAAAAATAAATTTATTCAAGGGCACAAGCGTGGGACGGTTAACACGACAGGCAGACTTCCTACTCGAGGAATATATCACCTATTGTCAATTTTTTTGATAATTTATAGGTTTTCTTTAAAATATTCGTATTGTTTATGCCATGATAGGTCCGAAATGGGACCATTTAGAGATAAAACTTGTAGGGAAGTCAAAAACGTAAAAAACAATAAGTACTTATTTAAGAGCATAATAACTATATAACACTACTTATTTTGTCTGCGGAGATCCTTTGAATATAAACAACTGATATTTCCGTGATTTTATTTAATCGCGACAATGAAGCTTCTACACTTTATTACTATGCTATAAATTACGTATTAAAGCCATTCTGGCCTAATTGTTGCGATAAATCTCTCGCTCACTACTTTTAGTTTAGGTAGTACTTTAGTTATTTGTAATTTAAGTGATTCAAAAACACCAGATTTATTTTTTTAGACTATTAGAGATTCTCATATTGGACCAACTCACTAGATTCTCTTACAATTATTGTTAAAGTTATAGTAAAGGTTAAGCATACATCTTTTACTAATTTGGCGTAGTGCCGAATTCGTAGAAGAGAGCTCTTATCCAACCGATTCAGAAAAAAGGCGATGGTTCCGATCCAACTAACTACAAGCTCATTGCTATCACCTCCCTGCTCTCAAAAGTTATGGAGAGCATAATAAATAGCCAGCTCTTGGCTTATCTAGAGGATCACCGATAGAATAACGACCGAGAATATGGCTTTCACCGTGGTCGCTCAACTGGTGATCTTCTAGTTTACCTAACCCACCGTTGGGCTG